>JAJHZJ010000302.1:3221803-3709303 GCA_023548195.1 Bettongia penicillata ogilbyi | reverse complement strand
TTTTGAATGACATCTTTAGTATCACAAATGCTTGTGTTTGCCCTTTGTTCTCCAAGAGGATCATGACATCAAGATGATGACATGACTTGCAGTTGACTTTGATTTGAGTGAGTGAGGGATGTGCAAGGTCACCAACCTCACCTTCTTCTCCTGAACCATCTGGGACCAGTGGCATGATACTCATCAGGATGACTGGAGATGGCCCAGGACTCAATGTAGACCCTATTCCTTTCAGGCTTAGGCCTTATCACAATCTTACTTTGAGTGAGATACACCCATTCAATGAATAAGCTTCTTTAAGTTACTCAAGGGATGACCCATTTAATCAAAAAAAAAAAATCAAGCTGGGAGAGGAAGGTCCTCAGGGCTCCTGGGTAAAAGAGAAACAATTACTATTTACCCATATGTGAAATGAGCAGTTCAAGAGAACACTGTACATAATAACAGAAATAATGAGTTAAGAACAATTTTGAATGACATTCATCTTATCAGAAATACTCAAATCAACTACAAAGGGCCTATGAAGTATGATGCTATCTACCTCCAGAGAAAGAATTGATAAATAGAGGTATGCATAGTATGATTTTATATGTGTGTGTATATGTGTGAGTGTCTGTGCATGTGTGTATGTGTTTAATTGTAGCCTTGTCAAGGTCAGGGTAAGGAGAGAGGATGGAAAAAAATAAAGTGTACAGAAGAAAACAATAGAAAACTTAGAAGGAAGCACAGAAGAGCAGAGCAGCTTTGAAAAATGTTTAGTACTTATTACATAGCTTTCTTTTGGAAAAAAGTAAGCAGTATGAAATGAAAATTCATGATTTTATATTGAAAATGTATGCTGTGTCCAGGAAGTTTTTTTTTTAATTTTTGTTCAAAATGAATAAAATTTAAAAAAAACAATCTAAGCTTTGCAAGCTTTAACATTCTATCTAAATTTTAACTATTAAAATAAGTACTAATCCAGGTACCATAATAAACAAGTTCTGAAAATCTATCTAGAGCAGGAATGCTAGGAGAAATGATAGTAAAGTAAAGAAATGCCAACCATGGCAATGTACAGAAGGAATCTGGGTACCCCTGGAGCATTAAGGTAGCATGAAGGACTAAAATGCTGGTGAATTGAGATCTCCTGATAAAACTGGTTGAATCTGAGCCCTCACCCATTCGCTATCATCGCTCCTAAGAAACAAAGATAGAGAGAATCTCTAAAATTCAAGCTGACCAAGGCTCAAAAATGGACAAGACTGAAATCCTGCGGATTCATTTAACACAGAATGTGGCACTCTTGCATAATCTGTTACAAGAAGAAAGATGAACGAAAACAAATTTCAAAATATCATTGCCCAACTTGCTAAAAATGTTTTGAGTGAATACAGTATTAACAACTAAATAGAAAAACTACCAGTATGCATGAAATGGACTGAGGGTACAAAAATTTCTGTTATATTACAGTACTGTTCATAACAAAATTGAATATAGATCCTCTTAGTTAAAGAAAAGGTCTTCAAACCATACTTTGTTAATAATAGTCTCTTGTGTCCCAAGTCATACAACAACGCATTGCTCACCAATTTAAAGTAATTTTAAAAAATAACTCTATTTCCCCTCTCCAAAAAAAAAAAGATTAGATGTAATTAGAAATGAAATCAAGGAGTCATTAAAATCAGATGAGGAAAATATTGAAGAAACTGAGGCAATTGAAAATCTGAAATACAAATTCCAGAAATTATAAATAAAATCAAATGAATTATTTTAAAAATATAATATCTGATATTATCTTGAAAAGGACATGGAATTATGCTGGAATTTGGAAAAGTCATTTTTTTAGTTCAATTTCATGAATCTAATTCAACAGACCAGAGCACCATAGCAAATTAATTCAATAAAGCTAGCATTTACTGCAACCATGGTGAGTGAGTGCATTCATCTGCAATACTTGACAGAAAGTTTTAAAAAAAATTCAGGGCTTATGTTAAATAATGTTTGTAATGGCTACTGTAACAATAAAGACCCTAGAAGGAAAGGCACAGTTAGCCAGGAAAATGCATCAAATACTGTCAGAAGTCACTTGAGGAAGCTATTGAAACTTTCTGGAAAAGTTTTGCAATGTTGTCTCAATATCTACCTGATACATGCAGTAGAAAATGTTAATATTATGTTGCTTGATTAAATATAACATAATTGAAATAAAAGAATGAAACACAGAAAACAAAATTATGTCAAAACTTCTAGAAATGTATAATTAATGACTGAAAGCAAAAGTTGAAAAGATTAAGATGATACAAAAAGTATAAAGAAAACAAAGAGCAAAAGAAACAATTTCGAACATCAGTAAAAAAAATCACTACATAGGCTAGAGAAGCAAAGAAATTAGAAGAGAGACAAGCCACAAAGAAGATATACAACATTACTTGGTGGCACAACTAAAGTGAAAGTCATGGTTTCTTCTGCATTCTTGAAGAGGACCATAACATCAAGGGAGATGATGACATGACTTGCAGTTGACGTTGATTTGAGTGAGAGAGGGCTGTGCAAAATCACCAACCCAACTTTCTCCTCCAGAGCCATGTGGGTCTAATGATCAGATATTGATCAGGACATCTGGAGTTGGCCCAAGATGCAGTAAGAGACATTGGCCCTTTTAAGCTAAGGTCTTTTCAGAATCTCACTTTGAGTGAAGCAATAGTCACTTGGTGAGTAGACCTCTTTAAGAAGTAAGTCAAGGGATGGCCCCTTTAATCTAAAAAAAAAAAAAAATCAAACTAGAAGGGGAAGATCCCCAGGGTTGCTGGTCAAAAGAGAAACATTTACTATTTACATGAATTGAGCCAGGAGGGTTCAAAAACAACCATTAAATAAATGATGCTTGAAAAACTTTGGTCACCATTGAAATAATGAGCAAAAGGATAGTTATATCAAGGAAGGCAACTATAACTTAGTATTTTCCATTTTCTATTCTGTTTCTTTCTTTCCTTTGTTTGGTCATGAACTCTCAAATGTAGAAAAGTAACACTGCCTAGCCATAAAGGAAAGAATAGGAATGAACGGCATTTTTTTTTTGGAATATATGGCAAACAGGTCAAAATCCTACAGAAATATTTTGGGAATGAGCAGACTTTACTTTTCCTAGCAACAGTAAAGGAAAGCTAGCAGGCATATTCAATTAGAGTTGTCAAATTTAACTGAAAGAAATATGCCTGATATTTTCTTATTCTAAATCTAATATTGTATGATATGGCACTTCTAAAACAGCTTGGATCTAAGAGCTGAATCAAAAAGCCCTTGATGGGTGACATCCATGTGAACTCAGTCGATGATATATTCGTAAAAAATTGTTGAATAAATGACTTAATCATGCAGAATCATTTCTGAAACTAGAGTATTTCTTTATGGAAATGCTTTCTTTTTCCATCCCCCTCCACTGATATAGCACCTCAGCTTCTGCCCTTGAACCCTTGGCTCCTGATTGATAAGAGTTGTCCAAGTCAATCTCTGCCCCACCTTGATATTTTTTTTGTCTATATTTAAACTGTGCCAAAACATAACTATCCTGCCCTCCTACTCACATACTCAGCTTTCCACCACAGGTTCTGAAAACCCATTATAACCACTTCTGGAAAAGAATGTGGAAATCATCGATTCTATAGCTCCACTCACCATTTCCAGAATGAAACCCCCCTCATTGACCTTTATAAGTTGTCTTTTATTAGTACTTAAGTTCCTGGAGGGCAAAAATTTTCTCTTTTTTTTCCAGCACGTAATACAATATCTAACACATAGTAAAAGCTTATTTTGTATTCATGTATTCATCACTGTGGGCTGCAAAAAAATATTGCACTCACCAAATATCCAGCAAGACGATATCATGACAAAAAGTATTTATCAGAAGCTTAATGCACTCCATGTTCTATTAGATGAAATATTCCCATGCATAAGTACAGACCTGAAAATCTCCCTGAGAACACAACCAATAAACTCTACTGGAACAAGAATATTATCACACATTGAACTCTTGCCTCAAATCAACTGGATATGACAGTTATAAAAATATATAATTATATATATAAACAGTATTTTTAAAAATGTGTTTATTTTTAACATTAATTTTTATTTTGAATTTCAAATTTTATCTCTATCTCCAACCACTCCCTCAACCATTTGGAAGGCAAGCAATTAGATACTCATAATGAAAAGAAAAGCAGGAAAATAATGAAAGTGAAAGAAAATGTTTCAATCTGTACTCAAAGTTTATTGGTTCTCTCTCGGGAGACAACATTTTTCTAAATTACAACTCCTTCAGAATTGTTTTGGATTATTGTCTTGATCAGAGCAGCTGTCTTTTAAATTTGATCACTCTTACAATATTGCTGCTGCTATGTACAGAGTTCTCCTGGTTCTGCTCAATTCACTTTGTATCAGTTCATATAAGTCTTCCCAGCTTTTGCAGAAGCCATCCTGTTTGTCATTTCTTATAGCACAATAATATTCTATCCCACTCATATACAACAACTTGTTCAGTCATTCCTCAGTTGATGGGCATCCCCTTGATTTCCAGTTCTTTGCCATCACAAAAAGAGTTGCTGTAAATATTTTTGTACATATGGGACTTTTCCTTTTTCTTTGATCTCTTTGGGATACAGACCTAGTAGTGATGCTTTTGGATCAAAGGTTATGAATAATTATATAACACTTTGGCAACATTCCAAATTAGAACATTTCACAACTCTATAATAAGTTCATTATGTCCCTATTTTTCCACATTCCCTCCAGCAGTTATCATTTTTCTTTTCTGTTATTTGAGCCATTCTGATGGGTGTGAGGGGGTACTACAGAATTGTTTTAATTTGCATTTCCCTAATCAATATCCAGTTATCTTCTCAAGTTCCCTTGATTTGATAAAGTCTTGCCTTGCCTTGTTGATAATTTAATTCTTCAATAGGTAAAAGGAAGTGATGAAAGAGACTACCATTCAAACCTAATTATGTCTAATTATTGGTGAAATAGACTAAGAGAGACTTTGGCAGAATATGATTATGTAATGTCAGAGTTTATGATAAAAAAAACAGGGAATTCCAGGTCTATGCTCTAGGATGTAGAAGTATAGATTTCAAGGAGTTTAAGGGGGAAATAATAAGTGGGATGTTGTTGTTTGAGATTATATAAGTGAAAGTTCAGGAGAAAGAAGTTGTCAAGAACAAAATTCTGATGACATTTTCATAAATGATTCCAGTGAGCAAAAGTATTTTCTGATAGGAAATAAAAGTGATTATGTCAGTCCGGTGTACCTACATAGAACACTTGTTGATAATGAACATTGGATGTTGTTGTGGTTTTCTAAACACACAGATAGAAGAGGAGCTAAAAAGATGGATACAAAAGGTTCTCATTATCCTATAAAATGTGTATGGAAAGTTAAAATTCAAGACGACCTGAACCTAACAAAAGTACAAAGGATATTTTAAAACTCTTGGTAGCAAGAAGAGGAACAAGGAAGGGATGTCACTGCTACAGGTACAATCCTGGGGTCATATTTAAATTTGATATCTCTACCAGCACCTTGCCTAGTGCTGCATGTGTGTACATGTGTGTGCATGTGTGTGTGACAAATAGGTGATTTTAGAAGGAGCAATAATGGGAGGTATGTGAAAAAGGAGGAAGCTGCTTCACAAGATAGTAAGTTGTTTCTCAATGTGGGTATTTAAAGAATAGGTGTCCTTTTGCCTGGCATGTTTGCAGTTACTTTGTGTTTCAATTCAAATATTGAATTAGGGAATCTCTAAGGTCATTTTTAACTTGAAGATTTTATGATTTTATGAAATGTGTTGCTCAAATCAGGGAGACGTTTTTATGGCATACCAGTTTAATATGCCAATGCTCTATCAATGGATAAATTTCTCTATCTCTGTCTCTATTTCTGTCTCTCTTTTTCTTTCTGTGTCTCTGTCTCTCTATGTCTCTGTCTCTGTCTCTCTCTGTCTCTGTCTGTCCTCTCTGTCTCTGTCTCTCTGTCTCTGTCTCTGTGTGTGTGTGTGTGTGTGTGTGTGTCTGTCTGTCTTTCTCCATCTCTCTCCCTCTGTACATCTATCTTTGTCTCTTTGTCTATCTCTGTCTCTCTCTCTATCTTGGCAAAATTGGATCAGAATAAAGTTTATTGTATCTTCCTCATTCCCAATTTTACCTCACCAGGTTTTCTAAAGTTTTTTTGTTTGTTTGTTTTTCTTAATATAATTTGAGCTTTTTATCTGGAGCTTAAAGATCATTATCCTTTAATCTATGTGATTGGTTCCTTAGCCTTTTCATCTATCCCAGTGAATATTATTTCCTTCCTTCATTTTCCTCAAGTTTCTCTCTTCTCCCCCCAGAAAATGTTTCAGGCAGGCTCTTCTCTGATAACTCCCTAAACTAGAATGACAGTTTTGTGAGTTTTAGCTTCTCAGGCATTCTCCAATTATTGTCTAATTGTTCATTTTATTCCAAAACATCCATTAAAATCAATAACCCCTCCAAGGCATATTAAACATAGGAAGTTTTACACTTCAATTATTTCATTTCAACTGTCTTCCTCTTACATTTGCTCAGGAAACTTAGAAATGCAAGGCAATAGCTTCTTTCAGGAGAAGTAGATACTGATTCATTGCCACAAAATTCTGATAAAGTACAGATAACTGAATTTTCATGAGAATTATTCTATATTTTCTATATTTCTATCTTGTGGTTCTCTCTCTCTCTCCCTCTCTCTCTCTCTCCCTCTCTCTCTCCCCTCTCTCTCTCTCTCTCTCTCTCCCTCTCTCTCTCTCCCCTCTCTCTCTCTCTCTCTCTCTCTCTCTCTCTCTCTCTCTCTCTCTCTCTCTCTCTCTCTCTCTCTCTCTCTCTCTCTCCATCTCCATAATATTCACTTTCCTCTCTAAACCCTATTAAGAATCCACCCTTAATATCCTTACGAGAAAGTCCCTTGACCTGTACGAATAACAATTAACACGTTTCCATTATTATTTTTACTTCACACCTGAGGGGATGAGAGAGTTCACTGTCATCATTTGATAGCAATGTAGTAAACTTCCAACGCTAATAGTTCATTCATATGCCTCAATTTGTCAGCAGACCAATCATCTCTTCTCATGTGGAGTCTTTCACATGTTTTCTCACAAATCCTACACAGATGGATTATACAGGAATATGTGCATGCATTTAATGAGTTATCAAACTTTCTAATTTAAATTCTAATTGACTGAATGGACAAATGAATGAAATTAATTTTGACTTTCTATGTTCAAAGCACTATGCTAAGTGCTGGAGATACAAATACAAAAAAGGCAACAGTTATAGTTCTCAAGAAGAACGTTTTCTAATGGGGATAATATATACATATATCTGTATGGATGTATATATATATATATATGTATGTATGTATGTATATACACACATATGTGTGTGTATTTGAGATTTAACTATGAGAGGAAAGTTACCAAAAGTTTGTCAGCTTTGTTCAATATCCACAAGCAAATATTCTGAATATTGTCTGTAACCCATCCCAGTCAACTTCCTTTAGCTTCTCATGTATGTGACAGAGGACTTAATAGGCCTCCAGAATGGCTCATATATATCATTATGTCTTCTTAATATTGAACCATACAAGATTTATTATCTAACAAAGCAAACAGGGGACTGGTGTTGGAGACAGAAAGGGCTGTGTTCACGTCTTGTCTCTAACATTTACTACCTTTGTGACCCTAGGCAAGGCACTTAAGTTTTCTGAGATTGAGTTTCTCATTTGTAAAATAAGGAGATTGTATAAAAAAGCCTCTGAAGTCCATTTTCGGTTCTAAATTAATGATCCTATGATCCTCATAGAGTACTCTCCAGTCCTTCTCCACTCCAAAAACTCTGCTCCCATTGGCCTTCCACCCCTCAGTAATGTGAGGTCTTTTCTCCATATAATATAAGCTCATTGAAAGTAAAGATCACCTTATTTTCTTGTTTCTGTATCCCCAGTGTTTAGCACAGTAACTGGCACAGAGTAGGCACTTAATAAATGTTTTATCTAACAAATATTTTATCTGTCTATGAACTATTAGACATAAAAAGTTCATATCATTGAACATAGTGTATTCAGTTTGCTGTTCCAGAATGTTGGTTTGGTGGTATTTGGCACAGCTTAAATAATTCAAAGCCTCTTTTGAATAGCGAGCTGAAGCTTTGGAACCATGATGAGGTCTAAATTGCTTACATCTCAAATGAAATTCTGCTGAGTGATAAGATTGGCAGGAAACTTAAGCAAAGAGATCATTTACTCAAAGACCTATCAGATCAATAGTTTTGAGTAAATATTTAAATCTCTTGTGCTTCTATTATTATGGTAACCTATTTCCTTCAAGAGGCCTTTTGGCCTAGAATTCTGCTTTCAAAATATTAGGGTACTCTTTAATCAACATCCTTTGTCACCCATCATCCTAGGTAGTTTTGGCCTTCCCAGGAAGAAATATGAGGTCAAAATTACCATGTCAGTTCTGTGTGGGAAGAAGAGTCATCATCTCCTCTCCTTTGCTCAGTTTTCATTGTGTCTGACTGGATTGTCCTCCTCTTTTACTCTATGTGTCCAAATCCTCCTCTGTTTCATATCAAATCTTAGCACCATCTTCCCCATGAAACATGAAAAATTTCTCTCCCCTTGGAAGTGCTACAGAACATGTCATCTCTACCACAAAATATAGCACTTCATTCATTATACGTTTCAAGAGTCATTGTCAAATAATGGCTTGTGAATGGGTTTAGAGTCTAAAAGACCTGAGTTCAAGTCCTGCCTCAGGTACATACTAGCTATGTGATATTGGCAAGGCATTTAAACTCTTAGTACTCTACATTTCAAAAGTCAAACAGGCTGCCTAGGGGCTAAATATGGTAGACAATATTCCTGAGTGAGGCCTGAACCATATTAAAATATAATTGCCAAATACTTAAGAAGATAAAAATTTGATAAAATATTGATAATGTTACATTTCAAAACTAAGTCAATATGTGGCCCTCAGGAATCTTTATGTTCAGTTTAGTGGTTCTTGTTTCAATTTGAATTTGACATCACTGCTCTAGAAAACTTTCTAACAATATATGTCACAAAACAGGTACCCTGCATTGGTAAAAAGAGTTTTCTTCTCAGGAATTTCCTTTATCAACGAAATCACTAGTCTTATCACTATTCTATACATTTTTACCCTACTGCTTATTGTTTATTATGGCTTGTCTTCTTAACTTAGCTATCATTTCGGGGGTGGGGGGATACTGACCATGTACGATTCTTCCATATTCCCTCTCTCCTTCACCCCCGTACCCTTGCACTAATGTAAGTAATCAACCAATTAAAAAAATCCTGATGAGAGGAACAATCCAGAGTAGATGTTCAATGAATCTGTAATCAATTTCCCAACACTCTTCTCTCTGCGGAATTAAAAGCAAGCTGGACACTCTGCCTTACATCTGTACTGGACCCTTCCCATTAGAGAGGCTAGCATCAGGCTCCTTGAATCTATACCAGAAACACGGGAATACAATGAAGGTTCCTATCATGTTTACTCAAAGGAAAGTTTTGTTCTTGTTGTTTTTTTTTTAATTAGAATATGATTTACAGCAGGATATATTACCAGTGCTGGTTCTGATTTCTTATGACAATGATCACTTCCTGTTTTGTTTTTTTTTTTAAAGAAATTCCTCTTCAAAGCCACAGACTCAAAGAGCTTAAAATTTGATGAGGCTCATGGATCCTTTCAGCTTTCCACCACTCTGTATTATATCTAGGACCTTAACATTTAAACAGTTCTTGCACTGGGGCAATATTCATGTTGATAACTCTAGGAATCTTTACTTTGTGAAGGAAGCCTTATCTTTTCTATCCTGAACTGCAGAAATATTTCTCAGAAGGAGAATCAGTTTTTTGCATTATCTCCAGTCTTCACCACTCTCACTACATGGCAGCTTGTACAGTGAAAGTATGATTTTAGGTTGGCTTGTGTTCATGAACCAGCAGCATCTCTCCCTCCAGTGCAGACTTGACCACCATTTCCAGTCCTGCCACCCATCTATCCTCTCCTTGGTGTTGTTGTGTTTGTCCTTAATTCTCAAAGAGGACCATGACATCAAGATGATGACATGACTTGCACTTGACTTTGATTTGAGTGAGGGAGGGCTGTGCAAGGTCACCAACTTCACTTTGTCCTCCAGAGCCATCTGTGTTCAGTGGTCTGATATTCATCAGCACAACTGGAGATGACCCAGGATGCAATGTGAGACCCTGGCCCTTTCAGGCTAAGTTCTTATAGCATTCTTACTTTGAGTGAGATACACCCATTCAATGAATAGGCTTCTTAAAGTAATTGCTCTAGGGATGGCCCTTTAATCAAAAAAAAAAAAAATCAAACTGAGAGGGGAAGACCCTCAGGGTTCCTGGGTAAAAGAGAAACAATTATTATTTAAATCCACTCTGTGCTAGGTGGGTGAGGACTTCCTATCCTTACACATCATCTGTGAACTAGACAATTTGTATTGAATTTTTGTGTCTAAATGGAATATGGAACAAGGCACTATAAGCCTTTTCACATTTAGTGAAAAATAGTCTTGATACTGTGAGACTGAGGAGTAATTATTTAACCTGATTTGTAGAATGAATGAAGGGTTGTACCAGGCTACCTTTAAAGTACCTCCAAGTACTTGATCTTTTGAATTATCTATGCTCTTCAACTTCTGTTGAATGTCATTCTTTTTTCTGAGGCCATAGATTATATCGGGAATCACCTATCATTACTTCTAAGATCATTCCATTAATTAATGAGGAACTAGGCAAATATGCATAAATAATTTTTTATTAACTATACCACTAAAAGATTCAGGTCAAACTAAAGTTTTTAGTATCAGATAGTTACAACTGGAAAGGGCCACATCACTCATCAAATCTATCCCCCTTCATTTTATAGATGAGAAAATTTAGAGGCAGAAAAGTCTAACTAGGTAAGCCAGCTAAGATTCTCTGACTAGGAATTGTCTTTTGAGTTACTTGTCTCTCTCAGATCAACTTGAAACATTATCAATAAACTTATTTCTAAAATATTATTCCCTCACAATCCAAAACTTGACTAGCTTCTCATCAGGGGAAGCTAGGTTAGGTAGGAGACAGAGCCCAGACTTGAAGTCAGGAAGATCTACATTCAAATCCTGCCTTAGACACTTAAGAGATGAGTGACCCTGGAGCATGTCCTCTTACCTATTAAAGACTCAATTTTCTGTTCAGTAAAATGGAGATAATAATAGCACCCACCTCACAGGGTTGTTGAAAGGATTAAATGAAATAATACATGTAAAGTGCTTAGATATGAAGCATTTTAAATCCTTGAAGTGTGAAATAATGTTATATTCACTGCAAAGCAGAAATACTCTCCCATGTCCTATAGGGTGGTGAGGGGTAAACCTGCAATGGACATAAAATCGAGACTTTTGACTAAATTCACCAACATCCCTTAGAAATCTTTCTGGGGGGTGGAGCCAAGATGGCGGAGTAGAAAGACTCACGTATGCTAGCTCCGAACCCACAGTCCATATATTTCCTGCAAGAAGAACTCCCCACGAACTCTGGAGCACTGCAAGTAGTGCAGAAACACAGTGGAAAAGATTTCCATTCCAGAGAGCCCTGGAGAGCTGTCCCCAGGGTCCCTCATGCCCCAGAAAGTGGAGCCCACCCCTGAGCTGCCCTGGCCGCGGCCCCAGAGGAGCAGATCCGAGCAGGCTTCAGGGATGGAACCTCCAGCGGCCAGGAAGGTCTCTCCACCCACAGATGCTACAGGTCAGTGAGAGAGACGTCTGGGCTGGCCGGGAAGGGAGCGGGGTGTCTCCATGACTTGGGCCACTCGGGAGGAAGCAGCAGAGGCAGAGGCAGGGGCAGCGGCAGAGGCAGAGGCAGCGGCCCGGGACAGCAGGCAGCAGCAAGCAGAAGTTCAGGTCTCTGCATAAACCCCCTGAGGGAACTGAGCCTGGAAGGTGGCCCTGCCCCCACCTGAGCACCAGAACTTAAACTCACAGTGAATAGCAGCCACGCCTGCTCAAAAAGCCCATTTAAATCTCAGACCCCAAGCACTAGCTGGGCAGATCTAGGCAGGGGTGGACAGGAATCTCAGAAGTCAAGTAACTGGCTGGGAAAATGCCCAGAAAAGGGAAGAAAAACAAGACTATAGAGATCTACTTTGAGGGGATGCAAATGTTCCCGCCTTTCAATTCTGATGACAAGGATATATTCTTGCCGTCAGGGAAAGATGTGGAGGTCGGGTCCTCTGTATCCCAGACATCCCAGGTGGATGTCCAGTGGGCTCAGGCCTTGGAAGCTCAAAAAGGATTTTGAAAATCAAGTTAGACAGGTGGAGGAAAAACTGGGAAGAGAAATGAGAGAGATGCAAGAAAAGCATGAAAAGCAGGTCAACACTCTGCTAAAGGAGACTCAAAAAAATGCTGAAGAAAATAACACCTTGAAAAATAGGCTCACTCAATTGGCAAAAGAGTTTCAAAAAGCCAAGGAGGAGAAGAATGCTTTCAAAAGCAAAATTAGCCAAATGGAAAAAGAGGTTCAAAAGCTCACTGAAGAAAAGAGTTCTCTCAAAATTAGAATGGAACACATGGAGACTAATGACTTTCTGAGAAACCAAGAAATCACAAAACAAAACCAAAAGAATGAAAAAATGGAAGAGAATGTGAAATATCTCATTGGAAAAACAACTGACCTGGAAAAAAGATCCAGGAGAGACAATTTAAAAATTATGGGACACCCTGAAAGTCATGATCAAAAAAAGAGCCTAGACATCATCTTCTATGAAATTATTGAGGAAAACTGCCCTGATATTCTACCACCAGAGGGCAAAATAAATATTGAAAGAACCCATCAATCACCGCCTGAAAGAGATCCAAAAAGAGAAACTCCTAGGAACATTGTGGCCAAATTCCAGAATTCCCAGGTCAAGGAGAAAATATTGCAAGCAGCTAAAAAGAAACAATTCCAGTATTGTGGAAATACAATCAGAATAACTCAAGATCTAGCAGCTTCTACATTAAGGGATCAAAGGGTGTGGAATAGGATATTCCAGAAGTCAAAGGATCTAGGACTCAAACCAAGAATCACCTACCCAGCAAAACTGAGTATAATACTTCAGGGAAAAATATGGTCTTTCAATGAAACAGAGGACTTTCAATCATTCTTGATGAAAAGACCAGAGCTGAAAAGAAAATTTGACTTCCAAACACAAGAATGAGAAGAAGCATGAAAAAGGAAACAGCAAAGAGAAGTCTTAAGGGACTTACCAGAAGTGAACTGTTTACATTCCCTCATGGAAAGACAATATTCATAACTCTTAAAACATTTCAGTATCTGGGTAGTTGGTGGGACCACACACACACATACACACACACAAACGCATACACACATACATGCATGCATGCACACACACATACACACATGCATGCACACACAGAGACAGAGAGCACAGAGTGAATTGAATAGGATGGGACCATATCTTAAAAGAAATTAAGGTAAATGATGAGAGAGAAATATAGTGGGAGGAGAGAGGGTGAAATGGAATGGAATATCTCATTCAAGAGGCAAGCAGGAGAATTTTTAGTGGAGCGAAAAAGAGGAAAGCTGAGAAAAAAACATGAAGTTTACCCTCATCACATTCAACTAAAGGAAGGAATAAAATGCACACTCATTTTGGTATGAAAACCTATCTTACAGTACAGGAAAGTGGGGGAGAAGGAGATAAGCAGGGAAGGAGGGATGATGGAAGGGAGGGCAATGGGAGAAAGGAGCAATTTGAAGTCAACACTCGGGGAGGGACAGGATCAAAAGATAGAATAGAAACAATGGGGGGCAGAATAGGATGGAGGGAAATACAGTTAGTCTTGCACAACATGACTGTTATCGAAGTCATTTGCAAAACTACACAGATAGGGCCTATATTGAATTGCCTGCCTTCCCAAAGGGAATGAGTGGGGAGGGAGGGATGGGGAGAATTTGGAACTCAAAGTTTTAGGAACAACTGTTTAGTATTGTTGTTGCTACTACGAAATAAGACATACAGTTAATGGGGAATAGGAAGTCATCTGGCCCTACAGGACAAAAGAGAAGATGGGTACAAGAGAAGGGAGGGATGACAGAAGAGAGGGCAGATTGGTGATAGGGAAAATTAGAATGCTCAGTGTATTGGGGTGGGGGAGGGAATAAAAGGGGAGAAAATTTGGAACCCAAAATTTTGTGAAAATGAATGTAAAAAGTTAAATAAATAAATTTTTATTTAAAAAAATAAAAAAAATTTAAAAAAAGAAAAAAAAAGAAATCTTTCTGAACATTAAGTGACAGGACATGTTTTCTAAGAATGAAGCTGTGGAAGAAAAATTCTTAACCTGAGGTCTCTGAATATGTAATTAAGAAGAAAAAAATCAATAACTATGTTTCAATATACTATATATTTTATCCAATTAAAAACAGTATTCTCAGAAGGCTTCACAAGGTTGGCAAAGTCATTTATTACTACTACTACTACTACTACTACTTCTACCACTACCACTATCACCACTACTACCACTACTCCTACCACTACCACTACTCCTACCACTACCCCTACCACTACTACTACTATTACTACTTCCATACTCTTCCTCCTCATCCTCCTCATTCTCTTCCTTCTCCTCTTTAAAGTACTAGCATTAGTACTACTACTACTACTACTAATGATAACAATATTTATATAGAGCTTTAAATTTTGTTTAAAAATATCATCTCATTTTATCCTCATAGCAATACTGAGACATAGGTGATATTATTACTTCTATTTTACAGATAAGAAAATGGAGGCGTATGGAGTTTAAATTGCTTAACTCTTCAACTCCTGCCTTCATACTCGGGGACTTCAACACTCCCTCAAACCCCCTAATCATGCAGTTCCTCAATCTCACTTACTTTTCCACCTCACCTCAGCCATACGCAAAGGTTGATCTTGCCATCATCCACAAATGTACCATCTCTATGTTCAAGAACTTTAAAATTTCCTTTTCTGACCATAATCTATTGGCTTCCTCTATCAAACCCTGTTCTTTGTTCACATTGTGACCTCCAGTTTTTCAGTACCACAGTTACCTCTTAGAGCATCACCCCTGCTTATAATTATTTTTTTCCTCTTTTCCACATCTTGAACCCTTTGTGATGCATTTTAATTCTACGCTGTCTTCTTCTTTTAGTCTTTGGCTCCTTACCATATGTCTGTGCCCTGCTGAGCCTCAGTATTGAATCAGTCACACCATCTACTTACTGTCTTGGCTCCCACACACATGCTGAAGGTGGAGAAAATCACACAAACATTCTAATTGTGTTCCCTATAAATTTATGCCACACAACCTCAACTGGACCTTCACAACTGCTACTCAGTCCTTCTATACCTCTCTTGTTAACCCACTATCCCACTCTTTACAGCAACTCTTCCAAACTTTTTCATCTATCCAAAAAACTCCCATATCTCCCTCTACCACCACTCTCTCAGCTGAGAATCTTGCCTGATTTTTTTACTGAAAAAATTGAGGCCATTTGCCAAGATTTCCCTCTCCTCTCCTCATCTCATTTCACTGAGATTCCTTCAGCCACTATTTCTTCCTTCTGCTTAGTCTCACCTAAAGAGGTGCTTCTTCTTCCTGCCCAAACAAAGACTGCTGCCTTCACAAACCATCCCATTCCATTCTGCCTCCTCCAATAGATTGCCCCTCTGGAATCCCCACGCTCTCATTTGTCTTCAATCTCTCCCCATATACTGACTCTTCCACTACTATCTACAAACATGCCCATGTCTCCTCTCTCTTCAGAAACCTTTACTTGATCCTTCTACCCCAATTACCATTCAATTTTTCTTCTGTGCCTTGTGGATAAACTAGAGAAGGTCATTCACAATAGATGCCTCCACTCCTGCTCTTCTGACTCGTAGTTTCTGACCTCATGTTTCAATTGAATATGCTCTCTCCGAGTTTCCAATCATCTTTCAATTGGTAAATCCAGTGGCTTTTTTCTCAGTCCTCTTTCTTGACCTATCTGCAGCCTTGGATACTGCTGACAACCCTCTTCTCCTTGATATTCTCTTCTCTCTAGGTTTTCATGATTCCTATCTATGTGATTCCCCCTCAGTCTCCTTTGCTGAATTATCATCCAGTTCATGCCCACTAACCATGGGTATCCCACAATGCTCTATCCTAGCTCTCTTTTCTTCTCCCTCTATACTACTTCACTTTATGATCCAATGAACTCTTATAAATTTAATTTTCATCTCTATGCTGATGATTCTCAAATCTATTTATCCAGTCCCAAACTCTCTGCCAACCTTACATTACATCTCCAACTGCCTATCAGACATCTCATATTGAATGTATAGTTGACATCTTAAATTTAACACGTCCAAAATGGAAATTCTTTTCTTTTCTACTCAGCTTTCTACCCTTTTAAAATGGTCAAGGACCGCAATCCTCCTAGTTCCCCAAGAGCACAAACTATGGGTTGACCTCAACTCCTTAATATCTCTTGCTGTCCCTCTCATAACCCCATAAGTAATCTGTTACAAAAACCTGTTGAGTGCACCTTTGAAAAGTCTCTTGAATATGCCCCTTCTTTCCTCTGATACTTTCATCATCTTGGTACAGGTCCATACTACTTCACTTCTGGACTATTACAATATACTGTTCATTGGTCTGTCTGCCATAAATCTCCCCGCACCCCAGTCAGCTGCCCAAAGTGATTTTCCTAAAGCACAGTTCTGACCATGTCTCTCTCCATTACTCTTAGAAAGTAAACTCTAGCCTATCACCACCAGGATCAAATACAAATTTCTCTGTCATAACCTGACCCCTCCCCACACCACAGTCTTACAATTTTTTTATGCTTTACACTTCCTCATCCCAAGTGCTCTCTAACCCAGTAACACTGGTCTCTTTACTGTTCCACAAACAGTACACTCCATTTCTTGGTTATATGCATTTTCTCTATCTGGAACACCCTCCCTCTTCATTTCTACCTTTTGCCTTCCCTGACTTCCTTCAAGCGCCAGGTAAAATTCCATCATCTTCCACAGGAAGTCATTCCCAACTCCTCTTTATTCTAGTACATTTTCTCTGTTGATTATTTCCCATTTATTCTGTATGTAGCTTGCTCATACATATTTGTTTTCTTGTTTCTCTTGTTTCTTTTGCTTGAAATCCTCAAAGGGAAGGACTCCCTTCATTTCTTTATTACCCAGTGCTTTGCCTTGCCAGTTCCTGGAACACACTGACTTGCTCAGGGGTCACAGCTATTAAGAATCTCAAGCAGGATTTAAATTCAAGTTTTCCAGACTGCAGACTCAAGACTGTTAAATACCTACTTCACTACATAGATCACTATAAAAGAATAAGAACTCATCTGCATAATGTATAGCGTTGGGAAGCACTGAAGTGGTAATCCTTACCACCCAACTCCAGTGGGTTTGTCAGAGGAATGGAAAGTAATCTTAGTCAGACACCTTACAAAGTCAGGCTAAGGAGCAGTAAACTAAAAATGAAGAAGAATCCCTTTAAGGAATTATTGAAACACAGCCTCAAGTAAGATAGTCTAACTATGAATGATTGGTAGGGGAATCATTGCAGCTGGCACACCAAACCGTTGTGAAGCTCTAGTGAACACAGCAATTTACATTTACTGACCACTGCTATATCTATTCCTTCATGTAATTTCTACTCTGATGCCTCCTGGTGGCAGTGGTTACTCTGACTTCTTTGAAGGTTGTGCCATATGTTATATATGGCATAGACATAGAACACAATAATCCTGTGACATAGGGAGTTCCTTTAGTATTATCCCTAATTTAAGATTAGGAAACTGGGACTGACAATGCTATGTGAGAGAGAGACAGAGAGACAGAGACAGAGAGAGAGATGGAAAGAGAGTCAGAGAGAGACATGGAGAGAGAGTCAGAGAGACAGAGACAGAGAGAGAGATGGAAAGAGAGTCAGAGAGAGACATGGAGAGAGAGTCGGAGAGACAGACAGAGACCTAATCTTAGAATTGGAAGTCAGAATCAGAATCTCTGATTTCTAAGAAACCTCAGAAGTCATCTAATAGTGAAATCTCTGACAAATGGTTATCAAACCTTCATTAGATGATCTCCACTGATGAGGAACGCATTACTTCAAAAAGCAAACTATTCCACTTGTGGAAGGCTTTACTGATTTTACTAATTTTTTACTGATCTTTCCTCACTTAGCTGAAATTTGTCTCCACAACTTTCATCAATACTCCTAATTCTAATCTTTGTTGCAAAGTTGCAAAGACTAATGCCGCTTCCATCTGGCAGTCCATCAGGTATTTAAAGACAGCTATCCTATGTATAATCATTCCTATGCAGTTCTTATACAGCTTGATTTCTATTCACTTCACTATCTTGATTTCCTGCCGCTAGACATCCAGCATTTTTTTTCACTTCCTTGCTAAAATATTCTGCCCAGAATTAAATACAATGCAGCATATTTTCTGACCAGGGTAGAGCATAGTCTCATCGTAACCTTCCTTATTCTGGATGCTACATTGTTATCAATGTAACAGCCTAATACTATCTTAGTATTAGTATAGTTTTTTATAGGTTCTTTTTTGGGGAGATGTGCCATAATGTGAGATTGTAGTTCATTGAAACCTTCAGATGTTTAGAGAGAGAGTGAGAAAGAGACTGACAGATCTATATAAGGTGTAGTTATACATTGTTATACACTTATGCAAGCTGTTTTCTATCCATACCTTTCCATCCTTCCTGAGTTGTTAAACCCAAGTTTAGGATTTTATATTTATCTCTATTAAATTCAATCTTATTAAGATTAAGTTTATTAGTATAGCCTGGTGAGACCCATTTCGATTTTCCCTGTCTTCAAAGGTATTACCTACCTTTCCTGGACATTCCAAATTTGATTAAATCTGCTTTTGTCCATATCATTGAGAAAAAATGTTGAATACAGGATACAGGATCAAGGATACTCAGGCCACTCTGCTAGAGACCATATTGATAGGAAACTCCTAATAACTCCTCTGTTCAATTATTTCTAAGCCCAAAGAATTGTCATCATATAGAATTCTCCATCTGGTCCATTCTGTCCAATTGGTGGCATGAAAGATCTGAATACAAATCTTGGTTCTAACACTATCTGACACTGGACAATTCTTCATTTAAAAAATGAAGACAATAATTCACACCCTAGCTCTCTCTCACCTAGGTGCTTTTAAACCTTAAATGTATTACATAAACGTGAGTTTTCATTGTTATTATTTTCCAGGCCCACACAGCTAGTGAGTGGTAGACCCAAGTCCAACTTTCCACTTCTGGTTACCCCAAGGAGTGAGACTGATCTTTGTCCATAGTTTCAGAGTGACCTTGCTTCTAGAAGGAGGCATCACCAGCAGTAACATCTATAGTCACTAATCATAACATCACAGACTTAGAACTTAGACTTAAAACGGACTTAGAACTAAAAAACAACTCATAGGTCATTTAGTCCAACCCATTTTGAGTTGTGAATTGAACTGTGAAGTAGGTGCTGAAGATCTTGAAGGTGAAAAAGGAAGTAATTTTTACAAAGTCATATATGTAGAAGGAAATATGCATTTATTAAGTGCTTACTGTGTTTTAAGCTCTTTGCAAATATTACCTCATTTGATCCTTTCAACAACTCTAGGAGATAAGTGCTATCATTATGCCTGTTTTATAGATGAGAAAACTGAGGTAGATGGAGGTTAAGTTACTTGCCCAGGGTTACTTTACTATTAAGTGTCTGAAACTGCATTTGAGCTCAGGTCTTCCTGAATCCGGGATCAGCATTCTATGCATTGTGCAATTTAGGTGCCTCAGGAGGTATGAACCTATGTTCCTCTGATTCCAAAATCAACATTTTTCCTACTGTACTACAATACCTTACAAAAGACAGATTTTGCATGTGCATAGTCTAATAAGATCTGTTGTTCTCACATTGCCCTTTTCCAATAGACTGGAACACATAATATACATTTCCCTATTAAACAGTCTCATCTTCCAAAAAAAGGGACAAACAAAACCCTCTTCAGGTCAGAAGGGGTCTGTTCTAATCTCAAGCTAAAACTACAGTGATATTTACATTAAACCTCTAAATCCATGAAATGCATAAAAATTCTCCATAATCTTTAAAAGAATTTCAGAAATATTTAACCATTTTTTTAGTTTCCTACCCTTTGTCTTCCTGCTTTTCTCCATCTAATCCTTGTTCCTGGCTATGCTATGTGCTTCTTTACCTGTTTAATAAATGATAACTGTCTTCTTAGCAAGATTCATCATTTATGAAAAAGCAGTTTTCAGATGAAGAAATTAAAGTTATCAATAGTCATATGAAAAAACATGCTCTAAATCACTATTGACTAGAGAAAGGAAAATTAAAGCAACTCTGAGGTACCACCTCATACCTATCTAATTGACTAATATGACAGAAAAAGGAAAATATAAATGTTGGAGAAGTTGTGGAAAAATTGAAACTCTATTTGTTATTGGTGGAGTTGTGAAATGAATCAACCATTCTGAAGGATAATTTGGAACTATGTCCAAATGGCTATAAAACTGTGCATAACCTTTGATCCAGCAATACTACAACTAGATCTTTATCCCAAAGAAATCATAGAAATGGCAAAAGGATATACACTCACAAAAATTTTCTAGCCACTCTTTTTGGGGTGGCAAAGAATTGGAAATTAAAGGGATGCCCATCAATTGGGGAATGACTGAATAAGACGTGGTATATGAATACAATGGAATACTATTGTACTATATAACAAGAACAGGCATGTTTCAGAAAAACCTAGAAAGACCTATGTGAACTGATACTGAGTGAAGTGGGTAGAACCAGAAGAACATTGTACATAGTAAAAACAACATTGTACAATGATCCACTGTGATAGACCCTTCTCAGCAATGTGAGGATCTAAGACAATTCCAAAGGTTTCATGGAAAATACTATCCACATCCAGAGAAAGAAATATAGAGTCTGAATGCAGATAGAAAAATAAAATTTTCACCTTTTTTTTGTTTTTTCTTTCTCATGGTTTTTTTCTCTTTTGCTCTGATTCTTCTTCCACACCATGAGAAATGTGGAAATGTATTTAATACGATTGTACCTGTATAGTCTATGTCAGATTATTTTCCATGGGGAGTGGGGGGGAGGGAAGAGAGGGAGAGAGAAAGTATTTGGAATTCAAAATCTTATAAAAGTGAATGTTAAATACTATTTTACATGCAATTGGAAAAAGTAAAATACTGTTAAGTGGGGGGAGGGAACAAAACAAAATTCATTGTTGTTACTCAGAAACCTTGATGAAACAATGTGATATAATGAAAAGGACTTTAGATTTTGTGGTCATAGATAAGTTTATATCTCAGTTTTCTCATCTGTGAAATAGGGGTAACAATATTGACAATTCACAAAGCAATTTATAAATGGTACCCAATTTGAGCTTCACAAGAGCCTTGTGAATTAGTTACTATAAGTATGATTACTTCCCATTCTACATATGAAGCTATTGAGACCCAAAGATATCGAGTCCCTTGCCCAAGGTCACAGAAGTAGCAACAAATGCAAGATTTCAACTCAATTATTCTCACTCTAAATCCCATACTCTTTTCATGGCACCACTTTTTTTAAAAAGCGTCTTATAAATCTTACAACTAAATAAATGTAAGTTCAGTGAAAAGAGACATTCAAGCTATTATTAATACTTCAATGATTCAAAGACCTATACTTTCTTAAGTATGGGTAGCCTCTTCATTGATGCAAGTTGCTAAATCTGAATAACTTATCAGATAATCTCATAGAAATTGTTCTGGCCAAAAACAATGTCATCATACTAAGGCCACTCTTATGACGAGCCTCACTGAACTTATCTAACTGGTCCTTGAACAATAGACATACTACAGATTCCATCACTGAACTCATACATAGATTAGAAGTTACATGAGATTCTGCTAAGGATATTGGTTAGTCTAAGATTGAAATGTCTCAGTGCTACAGAGATAGTGCAGTCATGGCCATTTACAAAGTCCTTTCTTATTTCAGAGTCCCTTCTCATTGTACTCAAGGCTCCATTTCTAAAGAAGGCCACTTTTAAAAAATAGATCCTTGCATCTTTAACCTAGGAACTCCTCTTCTTTTTTCCTCTAATAAATACATTGTGGCCTGTTTTTTTTTTCAGTCGTTCATGGTTAGAATTCTAGAGAGGTTTCGTAGTTTCTCTTATTTCCTATTCTGTACTGCCAAGTGCTATTCTCTGAGAGGCGACATGGCAGAAAGGCTATGTAAGAGCTGGTTTCCATTTCCTGTTTTACTATTAATGAGAAGGGTTTTAGTTAAATCTTATGCAACATTTAATGCCAAAACAGCTTATTCAGCCACCTCTGTGTCTCCATTTCCATGTGAAATTCTCTTAAATCCCTGGTCTTAGAAAGCCCCCAATCTACTAAACTCAGAAGGATATAAACTTCATATTTTTATAGGCTTTCCTTAGGATCTAGTGGGATTTTAAGATGTTATTTTTAAAAAATATATAATATTTAAGTATATTCAAAAATATTTTACACTTTACAATCTTTGTGTTCTGAGATAAATTGATTGTAACAGATGTTGTGATTTTTAAATATCACTCCATAAAGAAAATCTGTATGTAAATTTGAAAGTACTTGTTTGGAAAATGAAGTAAGAAGCACAGATAAAGGCTTTCATGTAAACGTAAATCATTATATAATCCTCTTCTCAAAAGATCATTAAAAGAAAATATAATGAAGACCCACACCAGAATAATTTTTTAAAGCTATTCAGAAATGAAAGGGCTCAGAATAATATAGGTTGGAAGCAATTAGAGTATGAAACTCAAAGTGCAGCATTATGAACTCTAGACTCAGATTTATTTGTAAAGTCTGAGATCCATGGGCTGTCATTAAACAGATCTTTATATTCTAGACCAAGGCAGTAGCTAGTAAAGAGCACCCAAAACTAGGAATCAAGAGAACTGAGAGCTATTCCCACTATCTTTGTGACCTTTAAGTACAGATCACATAATGTCCCCATACCTTTTTCCTCATCTGTAAGATAGAGTTCTTTTTCTTTTCCTCTATAGGATTGTTCTGAATAGGAAGTGTTTCAAATGTGTGAGGAAGTAGTACGTATTGAGAAGGAGGTGGAAAAAGTATGGCCTCTGCTAGGGGGTGAGGAGATGGGAATGAGCAACCGCAAGAAATGGAACATTAATTTCGTCAGACTATAGGGTAGACATTATTGAGAAGGGGGAGTCACTTAACTGTGAGGGTCTGGATTTGAAGTTCAACTATACATCCTCTCCACCCTACTCCTCACCCACTTACAAGATGCTCCATCTATTGGACTCTAATTGAAGTGGGGGCATGGTGATAACAGCGCTTTGGTGAGAGAACATACATATTGCTACCAAGACTTCCAGTAGGAAAGCATGAATGGACAGAATAGAATATGGCCTAAAAAATTATAGATAAGGCTAAAGATTAAGGCATCATTATGACTATATGGTCATTCTTTAGCATTAATTTCTTAAATGTCCTCCCAACCTTCCTTTCTTCCTCTGTGTGTATGACCCATCAGATGACCAGATATTGCTAGAGCAGTTAAAGTGAGACTTAGTCACTAATCAGGTGTTTTCATTTTGGTTGTTCACACAGTTTAAAAAGAATTTTTTTTTCTAGAGGCACAGAAGTGATAGCTAGCATACAAAGCAGACAAAGGGATGATCTAGATCAGAGGTTCTTAAACCGGGATCCACAGACTTCCAAATGTATATAGATTCCAAGGGATATGTAAACTTAAATGGGAAAAATATGACTTTGATTTCATTATCTTCATTCCTTTTTTAATGTAGACATTTATTTTATGCCTTTAAAGACATGATTTGAGAAGTTTATAGGCTTCACCAGACTACCAAAAGTGTCCATGACATAAAAAGGTTATTAGCCCCTATAATCAATGGTACTCAAGAAATCATCGGAGTACGATATGCAGTCAGGAAAAGTTTCAGGTATGGAGAACAAAAGCATATTTATGCCTTCTGTAACCTTTGCAGCAAAGTATATGTCTATGCAAACTGCCCCTGAGCCTGTCCTAATAAAAGGTAGGAGGCAGGCACAGCTGGATTGACTTCAAGGACCCAGAGTGGAAGGGGAAATGAAACAACTTAGCCAGTGACATCTGCTCAAATGAATTCAGAGGAGCCACCTGGCACTATGAGCCAAGGGCAAAGTAATAAGCAAGGATTCTAGGAAGAAATTTGGTGGGACAGAGATAAAGAAGATGGAATTAGGTGGGCAGAAGAGAAGAGTAAGGAAAACAAAAGCAGCTAAGAGGAATGAACCCCATAAGAAAAGAAAAAAAAGGCAGAGGAAAAAGAACATGTTTTCTGAAGAAGAAAAAAGAGCCCAACCACAGTAAGGCAGACTAACTTTTGAAATATCCAGAGACATCCAATGAGAAGGAAAGATAGTTAGGGAAACACCTAGAGAAATTAACTTAGGAAACAAAACAAAATGAATAGAGCAAGCCCTCACTAGCAGGAACCAGAGAGAGTGACAGAGAACCTGAGACAAGTGGAAAAGGCAGAAAGAGAGGAGTCAAAGGTGGAGGGGGAGAAAAAGAGAGTTCAAAGGAAGCCTTGAAGGACTAATTAAAACCACATAAATATGGGAAAAGTGCAACCTAAAGTAAGAGCATGTAATTCAAATCAGATAAGACAATAGTCGGCTAGTGAGGTAGCCGATGGGGTTCTGAGGGAAGAATTGGATCTTTTGGTGAAAGAAAATAAGGCTGATTACTAAGAGGGAAATGTTCTGTATGAAAAGGCACTGAATTTGGAGGCCAGCATAATGATCAGTAGAGGAAGAAAGCATCAAACTGGTAGGATTTTTGTTTAATATAGACAACGTGGATATTTAAATGATATGTGATATCAGGATAGAAATATTGAACGTAAATGTGAACTGTGTGAGGGAAAAGATATTTCTTTTTTTAAAAAAAATATAAATTTATTTATTTAACTTTTTACATTCATTTTCACAAAATTTTGGGTTCCAAATTTTATCCCCCACCCCAATACGCCGAGCATTCTAATTTTCCCTATCACCAATCTGCCTTCTCTTCTATCCACCCTCCCTTCTCTTGTCCCCATCTTCTCTTTTGTCCCGTAGGGCCGGATGACTTTCTAGTCCCCATTAACTGTATTTCTTATTTCCTAGTAGCAACAACAATACTCAACAGTTGTTCCTAAAACTTTGAGTTCCAACTTCTCCCCATCCCTCCCTCCCCACCCATTCCCTTTGGGAAGGCAGGCAATTCAATATAGGCCATATTTGTGAAGTTTTGCAAATGACTTCGATAACAGTCATGTTGTGTAAGACTAACTGTATTTCCCTCCATCCTATCCTGCCCCCCATTGTTTCTATTCTGTCTTTTGATCCTGTCCCTCCCCAAGAGTGTTGACTTCAAATTGCTCCCTTCTCCCATTGTCCTCCCTTCCATCATCCCTACCTCCCTGCTTATCTCCTTCTCCCCTACTTTCCTGTATTGTAAGGTAGGTTTTCATACCAAAATGAGTGTGCATTTTATTCCTTGCTTTAGTCGAATGTGATGAGGGTAAACTTCATGTTTTTTTCTCAGCTCTCCTCTTTTCCCCTCCACTAAAAAGTCTCCTGCTTGCCTATTGAATGAGAGATAATTTACCCCATTCCATTTCACCCTCTCTCCTCCCACTACATTTCTCTCTCACCATTTACCTTAATTTCTTTTGAGATATGGTCCCATCCAATTCAATTCATTCTGTGCTCTCTGTCTCTGTATGTGCGTGCATGTGTGTATGTGTGTGTGTGTGGTCTCACCAACTACCCAGATACTGAAAAGTTTTAAGAGTTACAAATATTGTCTTTCCATGTAGGAATGTAAACAGTTCAACTTTAGTAAGACCCTTATGACTTCTCTTTACTGTTTACCTTTTCGTGCTTCTCTTCATTCTTGTGTTTGAGAGTCAAATTTTCTTTTCAGCTCTGGTATTTTCATCAAGAATTCTTGAAAGTCCTCTGTTTCATTGAAAGACCATATTTTCCCCTGAAGTATTATCCTCAGTTTTGCTGGGTAGGTGATTCTTGGTTTGAGTCCTAGTTCCTTTGACTTCTGGAATATTCTATTCCACACCCTTCAATCCCTTAATGTAGAAGCTGCTAGATCTTGTGTTATCCTGATTGTATTTCCACAATACTGGAATTGTTTCTTTCTAGCTGCTTGCAATATTTTCTCCTTGACCTGGGAATTCTGGAATTTGGCCACAATGTTCCTAGGAGTTTCTCTTTTTGGATCTCTTTCAGGCAGTGATCGATGGATTCTTTCAATACTTATTTTGCCCTCTGGTTCTAGAATCTCCGGGCAGTTTTCCTAGATAATTTCATGAAAGATGATGTCTAGGCTCTTTTTTTGATCATGGCTTTCAGGGAGTCCCATAATTTTTAAATTGTCTCTCCTGGATCTATTTTCCAGGTCAGTTGTTTTTCCAATGAGATATTTCACATTCTCTTCCATTTTTTCATTCTTTTGGTTTTGTTTTGTGATTTCTTGTTTTCTCAGAAAGTCATTAGACTCCATCTGTTCCATTCTAATTTTGAGAGAACTATTCTCTTCAGTGAGCTTTTGAACCTCTTTTTCCATTTGGCTAATTCTGCTTTTGAAAGCATTCTTCTCCTCATTGTCTTTTTGAACCTCTTTTGCCAATTGAGTGAGCCAGGGAAAAGATATTTCTGAATATGTATGGTCCCCAAGGAAATGCAAAGAAAAATAGTTAATTTTGGAATATGACACCATCATTTCATACCACAAAATGTAGCATCAGAAAATGATTTCAACTACATTTCAGAGATTGAGTTAGAGTATGAAATAAGCAAAAGAAAAATCTATAATGGCTAATATTTGCAATCAGTTGGTATGACTGTTTGATGACAGGTCATTTATTTGAATAAATGCTCCAAAAGTCAATAGCACAATAATGAAAGTAAGATGTGGACAAGAAAAATTGACAAGATTTTATTTTAAAAAGAAAAGAAAACAGTTGGGTTGTGACATGTAAAGTAAAGGGTGCTCCTTTGCCTGATTATGTGATGGTCATAACTGAGATTGATTTCTCACATGCTGTCAGATTTAGCAGAAGTCTATAAAAGATAAACAAATTCCTGTCCTTTAAAATAACAACCCTTTGCTAAGGATATGCAATGAAAATATTTTTTTCTCTGAGGTGATATACTGTTTTATATCTATGAGAATGGCTAAGATGAGAGGTGATCAAAAGGAAGGAAGTCCTACTCCCTTGTCAAGATGATGATGAATGGTGTGGCTTGGTAAGAATGCTGTTAAGAGAACTCCTTTTTTTAGAATATGTTTTATTTTTCACCAATTACATGTTAAAATTTTTTAAATTTTTTTTTACATTTCGAGTTCTAAAGTCTATCCCATGTTTCTTTCTCTCTCCTCCCCCATCTCTGAGATGATAAGCAATCAGATACAGGTTATACATGTGCAATCATGTAAAACATTTCCATATTAGCTATTTTGTACAAGAAGAGCAATAAAAGAAAAAAGAATGAAAGAAAGTGAAAAATAGCATACTTCAGTCTGTATTCAAACAATATCATTTCTTTCTCTGGAGGGGAAAAGTACACTTCATCATTACTAGTCCTTTGGGCTTGTCTTGGATCAGTGTACTGCTGAAGAAAGCTGAGTTAGTACCTTTGAATAGCATTACTACTACTAAGTATAATGCTTTTCTGATTCTGATCACTTCACTTTGAATCAGTTCATGTAAGTCTTTTCAGGTTTTTAAAAGAACTCAAACAAAGAATGTAAACAGTTGCACTTGCTTTTGAGGCTTCTTGAAGACTATGCCAATCTGAAAGATCTGACCATTGTGGAAAAGTTTTGAGTATTTCCAGAGGTGGGGAACTTGTGGCCTTTGACTGAATCCAAACTTCACAGAACAAATCCCCTTAATAAAAGGATTTGTTATGTAAAACTTGGACTCTGTCAAAAGGTGGCACTTGAGGACCTCAAGGTCATGGGTCCCCACCCCTCACCGTGTCATCTAGACAGTCCTGCAAGGATCTACCAACAGATGAGATGGTGATGGTGATGATTTTTCAGGGGGAGGAATGGAAACTAATAGACTATCTATTAAGGTATAGAGGATGCATCTGGGGAAGGTGGAGCCTACAGAGATGAATTAACCAATCAGTTGAAGTCACTAGGTGATACCCTGGATAGCATGCTGTACTTAATTCAGAATTAGGAGGACCAGAATTCAAATGCTACCACAGACATTATTTGTAAAATTACTTAAGGTTTCTAAGC
Organism: Bettongia penicillata ogilbyi; assembly: GCA_023548195.1. Taxonomy (NCBI): domain Eukaryota; kingdom Metazoa; phylum Chordata; class Mammalia; order Diprotodontia; family Potoroidae; genus Bettongia; species Bettongia penicillata. Next base: position 3,680,815 of record JAJHZJ010000302.1, on the reverse strand, counting down.
CTTTGTTCCCCAACAGTATAAATCTCAACCCATTTCACACCTGCCTTTCCTGTGTGATCTTTGGACAGGTATTCCTAAAATGCTGGGGTCTTCATTGAGTTTTCCTTATATTTTTAGACTACTGTTAAACTAGTCATTCATCCTTTACCACATGATCAGACTATCCCTTCCTGTCATATATTTCCCTGATGCCATCTTTTACTCCTGTTCTTTTGAAGTTTCTTACTAGCTATACTTTGTAATTTACTCATACCCAACATATGGTTCTTCATTGCCTCCCATATAATAATATCCATTTTCAATTTTATGGAGACCATTGTATTTAATATCCCTCTGCCCTACTTGATTAAAAAGATGAACTTTTGTCTCCAGTAGAAATTTGAGGTCTTTAAAGGAGTTTTTCAGTTCCCTAAAGTCAATCTAGTTGGCTATCCTCCTGCATGAAGAGTAAACCCTAAGTAAACCTAATGAGTGTTTATGCTTATTTCAGAGACAGCAGGATAATGAAGAAGTAGGGTATCCCCTTTGGCAAGAGTACTAGGTGACAAGAACTCACATGAAAAAGTGATTACCTACAGTCAGAACCTAACTCCAGGGTAGAAAAAATGGGCATGAGTTTATCCAGTCCAACATTATCATTTTGCAAATAAGAAAAGTGAAATCTAGAAGAATAAAATAAATTGCTCAAATACCTGCAAATTCTAAATAAAATAACCAGGAATTTAACCCAAGTCCCCAGGTTTTAAACCAATTTTCTTTCTATTATACCATACTGAGTCATTGTAGAAACTGAGCTATCTGGTCTAGGACTAGGTACTGTAAACAACACATTGAACATGGGGTCAGGAAGACCTAAGTTCAAATTTTGCCTCAGATACTAGATAGCTTTGTGACTCTTGGTAAGAAACACTCTCTGAGACTCACTTTCCTAATCTAAAAATGAAGAGATTTTATTCGATGATCAATAAGTTCCACTGAAGTTCTAAATCGATGTGCCATAACTTTTGGCACATACTTTGGATGGAAAGATAATGAATCCATTGATCAGAAAATTAAAATAAAAGCAGCCTAAAAGATTTTCAACTTGCAGGAGATTTGGAAATTTTGATGGAGAAATAGGTAAGATTGATTGAGAAGTGTCTGGTGTTGTTTTCTAAAGACTTAATTATTTATGGATCTTACCAAGGGAAGGTATAATTCTGCTGAAGAAGACTTCTGAAGCACCAGAGAAATTTAGCCTCAGAATTCCTGTCATGAAAAGACATGCAAAACTACTTTGTAATCAACCAATCAATAGGTATTTATTAGACATACCATGTGACAGGTAGCTAGGATACAAATGACAAAATACAAACCACAAAATGAGTTATTGCTCCCAGTGTTATAGAAATGTGAGGAATTAATTATGAATTATAATTAACATTATTATTAATCTGAAGGTAGTTCATGTATTTGCCATAAGGAAAGAGTCAATCAATCCGTGCACAAGTATTTTACAGTTTAAAGGTTTTTTGTTTGTTTTTAAGGCAGAAGAAAACAGCTAAGATAGATTGGTGGTGTTGTGTTCGTCCTTCATTTTGGAAGAAAACCATGACATCAGAGAAATGATGACACGATTTGCATTTGACTTTACTTTGAGTGAGGAGGGATGTGCAGGTCACCAACCTCACTTTTTCCTCCTGAGCCTTCTGAATCCAGTGACCAGATATTCATCAGGATGACTGGAGATGGTCCAGGATGCAGTGGGAGACCTTGGCCTTTTTCGGCTAAGGCCTATTTAGAGATTCATTACTAGAAAGAACAGTAGATTTGAAACCAGAAGACCTGGGTTCTTTTCCTTACTATCAATATGACGTTGGAAAAGTAACTTACCCTCTTCCTCTTCTCATGTACAACATGAAGAAACTGGATTAGATTATCTCTGAGATTCCTCACACCCATTCCCCAGGTTTTAAACAGATGATGCTGTGAACAACTCGAGGGGGGAAGGGAGAGTGAGGCAACCTTCAAATCCCCCTTGTCTGTATTAAGAGACTAGAGAGTAAAGAATATTGTGCTAAAGGAAATAATTAAAATGGAAATTGACAACTTATGAAAGAGGCTTGATAAAGAAGATGACAGAGTGAAGGAAAAAGGCTGAAGACCTAAAAAGGAAAATTAGGAATATTAAATATATATATATATGTATATATATATATATACACAAAGAATATGGAAGAAGGGAAAATGGGAACAGTAAATAGAACTTTAAGAGGCTGTGGATGACAGAACTAGGATAAAGTAGAGATGGCATGTGGTATGTTTTACATAACAATGGCTATTCTGAAATTTCAGCCCATGACATACATCATCTGCCTAAGAATGTGAGCCACAGAAAAGAGGGAAAGAACTAGCTAGAAAAGTAAGCACATTATACATAAGTCATAAATATGTACTCCTTTAGGGTTTGCAAATCACTTTCCCCACAAAAGCCCAATGAGGTATTCAAGTGTTGTTATCCTCATTTTATAGATGTGGAAACTGAGCCCTTGAGACACTAACTTGCCCATGGTCACACAGCTATTAAATGTCAAAGACAGGGTTCATATTCATGTCTCCTAGTTCCAACATAAGTTCTTCTAATATACCACTCTTCTCAGAAAAGGCAGAAACTATGAAAATTGCAAAGTATTTTACTTATCAAACATCTATGAGCCATATTTGTGGACATTTTACTGGCATTTTGGAAAAAGAATTGTATGTCAAAACTATTTAGCTGTTTGCTCAACAAATATGTCAGGATACTTTTGGAGTCCCTTCTCACCTCTGTCTTATTAGAATCACCATTTTTTTTTTTTTATCATTCAGCTTAAACTCCACCACTTCTTACTTGAGGTCATTCTTGACACAGTAAGCTACTATTTATTTTGCATATATTTGCATATGTATTTTATATGTACCACTCCTGATAAAAGGTAATAAAGAAATAAGCTCCTTTAAGGCAACGATTGTTTCATTTTTGCCTTTGTAGCTATCACCAATGACTAGGACAGGACCTGCTAAATGATAGATGGCAAATAAATACTTGTTAAATGATCATTCACTACATGTAAAACACTGGTCTTGACACTGTGTATTATGTAAATGAATTTTATGCTACAATTTGTGAAAGTGAAGAGTCATAATGATTCTGAAAATGTTTCACAAAGGACAAGGCACCATTTTTTTTTAGTTAACTTGCTTAACAATTAGAGGAGAAAAACACTGATCAGCAGAGATTCTATAAACCTTTATTGGAGAAAGATGCTAAAATGATACAAAAGTATAATGTATATGTCCATACATATATTTGAAATGTAAAACCATAGAGTCATTGATCAGGAGCTAGAATTTAGTTGAATCTCCTAGTTTTACAGATAAGGAAACTCACAACTGGTGAGGAAAGTAAGCAACTTGGCTGAGGTCACACAGGTAGCAGAAAATTCAAGGGGAATTTCAACCTAGGTTTTCCAACACCAGAACCAGGTCTTTGTCACTGTGTCATTTCCTGACACCAAACCAGAGTGAATTTCACCCAATCGTCTAATGGTACTAGAAACTAAACAAAGTAAGAATATATACGCATCTATGTACATCTATAAAGAGTAATGTGTGTATCTAGCAGGACTAAACAAAGGACCCATTGTATTCCTACTTGACTTGCACCCTAATTGTAAATGAAAAATCAAGATAATAAAACATTTCTTTTGGATGAAAAATTAGAAATTATTTCAATGCATAAGCTTAGTTTTTATTAAATGCAACATGTCTCTTTTTTGCTTTCCTGTATATGGAGATAAAGAGAAAACTGTGATTCCTTGATATGAAGGGTTTTTTTTAATTGGTAAGTAGGAATCAGAAAAAGAGTTTTTCCCACCTTTTGCAGTAAGTCTACACTTTCCCAGAGTTTCAGCTTCATAGCTAAGGGTGTGGAGGGAACAGAATGGGAAACAGACCTATCAGCCTTATGCATACTCCTGAAAAATAAGCTTTTGTCTTGAGAAAGAGAAAGTTACACTAGGAACAAATAGCGAGAGAGGGAGGACTAGAAGTCAAACCCCCAAACCCCCAGAACTCTGAGGGAGTGCCAGCAACCCATCGTGGGGCTCACATCTCAGCCCTGTGGCTAACTGGATGAAGCCTTAACTTAGGCAGCCTGGCCAACAGTCATGGGAGAATGAATCACTTTTGGGAAAACACTTCGAGATCTGCAGATGAAAGGCGCTACGTAAGTGTGAAGATTGTTATTACACATGCCACACAGGCAGGGTAAGTATGCAGGCAACCATTTGGGGGGAGGTGGCTCTAACACTGCCAGGTTAAATTTAAGAAATTATGATGTAAATTTGATTTCCAAGATTTTCATAACCAAGGTGGAAACAAGCAGGCGTTATAGGTAGTAAGAGTGGGTGCCTTTGCTAAGTTAGGACACTAGTTTCTTTCAGCAAAAGGAAACCATAGGAAACGTCAACTATAGGGAGCTGAAAGGAAGTGAGAAAATGTCGAATACTCAAATATGAAAGGCAAATATAAAACAGATGGGAGTGATTGAGACAAGTTTTCATATCATTCTTTCCCTTTTTAAGGTTGTTTTAGAGGTTTTCCTTCTCCCTCTGTTTGGGATTTCTCCTGCCTAGTAGTAGAAGGCAACATATTCATTGAAAAACAGCTGGGCCTATGTAGGCCTGAGAACATCCACATGTGAAATTGGAAGTCTTGTTCTCTGAGGTTCCTGCTGAATACCGAAGACGGATGCTTTGTTCTTCTGTATGGCTTTAGATAAATGTCTCTCATCAGCTATTTAGAAGTTTGAGAGGTAAAATAAATGATATCCCATCCATTACATGCAATGCTGGACATTCCATTCCCTTCCTCTGGTAAAGCCACAGCCAAGAGGGAGGTTCTAGCTCAAGTGTAAGGAACCTGTAGCCTTGAGGCCACATGTGGCCTTCTAGATGCTTAAATGTGGCCTTTTGACTAAATCCAATTCAGTCAAAAGGCTGCACTTAAGAATCTAGATTTGTTCTATTAAATGTAGATCCAACCAAAGGCTGCACTTCAGGATGTAGATTTGTTCTATAAAATTTGGACTCAGTGAAAAGACCTCCCTTAAGGACCTAGATTCAGTTAAAAGGCCATACTTACAGACCTACGAGGCCACACGTGGCCTGAAGGCCACAGGTTCCCCACCCCTGTTCTAGCTTATCCTGTACCTCCTAATTAAGACACAGAGGCCATATCAGGCTCGAGATTCTTTCTGAGAGTCATTGTTTCCTTGGATTGTTTTACTGACACATGAAAAAAAGGCTCTGGGGCAGGAGTCACATGGAGCTTTCTACTGAAGCTCCAACTTGAAAGCAGGGACTCAAGACCGCTTCACTCCACAGCTGACAATTTAGCAAATGGTCCATGTTACAGTGCTTTGATCTGGTGAAAGTTTTCAAAAATATCAGCCTTGAAGAAAGCTACAGGCCCAACAGATCCCCCAGTTCATTAGCAATCCTTTAGCGGCTCCCAACAATTAGACCTGTCAGCCAGCCAGCTCTGTTTGCAGGCTGCAGATTCAAAATCCCTGACTAATGACTTGGTAAAAAGACTTGACAGCGTGTTGCAATTTGTTATAATTGAATCTAAGCTGCATCAGCTGTTTGAGGGGCTGAAATGTTTTCAAACATTACACTGACTTAAATTAATGCCACAAAAATATTCAGAAACAGTGTCTGTCAGATTCAGTGCTAATAATCATGTCCTCTTCAAATATGAAAAAGACATTTCATCACAGGTTTGAAAGTGTTGTCAGAGAAGCTGGTTAAGAAGTGAGGTGGGCATTTCTACACAGAAAGAGAATTCTCTAGAAGTAAAATTAAAAATAAAACAGACTGTCCATGTTTCTTAATGTCCATTTCTTTATGTCCATTTCTTAATGACATATTTGAAGAGATGGGCATGATTATGGCTATCAGTGCCACAGGCAAAAGATTCTCTAAATGCCAAGAGGTGATTGGAGGTGGTGAGGGTGGGACCCTGACCCTCCCTCTCCCCTTACTGACTCATTCTGCCTGAGCAGGGACTCTTGACAGTGGACATTTGGCTGCCAGACTTCCAAGACAAACTTTTTTGCTAAGCTTTCAAGACATATTTCACTAGTTACTGTTACTAGATGAAATATCAAAGAGGGTTGCCTCTAGATTTATCACTATATCCGAAATAAATCATTTCTTGCTTCTAATCCCCGTCCTGGGGCCAAATGTTGCCCTTGAATGCACGTGCAGTATGTCTTCTATTGACTTCACCCCAGGCCTGCAGTTCACAGTAGAATGCAATGCTTTCTATTGTTTGCATTTGAGCAGTTTGCATCTGCTTTAAATTACATAAAGTGTGATATGCAAATTCAGTGTGGCACATGCTTCATCCCTGTACACAGCATCCAGGTTGGGCTGAACTGAAACTGTCCTGCAATCTAGTTCCATTCAGTTGGTACAGCTGCTTAGAATCTATCTAGAACAAAGGGTTCCTTCCCACTGCGAAAGCTGAGGTTAACTGTAACCATAAGACCCTTCTAAGGCAAAATGAACATCTTAGAACAATATCAACCACATCATTTCCTAGAAATAGGATACAGAAGAGAGCGTAGGATTGTGTTACTAATGACCAGACTTACCTCTAATGCAGATGGGCTCCAATGCTAATGAATGCAAACATTAATTGCAAAGTTTAAATGGGGGCAGGGAGGGATAAGGCAAAGGAGAGTCTATTTTCCCAATTGACGTTCATTCCTTTATGGGACAAATTTTTATCCTCTGCTATGTACGTGCTCTCCTGAGCCACTGAGGAGTTACAAAAGATATTTAAAACCTAACACACTCTCAGGAAACTTACTCTGCAGTAGATCATACAAACAGCCACATTTTAGTGGAGAAAAGAAAAATCCAGACCAAGATCCTTGCCCAGTCCTTTCTGGGACACCTCAATGAGAGATAAATGGCAGTCAGGTGGATTGTGAAGGAATATCATTTGTTAGTCATTCAATAAGCTTTTATTAAACTTATTTAGTTTGGCAGCTATATGCTAAGCATAATGCTGAGTGGTGGGGAGTCAAAGAAAATTAACCAAAAGAAAGTTCCTGTCCTCAAGGAGGTCACAGTCTCGTAGGTGAGACAGCATGCAAACAACTATGTACAAATGATTCATGCTAGATAAACTAGCTTGTACAGAAGAGGGATAAAGAGGCCACCAAAAAAAAGAAAAAGAAAACCTGTACCCTGTTCAAATTTTGATTCTAATATATGCCCACTGACATAGTGGGTGATCAACTAATGAGAAAGACTAGTGGGGATGGTTGGTTGTCCTTCATTCTGGAAGAGGACCAAAATGGCATCATTATTCGAATTTCAGTGCGTCCAACTGAGGCAGATCAGACCAATCCAAGCTCAGAAGTCTCTATAACAGGTTGGGCACAGATAGTCAGTGTGAACATTTGGAGTGGATACTTCAAATTTGCCCATCCTGCATTTCCTTTGAGCTATCTCAATTCTGCTTTGCTCATAGAGCACAGCACCCTTTCTGATGTGGGCATGCCACGCTGAGTCGTCCTGTGCCAGTGTCTCCCACATCATACAATCAATTCCAAAGGGAAGTTCTAGAAGATCTGTGAGTTGGAGTTGAATAGCCTGAGGGTATGATGTCGTAAAGTGAACATGCTTTGTGTTCAGAACCAAGGGTGCAATTAAGTTGTCCCCATGAAACATGAGAAGTGCTGCCAGAAACATGTTGAATTCCTTATGTGTTTGATTTCTAATTAATTTTTGGTCATGAATTTAGAAACTTTTTACTGTTGTCAAATTTTTTCAACCCCATATGGGGTCATGACCCATAGTTTAAGAAGCACTGAAGAGGGGCCCATGTAATTGAAAACAATAACAGCACAAAAACCTAATAATAGTCTCCAAGAACACGTGAGACTCCTTTCAACAGAGAGGTAGGAGATGTCGGGGGGCAGCCAGGTGGTGTAGTGAATAGAACACTAGTGCAGGAGTCAGGAGGACCTGAGTTCAAATTTCACTTCAGACACTTGACACTACTCACTAGCTGTGTGACCTTGGACAAGTCACTTAATCCCCAATTGCCTCATCTTAGGTCATCTCCAGTCATCCTGATGAATATGTGGTTACTGGATTCAGATGGCTCTGGAGGAGAAGTGAGGCTGGTGACCTGCACAGTCTTCACTCACTCAAAACAAAGTTAAGTGCAAGTCATGTCATTATTTCTCTGATGGCATGGTCTTCTTCGGCAACGAAGTACAAATACAAACATGAGAGATGTAGGACAGAATATTGTATTCATTTTCAAGTAAGAGGTCACTATATCAAATGTTTTTGTTTAACTGTCTATCTTGCAAAGGGGGAGGAATTACTGATGTAAAAACAGAAATCTTCAAAAAATTTATTTTTAAAATGGTATAGCAATGTCCAGCTATTCAAGAATGTTACACATAATATTATTTATATCTATATTCACAGCTATATTCATAGATACACATGTGTAAGATTAACATACATATATAAAGAGATATAAGACTCATATTGATACATTATGTATATAAAAATATCTAGAAATCTGTATCTGGATACATAGATACAGATATAGATGAAATAGATACAGATAGATCATCCTTAAATGTAAATATGACCATATAACCTCCCTATTCAATAAACTTCAATGACTCCCTACTATTTCCAGAATCAATTATAGAATATAAATATGAAATAGCATATAAATATAAAATTATAGACTATAAATATAAAAATAAAACATAAAATAAATATAAAAATAGAAATAGAATATACATTTTAAAATATAAATATATACATAAATATATAATGAAAAACTCTATGTTTAGATTTTAAATCACTTCCTAACTTGACCTCTGCTTACCTTTCAAGCATTCTTGTACTTACTTCTCCCTGCATACTCTTTTAATCTGGTGGCAGTGACTTCCTTACTGTTCCTTGTGCTATACAATCATCTCTACCTAACATTATATGTATATCTATCTTTAGTTATGAAGCAGGTAGATGGCTCAGTGGATAGAACACTGGGCTTGGAATAAAGAAGACTCATCTTCATGAGGTCAAATCTGACCTCAGAAAACATGAGTTGTGTGACCTTGGGCAAGTCACTTAACTGTCTGCCTCAATTCCTCATCTATAAAATGAGCTGGGGAAAGAAATGGCACACCATTGCAGTATCGCTGTCAAGGAGAACCCCAAATGGGGTCATAAATACTCAGAGAAGACTGAAACAACTAAATAACAACATACAGGTGGAGTCAGGAAAAACATATTACCCTATTAGTCATGTTGGAAATGCAATCTCCTTCTGACTAGTTGTTGGATGTCTGCCTTACTGCCTGTGTGCTGAGAGCTCTGGAAACCACCCCTATCATCCATTCAGTCACCCTGACAGCCTGTGGCTGCCATATTGGAAGGCTTGAACCCTGTGAGACAGACTTTTCCTGCCAACCTTAAAAATGGTCTTGGGCTATAAAACTTTTTTCACCCCATCCTTGGGTTGTTTCTGCTTCTTCAGAATTTCTTTTGAGGAATTATCTTAATGTCTTTTGGAGGGAAATTTGGAATAGCCCAGGCAAATCCCTGCCTTTACTCCACCACTTTTAATGCAACTTCCTTTGGTTTATAATCTCTGGTTTCTAATTTTAACTCTCTGTTCTCTGCCCTCCTCCTACTCCCTGGAAAGTGCTATAAGCTATTTGAAAATACATGCAATTTATAAATACGGCAGAAGAAAAATGACTTCATACTCACACATAGTCACACAAATGACAATGACTTTCAAATGACAATCAGGTAAGAATTCCTTCCCATGTTCATGATAAGTAAGGAAAATCCTAAAATCTGGCCAGTAGGTCTTCTATGACTAATAGCATTTTTCCCAATATAAGTTCAAGTAGACTTTCTTTTTTTTTTAAATATAAATTTATTTATTTAATTTTTTACATTCATTTTCACAAAATTTTGGGTTCCAAATTTTATCCCCATTTATCCCCTCCCCCAACACCCAATACACCGAGTATTCTAATTTTCCCTATCACCAATCTGCCCTCTCTTCTATCATTCCTCCCTTCTCTTGTCTCCATCTTCTCTTTTGTCCTGTAGGGCCAGATGACTTTCTATTCCCCATTAACTGTATGTCTTATTTCCTAGTAGCAAGAACAATACTCAACAGTTGTTCCTAAAACTTTGAGTTCCAACTTCTCCCCATCCCTCCCTCCCTACCCAATCCCTTTGGGAAGGCAGGCAATTCAATATAGGCCATATCTGTGTAGTTTTGCAAATGACTTCGATAACAGTCGTGTTGTGTAAGACTAACTGTATATCCCTCCATCCTATTCTGCCCCCCATTGTTTCTATTCTATCTTTTGATCCTGTCCCTCCCCAAGTGTTGACTTCAAATTGCTCCCTTCTCCCATTGCCCTCCTTTCCATCATCCCTCCCTCCCTGCTTATCTCCTTCTCCCCCACTTTCCTGTATTGTAAGATGGGTTTACATACCAAAATGAGTGTGCGTTTTATTCCATCCTTTAGTCGAATGTGATGAGGGTAAACTTCATGTTTTTTTTCTCAGCTCTCCTCTTTTTCCCTCCACTAAAAAGTCTTCTGCTTGTCTCTTGAATGAGATATAATTTACCCCATTCCATTTCACCCTCTCTCCTCCCATTACATTTCTCTCTCACCATTTATCTCAATTTCTTTTGAGATATGGTCCCATCCTATTCAATTCACTCTGTGCTCTCTGTCTCTGTGTGTGCATGCATGTGTGTATGTGTGTGTGCATGCACACATGTACATGTGTGTGTGCGTTTGTGTGTGTGTGTGTGTGGTCCCCCCAACTACCGAGATGCTGAAACGTTTTAAGAGTTACAAATATTGTCTTTCCATGTAGGAATGTAAACAGTTCAACTTTGGTAAGTCCCTTAAGACTTCTCTTTGCTGTTTACTTTTTCATGCTTCTTCTCATTCTTGTGTTTGAAAGTCAAATTTTCTTTTCAGCTCTGATCTTTTCATCAAGAATGCTTGAAAGTCCTCTGTTTCATTGAAAGACCATATTTTTCCCTGAAGTATTATACTCAGTTTTGCTGGGTAGGTGATCCTTGGTTTGAGTCCTAGTTCCTTTGACTTCTGGAATATCCTATTCCACACCCTTTGATCCCTTAATGTAGAAGCTGCTAGATCTTGTGTTATCCTGATTTTATTTCCACAATACTGGAACTGTTTCTTTCTAGCTGCTTGCAATATTTTCTCCTTGACCTGGGAATTCTGGAATTTGGCCACAATGTTCCTAGGAGTTTCTCTTTTTGGATCTCTTTCAGGCAGTGATCGATGGATTCTTTCAATACTTATTTTGCCCCCTAGTTCTAGAATCTCAGGGCAGTTTTCCTTGATAATTTCATGAAGATGATGTCTAGGCTCTTTTTTTGATCATGGCTTTCAGGGAGTCCCATAATTTTTAAATTGTCTCTCCTGGATCTATTTTCCAGGTCAGTTGTTTTTCCAATGAGATATTTCACATTCTCTTCCATTTTTTCATTCTTTTGGTTTTGTTTTATGATTTCTTGGTTTCTCAGAAAGTCATTTGACTCCATCTGTTCCATTCTAATCTTGAGAGAACTATTTTCTTCAGTGAGCTTTTGAACCTCTTTTTCCATTTGGCTAATTTTGCTTTTGAAAGCATTCTTCTCCTCCTTGGCTTTTTGAAACTCTTTTGCCAATTGAGTGAGCCTATTTTTCAAGGTGTTATTTTCTTGAGCATTTTTTGGGGGGGGTCTCTTTTACCAAGGTATTGACCCGTTTTTCATGCTTTTCTTGCATCTCTCTCATTTCTCTTCCCAGTTTCTCCTCCACCTGTCTAACTTGATTTTCAAAATCCTTTTTGAGCTCTTCCATGGCCTGAGCCCACCAGACATCCTCCTCAGATGTCTGGGATAGAGAGGCCCCGACCTCCATGTCTTTCCCTGATGGCAAGCATTGTACTTCCTCATCAGAAATGAAAGGAGGAAGGAACATCTCTTCCCCAAGAAAGTAGCTCTCAATGGTCTTATTTTTGCTTCCTTTTTCTGGGCATTTTCCCAGCCAGTTACTTGACTTCTGAGATTCCTCTCCACCCCCACCTAGATCCACCCAGCTAGTGCTTGGGGTCTGAGATTCAAATGCTGCTTCCCAGCCTCAGGGCTTTCAGCAGTGGGCCTGGCTGCTATTCAATGTGAGCTTAAGTTCTGGTGCTCAGGTGGGGGCAGGGCCTCCTCCCAGGCTCAGTTCCCTCAGGGGTTTTATGCAGAGACCTTCGGTAATGGAGCTCCTGCCTGCTCGGGGAGTACCGGGCTGTGGCTGCCTCTGCCACTGCCTCCCGAGGGGGCCCAAGCCACAGAGACACCCTGCTCCCCTCTCGGCCAGCCCAGAAGTCTCTGTCACTGACCTGTAGCGCCTGTGGGTGGAGGGACCTTTGCGGCCACCAGAGGTTCGGTCCCTGAAGTCTGCTCGGATCTGCTCCTCTGGGGCCACGCAGCCAGGGCAGCGTAGGGGTGAGCTCCGTGCCCGGAGTGTGACAGACCCCTGGGGAGCTTTCCAGGGCTCTCTGGAACGGAAATCTCTTCCATTGTGTTTCTGCATGGGTTCCAATTGCTCCTGAATTTGTGGCAAGTTCTTTTTACAGGAAATTTATGGGCTGTGGATTCGGAGCTAGCATATGTGAGTCTTTCTACTCTGCCATCTTGGCTTCTACCCCTCAAGTAGACTTTCAAACAATTATCTCATGAGTTACCAGGTCAGTTCATTTACTTTGTAGTTATTGGAATGGTCTAAATTTTCTCCCATATACATACAGAACGATAGAACCTTAGAGGCAGAAGGGATCCAAATCTGAATAGGAATCCCTCTACCTCAGTGGAATCACACTCAAATAGAAATGGCCATCAAGTCATACTGTAGAACCCCTCTGGGCAGCATTTTGACTTAGAAAAGCAGATATCAATATTATCTATGTCCTACTGTATTTTTATTTAATTTTTTAAGTATTTCCCAATTACATTTTAGTAAAGTTCAGGACTGGGGACTGTTGCCAATGTGGCTTGCCCAAGACCTCTGTCTGCAATATCCTCCAGATATAGTTATGTATCACCTCCATCTTCAAGAATCCTGAAACCCCCCTATCTGACCATAATCTATATACCTTTCATCTCTCCTTCCTTTTGCATCTCCTTACATAACCCTACTTTTCATTTTTTCCATGACCTCGAAGCCTTTGACTCCTCAACTTTTTTCCAAGACATATCCTCTACATTAGCCATTGTCTCCTTGACCTCCTGGTGAATCAATTCAACTCTATCCTGTCTTCCTCTCTCAAATCATTTGCTCCCTTATTGTATAACTGATTACACTCACTCAAGCCTCAGTCTTAGATCTCTCCTACCATTTGTCATCATTGTACCTATATAGGTGCTGCTGAATGAAGATAGGGGAAATCATGCAACTGGTCTGAATGGATCCATTGCGAATTCATGTAACATGATTTTAACTGGGCTTTCACTACTGTCAGGTCATCCTACTACACCCACCTTTCTTATAAAGATTCACTATCCTGCTCTTCACAATAGCTCTTTCAAACTTTCTTACCCATTTTTGAACCACCCATGGTTCCTCCTCTCCCCTCTCTTTTAGCTGAGAACTTTGCCTCACATTTTACAGAAAAAAAAATGAGGCCATTCACCACTCCATCTTCTCTCCTCTTCCTCATCTCCTATCACATATATGAGTTGTGCTCCTCTCTCCCACTTCACCTGAAATTTACATGAAGTAGCATTACTCCTTATCAAGTTTTATTTCCTCTACTTTTTCAACTGTGGTGTCCTTCTATCCTGTCTCCTGCAACAGGTGGCTCCCCCATCATTCCCCCTTTTCATTTATTTTCAATCTCTCCCTCTATATTGTCTCACTTCCTACTTCCTACAAATATGTCCGTGTCTTCCCTATCCTGAAAAAAAACCCCTCACTTGATCCTTCCATCCCTGGTAACTTTGTCCTATTTCTTTTCTGCCCTTTGTGTATATACAGTGTGAGATGTTGGGCTATGCTTATTTTCTTCCAACCTACTTCCAAGTTTTTCCAGAAATTTTTGTAAATACTGAGTCCTTGCCCCCAAAACCTGGATCTTATGGCTTATCAAACACTAGTTCACTATGGTAATTTACTTTGTATGGAACACCTAATCTATTTTATGGATCCACCACTCCATTTTTTAGCCAGTATTGGAGTGTTTGATGATTACCACTTTGTAATAGAGTTTGAAATCTGGCATTATTAGGCCACCTTCCTTCACATTTTTTCCCATCGATCCCCTTGCAATTATTGACCTTTTTATTATTCCAGATGAATTTTATTATTTTTTTTCTACCTCTATAAAATAATTCTTTGGTAATTGATTGATGTGGCACAAAATCAGTAAATTAATTTAGTTAGAATTGTCATTTTTATTATGTTGGCTCAGCTCACCCATGAGTAATTAATATTTCTCCAGTTGTTAAGACTTGTCTTTATTTGTGTGAAAAACGTCTGGTAATTGTGTTAATATAGTTCCTAGGTATGTCTTGGTAGGTAGATTCCCAGGTATTTTAATTTAAATTTGCAATAATTTTTATTGGAATTTCTCTGTCTCTTCCCACTGGGTTTTATTGGTATGTTAATGCTCACTAACTCATTTTATGTAGTTTTATGATGATTTATGTAGGGTTATTTTATATCTTGCAACTTTATTAGTATTTCAACTCATTTTAATTGATTCTCTAAGGTTCTTTAAGTACACCATCATATTGTCTGACAAGAGTGATAGTTTTGCTTCCTAGTTGCCTATTTTTATTCATTCAATTTATTTTTGTTGTATTGCTATACCTAGAATATCTATCACAATATTGAATAATAGTGGTGATATTGGACATATTTGCTTCACCTCTAACAATATCACCTCTGATATTCTAGTTTCTCCCCATTACAAATAATATTATGCATGCTTATTCTACTTACATATACTTATGCTATTTAAGAAAAGTTCCATTTATTCCTGTGCCTTCTAGTGGTTTTAATAGGAAGAGAAGCTTTTTTTATATCTATTGAGTAATAATTTTTTTTTGTTCTTCTTGTTATTGATTTTGTCAATTATTTTAATATTTAGTTATAGTAACATTGAGCCAGTTCTGCATTCCTAGTCATAATCCTACCTGGTCATAATGTGTGGTCTTTGTGATATATTGCTATAATCTCTTTGTTAGTATTTCAGTATTTTATTTAATATTTCTCTATTAATATTTGTTAGGGAAATTATTCTATAGCTTTCTTTCTCTGTTTTTGCTCTCTTTAGAAATAAAAACATATTTATGTCATAGAAGGAATTTGATAGATATCTATTTTTTTAAAAAATTTTTATATAGCATTGGAATTATTTGTTTTTTAAATGTTTGATAGAATTCACTTTAAATCCACTTGGTTCACTTTTGCTTAGGAAGCTCATTCATGGCTTGTCCAATTTTTTTGTATGAGATAGAGTTATTTAAGTCTACTTCTTTTAATTTGGGAAATTTAAATTTTTGTAAATATCCATTTCACTGAGATTGTCAGTTTTATTGGCACATAATTGGGCAAAAATAGTTCAAAATGATTGCTTTAATTCTACTTTTATTTGGCATTGCATTTGCTCTTTTTTATTGGTAATTTGATTTTCTTTATTTTTCAAATAAAATTATTCAATGTTTTTTTTCTATTTTATTAGTTTCCTCGTAAAAATAACTCCTGACTATATTAGTTCAATGACTTTTTTACTTTCAATTTTATTAATCTTCCCTTTGATTTTTCTGCATTTCTTTTTTGATGTTTGTGAATTTTTAGTTTCCTCTTTTTCTAGTTTTTTAATTGCATGCCCAATTCATTAACCTATTCTTTTCCTTTTGTACTTATATAAACCTTTGGGAATATAAATTATTCCTTAAATACTGCTTTGGATGCATCCCTCAAATTTGGATATATTGCCTCATCATCATAACTCCCTTTAATAAAATCATAGATTGCTTCTATGATGTTCTTTGAACCATTCATTCTTTTTTCCAAAATTTATTAATTTGTTTTCAATTTTCAATAATCACTTCCATAAATTCATTCTTTAAGATTAGATTATTTAGTTTCCAATTAACTTAACCTATGCTTCCAAAACCCTTTATTGAATGTAATTTTTATTGTATTATAGTCTAAAAAAAGAGTTCATTTTGTATTTCTGCTTTTTTTAAATGTGTGTATGGTTTTTATGCCCATTTAACACATGATCAATTTTTGTGAAGATGCCATGTACAAATGAGAAAATGATATGTTCCTTTTTAATCCCATTCAGTTTTGTCCAGTGATCTGTCGTATCTAAATTTTGTAAAATTATATTCATATCTTCAACTTCTTTCTAATTTATTCTATGGTTAGATTTATCAAGCTCTGAGATAGTAAGTAAAGGTCCCACACTACTACAATTTTATTATTTCCTCCTATATCTTATTTAACTTTTCTCACCATACCATTTGGTACTTATGTTTATTATTGACATTAGTTCATTGTCTGCAGTATCCTTTAGGAAAATGTAGTTTATGTCATTATCTCTTTTAATTAGGTCTATTTTTGTTTTTATTTTGTCTGAGATCATGAATGCCAGACCAATCTTTTTTTTTTTTAAACTTAGCTGAAGTACAATAGATTCATTGTCTCTTTTAATTAGGTCCTACTTTTTTTCAGTCATCTTACATCTTACTACCCAACATGTACTCTTCAATCCAGTGACGCTGGCCTCCTCTCTGTTCCACAAACAAGACACTCCATCTTTTAACTACTGGCATTTTCTCTGTCTTCCCCTGCCCTACCCCATGCCTGGAATGCTGTCCCTCCTCCACTCTGACTACTAAACTGCCTGTCTTCATTTAAGTCTCAGCTAAAATCCCACCTCCTACAGGAAGCCTTCCCCAATCCCCTCTTAATTCCTGCTTTCCCTCTAATTATCTCCTACCTGTGTACATGTAAGTGTATGTGTATATGTATGGACACATGATCAATTTTTGTGAAGATGCCATGTACAAATGAGAAAATGATATGTTCCTTTTTAATCCCATTCAGTTTTGTCCAGTGATCTGTCGTATCTAAATTTTGTAAAATTATATTCATATCTTCAACTTCTTTCTAATTTATTCTATGGTTAGATTTATCAAGCTCTGAGATAGTAAGTAAAGGTCCCACACTACTACAATTTTATTATTTCCTCCTATATCTTATTTAACTTTTCTCACCATACCATTTGGTACTTATGTTTATTATTGACATTAGTTCATTGTCTGCAGTATCCTTTAGGAAAATGTAGTTTATGTCATTATCTCTTTTAATTAGGTCTATTTTTGTTTTTATTTTGTCTGAGATCATGAATGCCAGACCAATCTTTTTTTTTTTTAAACTTAGCTGAAGTACAATAGATTCATTGTCTCTTTTAATTAGGTCCTACTTTTTTTCAGTCATCTTACATCTTACTACCCAACATGTACTCTTCAATCCAGTGACGCTGGCCTCCTCTCTGTTCCACAAACAAGACACTCCATCTTTTAACTACTGGCATTTTCTCTGTCTTCCCCTGCCCTACCCCATGCCTGGAATGCTGTCCCTCCTCCACTCTGACTACTAAACTGCCTGTCTTCATTTAAGTCTCAGCTAAAATCCCACCTCCTACAGGAAGCCTTCCCCAATCCCCTCTTAATTCCTGCTTTCCCTCTAATTATCTCCTACCTGTGTACATGTAAGTGTATGTGTATATGTATGGATATAGAATACACATATGCATGTTGTATATATATATATATACATATATATATATATAGGTATATACCTACATGTATGCATGTTGTATATGTGTACATATATGTATGCATACACACATATATAGTGTGTAGGTATGTGCATATATACACATATGCATGTTGTGCATGTGTATATACATACATATGTAAGTTGTGTGTAGATATGTATATAACTACACATATATGTACATTTATGCACACACATATATAAACTTTATCTTGTACATATTTGTTTTCATGTTGTCTCCCCCATGAGATTGTAAGTTCCTTGAGAGCAGGGACTGCCTTTTGCCTCTTTTGTATTCCCAGTGCTTTGCACATAGTCTGTGTTCATCCTTCATTGCCAAAGAGGACAACAGAAATAAGAACATGACTTGCACTTGACTTTGTTTTGAGTGAGTGAGGGCTGTGCAGGTCACTAGCCTCACTTCTCCTCCAGAGCCATCTGAATCCAGTGACCAGATATTCCTCAGGATGCCTGGAGATGACCCAGGATGAGGCAATTGGGGTGAAATGACTTGTCTAAGGTCATGCAACTAGTGAGTGTCAAGTGTCTGAGGTGAGATTTGAACTCAGGTCCTCCTGACTCCTGCTCTGGTGCTCTTGATAAATGTTTATTGAATTGAATTATTTGAAGGCCTCAAGTGAGAGAAAATCCACTACCCTCTTTGGTTAGGAAGCTTCTTATTAGGTCTTATTATTCTTATTAGGTCTAAAAATCTTCCTCTTCACCTTCCTTCTACTCCTAATTCTGTTCTCCTGGGCCAAACAGAACGATCTAAGCCCTCTTCCATATGACAGCTTTTCAAATACTTGAGTCTAACTACTGAATTCTTGTGAAGCCTTTGCTTCTAAGGCTAAACGTTCCAAGTTCCTTTAACTTGTCTTTGTATAGCACCTTCCCAGTCTCTACTACTTATCTTAATTGATCTCTTCTGAATAAGCTACACTTTATCACTATCTTTCCTAAAATATGCTGCCTGAGTAACAAAATTCTGCCGATCTCCAGATGTGTCTTGGGAGAAAACGGAATATCCCAGGACTATGACATCCCTAAGTCTGAACACTATACTTTTTTTTAATATAACCTAGGATTATGTCAGTCAGTCAGTAAGCATTTATTAAGCATTCACTATGTGCCAGGAAATGTCCTATATCACTTTTTTATCATACTGTTGGCTCACAATGAGTTTATATCCCACTAAAGCTTTCAGATCCTTTTAATATGTCATTTAGCCTTGCCTCATTCATACTATGGCATTGATTTTTTGAACCCAGTCATAAGACTGTAAATTCAATTCTTTTTAAATTTCACTTTATTTGATTTGGTCGATCACAAGTTTTTGAATTTTGGCTTCAGAATCCTATTATGCTAATCTAGTTTTATTTTTTAATATAAATTTTGATATTAAAAAATTAACAGGTTATTGTTAATTCTTCCTCCTCTATGCATTGAAGAAAATGTGTGTGTGTGTGTGTGTGTGTTTATGGGGGGGGAGAGAGAGAGAGAGAAAGAGAGAGAGGAGTGGGAAGGGAGGGAGGGAAGGAAGGAGGGAAAGAAGGGAGAATGCAACAGAAAGGAAGATGGAAAGAAAACGAAGAAAGGAAATGGAAGAAAGAAAAGAAAAAGAAACATAGAATCCTTGTATGATACAAGCATGTCAAGAGAACAAATTCCCATGTTAACAAAAAAAATGACAAGTACTGGAAAGGCTGTAGGAAAACATGGACATTGCCACATTATATCTTGGTGAAAGGATAAATTGATGCAGCCATTCTGGAAAACATTATAGAATTATGCTCCAAAAGTTACTGAATTTTATATATCCCTCTTATGAGATTTCTATTATCAGAGGATGATAATACCTTACCTTAATTTGAGTCATTAGTAAAAAGCAGCTCCACTAATTAAGCAGCTCAAGTAATCTTTTATGCCCCCCAAAAGGGTACTTAATACATTGGCATATGATGTACTTGACCACCTCAGGGAATTTCAGGTGCAGAAAATCAGTAGAAAGCAAGTTAACAGCTGGTTTGTGTGTGGGAAAGGGAAAGGGAAATGAGGAGGCAATGGGGAACACAAGAGTGGAATTTCCTTTCCTCTTATCTCTCCAAGTCCAGAACCTTGAGGCATTTTCTAGATCCTCCAGAGTCTTTGGGAACAACCTGAGAGGATAATTCCAGCCCTAAATCAACATCAAAAGTATTGAGACTCCCCTTACATGCTGTGGAATTTTCACCTCCAGTGCCCCTGGGAGGCTAAATGTCTGATGAGAGGGAGTTTAGTAAATAAATAAAATAAACTGTTAATACAGTGTACTTCATCATTTTGCTAATTTGAGTATTTCCTGTTCTTCAGAGCATATTCATAAATCATTCTAGAGGATGTCATATTAGAGTAGTTTCCCAGCAACAAAACAATCAAACATATCTCTCTTCCACTATCATTTTCTTTACACTTAATCACCCTCCCCTCAGCTTCAAAACAGGACACCCTGTCCCCTGACTTCTCTGAACCCTCCATGCAGGCATACATACAGCAGCAGGATCATCTGCTTTCCTTTCATTCTCCACCAAAGACAAACCTTAAACATTTAGGGAAGTTCTTTTCATGATCCCTGTTCTTCATTCACATCTTACACTGAGCACTCAGTAAGTAAAATATCTTTTGTACTCAGCAGGATATGTCTTTTGTTACAAAAACAGGGCTTTCCCCCTCCCCATGCCCCCATCCAGATGATGCAGTGTTTCCCTTTGTAGAGTAAAATGGTGCTTTTCATATTGCATTTCTGATTAAATAGCATACCCTTGCAGTCCCTTCAGACTTCCTCAGTCCAAATTGCTCTCTGAAGCGATCCATCATATAACCTTCTCAGGCTCTCTTCTGAACACCTCAGAAGCCCCTAAGATTTTTCTTCCCCTATGCATGTGGCATTTCTCAAAGTCTCCCAGTCCCTTGAAAAGACTATTTGTTTGACTGCTTAGTGTCACTTTTTCAGTCCATTACTTTTTCATCAGCCCCTAAACATTCAGCACGTAAATTAAATCTAAATCAATAAGATGGAAGAATGAGTCTGTGGGGGAGAGGATCTGGGGAGAGGACTAGGGAGAGATTCCTTCTCTACAAGGTGTGAGATGACTAAAACAGCCAAGTTACCAAAGGGTTAGCTGTTGGAAGGGCCAAAGTAAACAAGGCTCATTAAAGGCCTCAGCTCTGCACTTTCATAAGGCCAGACTTGGGAGGTCTAGTGAGAAAAGTCAAAGAGTCCCCAATGGACCTTGTTTCACTTGGCCATTGAAATAACTAACCCTTTGGTAACTTGGCTTCCTTTATAGATCTCATACCTGCCTCCTCTGTGGTCCTCCTGACCTCCCCAATGAGGCCTTTTTAATACATCTAAAATGTTTTTGATTAGCTCTCATTTCTCCTCTAGGGTTGTAAATTAATTAAATGGAGAAAGCAGAGGGGGAAAAATTGTATCAGATCTAGTCATTTGAACGAAATCGTAAACCCAGAATGAATGGCATTCACCAATATCTGGATTAAAGCCAGGCATGGGCAGAGGTTGGGGAGGGAGGGAGTCATTCCAACTTCTGTACATTAAATCAGCCACCAGAGGGTGGGCATAAGCAACTATCTGAAAGTGGGGAATTTACATTGACAGAAACAAGGATAGGATAGATCACATAGTCCATGAAAATCAGTTTTTAAGTTGTCACATGTTCTACCCTTTCAACAAAGAATCAAAATCTTGCTCCCCCCACTTATCTGCTTTGAGCATCATGACTGTTGGCAACCCAAAAAAAAATATTTTGGCATGGAGGATGAGAATAGTGAATACCTGGGAAATAGAAAAAATTCCAGCAACTAAAATGTGTATCCTCATGACTTAGATGTCCTATGAAGCTTGGGAATTTATTCTTTATGAACATTCTTCTTTGGATGAAGTTAGATGTAATAAGAAGTGTTGATGTGTATTGTAGTAATCTCTTTCCAAGGATAGTCAGGAATATTTTTGGTCATTTGAATAAAATTCAAACTACTGGGACTTTTCTTGCTATGTTATCCATCCAAGAGCCTGCTTGGACTTTTGTCAATCCAAGAGACATTGGTTAAAAAAAAAAGAAAGTCTGCAGTATGAACCTCTCTGGGCATCTTCTGTAAGATTCTTTCCATGAATCACCCAATTTCTACTGTCCTACCTCCCAAAGTACCTTGTTTGTAACTACTTTGTATGTATTTGTATTTATTAACTTTATTTTTACATGAACTCATCTTCCTTATTAGAATGGAAACTCATCTTGAATAGAGATTGTTTCATCTTTTGTATTTTTATCCCTGGGACTTAAGACTGCCTGGAATAAGTAACCACTTAATAAATACTTGCTGGTTGGATGAGTGATCAGCTTACTCATCTGCAAAATGATGGCATCAGACTAGAATCTAGAAAGTGGATGAACTCTAATAATCCTTTCCAGGTCCAAATCTATGATCCTATAAGTATATTCTCACAGAAATTCTAAGCCAACTACCCTTTCTGATATTTTTAACATATTCCCAATGCTATGTAGAGTTAATGAATGCTTATCTTTTTTTAGTATAATCAGTAAACATGAATGGAAACCACTGAACTTCTTAAAGTTTTATTTTTATTTTTTGCTGTCTCTTTACTCTTAATAGAGGAGTCATATTTACACTGCCTATAAATAAAAAAAAAATCTTGACCCATTAAGGAGATAATCAATGTGTCTCATAATCTGGGGAGTGGGGGTAAGGCCAGAATTAGCATTTTGCTAGTATAGGAAACTCCCTGAACCAGTTCAAATCAACTGCTTCTATGCCTCACCAGTTTGTAGAGTTATCTGGAGCATTTGTCCACAATCACACAACAATTTATGTAAGAGGTACAATTTGGATCGAGGTTTTCCTGACTTTGAGGTCAGCTCTAACCATTATGCTAAGCTGCCTCTCTACAATTCTTTTCTACATCATATAAACCACTGTCATTAATCTCTAGACTCTGTATGCCATGACTGATTCCAAGACTAGGGGTAAGCATGAGAAAGTTAGTTAAATTTAGAACTCTACTGACTTCACTCAGCATCAATTCTCATCAGTTTCTTAACGTCTTCCCTGGATTCTCTGAAACCAAACCAAAATATTAATTTTTTTCTTATAACATTCTATTCTATTCATATACCATAACTTGCTTAGCCATTCTACAATGTATGGGCACCCCCTTAGTTTCTAGTTCTTTGCCTCTACAAAAAGAACTACCACAAATATTTTTGTAAATATGGATCCTTTCCTCCTTTCCTTGATCTCTTTGGCATATAGACCTAGCAGTGGCATTGCTGGGTCAAAGAATATGTACAGGTTAGTGACTGTTAGAGCATACTTCCAAATTATTTATGAGACTCGCTGTACTAATTCAAAACTTTACCAATAGTACATTAACATTTATCATTTTCCAAACTGAGCAGAGCGAAGTGAGAACAAAAAAGAAAATGATACCATAGAAATAGGATTACAAAAAATAAATTTGAGAGCCTTGAGAATTTGATCACTGCAATGTGCTGCCATGATTGACTATTACCCACATGAATACTGAATTTTATATTACCCATGAAGAATATAGCCCACAATCTCATAGGGAGGTGATGGACTCAATTTACAAACCAAGAGTAACAGTTTTAGAGAAGGCCAACATTAGAATTTGCTTTGTTTGATTGTGGGTATTTGTTAAAAAAAAAAAAAAAGTTTGTTTTATAGGAGAGAAGACAAATGCTAATTAATTGAAAAAAAGGTAAAATTTAATTTAAAATTAGAATATGTGAAACTTGAAGTCAGGAAATATTTATGCTTTTGAATATGTGCATCTGGTGCTTAGAACAATACTTGGTACCTTGTATTTAATAAATGCTTTTTTTTATTCATTCAATATACATAAATGTACCACCTTGCTCTGTAGTCCCTGTGTGGTACTTAACATCTCTTGGTCTCATTTCCCTCATTTGTGAAGAAAGAGATTTGGACTAGATGCCCTCTAATAGCCCAACTAGTTCTAAACCATGACTCTATGGAAAGCCAAGCTGCGTCAGTAGATATTCGACATTCTAGGGCATTATTTTAAGAAGAAGAAGGAGGAGGAGGTGGACCAGAAGGGTGAAGAGAAGGGGGAAAAGGAAAAGAGCTATCACAAAAAGTTGGAGAAAATTGCAATGAAGGAATGACTTTAAAAATAAGCAAAATGTAAAACTTCTGGGTCCCAAAGTCTAAATTTGTAAATGAATCCCCATCATGTACATAAATCAAAGAAACTCTGCTATCAGTCCTGTGTCTGTTATATTCCATGACTCTGTGATTCCTTCCAACTCAAAAATCAAGGAAAATGATCTAACAAAGGGTTTTCTTTTTTTTTTTCAAGACAAACCTTATAAAAATAGGTTGGTTTTTTTTTATTGTTTTTAACAAAGACTATCCTAAACAATTTAACATTGGGCAACAACTGCATATGAGAAGGTTTTATGTAGTGGAATGATCAGCAGTTTTCGAGTTAGAAATTTTGAATTTAAATACTGATCCTGATTTACCAAGTCCTCATTTACTAGTTATCACCTTGGGCAAGTTGTAGACTCTCTGTGTCTCAGTTTCCTCATTTATAAAATAAAACAGTTATACTAGATGAACACTAAGGTCCTTTCCAGTCCAGTATATCATAATATAACTCCACTTTTTTCCATATTCTATCCTAAAACTACTAATGATAATCAAATGAGATATTTACAACATGTTGAACACAGTTCCTGGCACATAGTAGATATTATATAAATGCTAGTTATTTTTATGGTCATTGGTATTATCATTATTTGATTATTTAATGTTCATACTGATTTTTCACTCCCCTGCTTCTTTTCAAGTTGACATCCTAGGACTCATATTTGCCTTTGGGTGGAGAAAAAGGACTTCCATTCCAGAAATAGCTTTAGAAACCATCTAGTACAGCCTCCTCATTTAAAAAAAAAAAAAGATGAGGAATTTGAAGTCCAGAGAGGACTGAGGTCATGCAGATAATAAGAAACAGAACAAGGATGTGAAGCCACTCCTTGGACTCCAAATAGGGTGTTATTACCACAACACCTTTGCCAGGCTCTGTAAATCATTTAGGTATTTTTAAAAGTTTTATTATTCCTAGGGGTTTGCAACAATGAGAAAACAGGCTTTATGGTAGCTTCCTATTTTCACTAGTAATTCTTGCTAACTGTATTGTAAAGCCCTATTTTTCTACCTGCAGAAAGAATAAAAATGCTGTCAGCATCCTCTAAATTTTGATACCCAGGTTCAAAGTCAAATTTGCCACACCCCAGTTATAAATCTAGCTGAATGTAAAATTAATGTGAGCCTTTCCATTGATGTGTGTATTTGGTTTGGCAGGGAACTTTTAGGCATCCTTACTGTTCTAGAATTGATTTTGCCAAAAAGATAGCCAGGTATGGGGGCCTCAAGGCTGCAGGAAACCCTTTTATGAAACACAATCTCCCCAACCAAGTTCTACTTGAATTTCAGGATAATAAATAACTTAAATACTTACTCATATTCTCACTGGCTGTATAGAAGTTGCCATCTTGTCCTTGACCTTTGCTCCTAGGAATATAAAAAAGCCTTCTCTAGCTGGCCTCTACTATTTTCTCTTCTGTTTTTTGATCCTCCAAAGAATTTTAAGACATGATCACTTCCCTCATTTCTTAAGAGATTTAAATGGGTCAAATGTAAGAAGCTCTCCGTTGTTTTTTCAGCCAATATTATTTTCTGGCTAAATTTTGCTTCCTTCTCTTTACCTGTTTCCTTTTTTGGACTTTCCATCAAGTTACTTTTTCCTCATCTCCTCTGTTCATTACTATTATGACCTCTGCCCCTATTGGAATAATGAGAGGGTCAAACTGTGCCTATGATTTGTGGGTAATTAACAGCTGAGAGCCACTCAACAAATCACAGGAAATACAAATGGTCAATATTATATATCCCAGGGATCATTTGAATAGCCCAAAGTCAAAGCTAGAATTAGGGTTCTGTGGATAGAAACAGAAGCCGCAATAATTTAAAAGGGGGACAGAAGGAAAGCATGAAGGTACTGTTCGGGGAGAAAGGACAAGGATAGCAGGCGATGAAGAAAAGAAAGAAGTAACTTCTTTTTTTCTCTGCCAAAGAGAGTGATCATTGGATTGGTAAGGACAGAAGAAAAACTGGTTGACAGATAGTTGAAATTCTAGACAAATGAAAATATGGTAACAGTGCATTTAGCTGTCTTCAGTAAGTACAAGGCTTTATTCCTTGATGAGCTACATCCACGTATATTGAAATCGCTGGGGTATGTGACTGGTACATTGCCTCTGTGATTGATTGCTATGGTATATTATTGCTGAGTGACCTTTGACAGATTCTGGAAAATGGTAGAGGTGCTTTAAGACTACAGAAGAGCAAATGTGCTAATTTTCAAAAATGGTAAAGATAGTATCTCCAAAAGTTAGATGCCTTTTTTAAAGCATAATTCAAGAAGTATTTATTAAAGGGATGGTAGGAAAACATTTAGAAAAGAAAGGAGCAGCAAGCATGGCATCAAAAACAGACTATGCCAGATGAATCTCATCTCATTTGTGGCAGTTACTAGACTGGAAAGT
This sequence comes from Bettongia penicillata ogilbyi, assembly GCA_023548195.1. Classification (NCBI taxonomy): domain Eukaryota; kingdom Metazoa; phylum Chordata; class Mammalia; order Diprotodontia; family Potoroidae; genus Bettongia; species Bettongia penicillata. The sequence continues at coordinate 3,654,181 of JAJHZJ010000302.1, read as the reverse complement.
GAGCAAAATGTTATTACTTAGTATGTCAGGATTTCAGCGAAGTATTTGATGAAGTTTCTCCTGCTATCCTTGTGAAAGAGGTAGAGAGATATAACCAGTCAAGTATATTAAGGTATATTGAGAAATGGATACACAATTTAGCAATCTTGAAATCATAAATTGAATATGAAAGCATGTTTCTAGGGAAATGTCCCAAGATCTGTCCTTAAACCTGTTGTATTTAATAATTTTATCAATTAAATTATCACTTTGATGATGTCATATGTTAAATGCTAAACACATTTTTAGATGACATGAAGTTGGGAGAAATAGTTAATGTGTAGGAAAACCAAGTTAGGGTACCATGTTGAACTGAATATAAAAAGATGAAATTTCATGGGAAAAACATTGTCTTATATGTCAGGTTCAAAAATTTACTGCCTATGTTAATTGATGAAATGAATAGAGTGCTGGCCTGAAGTCAAAGAGATCTGAGTTCAAATATGAGCTTCAGACAGTATGACCCTGGGAAAGTCATTTAACCTCTCCCTCAGTTTCCTCAACTGTGAAATAAAATAATAACTTCTACCTAACAAATTGTGAGGATCAAATGAAATATTTGTAAAGGGCTTAGCACCGTGAGTGGAACCTACTAGGCCTTTAGTAAATGTTTATCCCCTCACCCTTCCTAAGATGGATAGACAATGGTATGGTTAGACAACGGATCTCGGAGTTTGGGTGGGTTGCGAGCTCATTCTGAACCAGCAATTTGTCTTTTTGAAAAACAAACAGTCAGACTAGAAAAACCAAAAAAACCAATGTTTTAGTCTTAAGAGAGACAAAGTGTCCAATTTTAGAGAGTTGACAGTCCCACTACTTCTCAAGTATTTTGGCCACCACATACTAGGAAGAATGACAAGTTGGAGAATATCTAGGGTGATGAGGGGACCAGAAACCATTTTATATGATAATTAGTTTTAAAAAGCAAGGATATTTATCCTGTAGGTAAGATAATGTGAAAGTAGGTTGAAGGTATGCTACATCTGACTTAAAGAATAAGAAGAGTTATGTGTAGAAGGAGATTTAAATTTATTATCATTTTCCTTAAAGGAAGAAAGGAGATCAATGTAGTGAAAATTGCAGAAAGTCAGATGTAGGCTTACGGTAAAGAAAAAATTTCTATAGATCATAATTGTTTAAAAATGGAATGGGTTGTCATGGGAAGTAGTTTTCTCCTGGATTCTGAATAAACATTTCTCAAGGTAGTTGTGGGGAGCATTCCTGTTCAGGTATAGGTTGGACAACATGCTCCTGAATGTTCTCTTCAAAGCTGAGACTCTATGAAATCTATGAATCTATCCAGATGCCAGGTTCTAGGAAGCAAAACAGTCTCTGATTTTCAGGCAATGAGTCTAAAGTGAAAGGGGGTACAAAAATAACAGGGTTAGGGAAATTCAGAGAGAGCAGTTGTCAATCTCCTTGATTTCCTTCATGTGAAGAATAAGTCCGAGGTTGGTTATTCTAGGATGGTACATTGGCTACAGTTGCTCCATGACTACTACCCATAGTCAACAGAGGAAGGCATAGATGTGCCCTTAGACAATTACAGGGTTAAGATAGAAGCATAACAGGGTGGCCAAGTGAAAAAAAAAAAAACAACAACATTTGTCTAACCCAGATCTTGGCTGGGTTCCCCTCCCTATATTTGGATTACTGAGTGGTGGATCATGAATTCAGGAGAATACTTCCTTAGGATACCTCACAAATCCTGTAATTGCTACAAAATTGAAGGCAATTTCATGGGCCCCCAATACACCCACCAGGGTTTCCTATTTTTATTGACCACCAAACATTGCAATGGTTACCAGAGGGTTGCTCTACTTGTAAAATCAATTCTTCTGTTTTCTCTCTGCCTTTCCTCACCAGTAAAAACTGGGTGTGAAAATAATGGTGGGAGTGAGGAACATGTAGATTTTGTTCTCAGATCTGTCATTAAATTTCATTCCATTATCCAACAGTGGACTGGGACTTTCATGTGGTAGACATTAAATAAACATTGGTTGAATTAACTAATGTGAACATAGTTCAGCTGTGGGATATGTGTTTTCCTGAAACTAGAATAAAATGCTTAAATATGACACCATTTTTTAGGAGCTTGTCTCGAGCCATGCCACGGAAAGTGTTATAATGAATGCCTTTTGGTATATCCATAAATAAACCTATTTGAATGGCTTCCAAATGGATCCAACGCTTTACAATGCATCTTACACCATAGTGAATAATATAGCAATGATTGTCTATATATGCTTATAGGCTTATATTATCCATGTAGTAAGTGGTGTGCTATAACTATTTTTTTAAAAGATGGCTTAAATCCCCCTATAACTTTACTCAAGTATAGTTTGACTTTTGCATTTGTGTTTAGTGAATTTTTGATATAATTGGATGCTTTTAAAATTTTAAATTTTTTCTCTTTAGTAGAATAGATTCCAGATCTTATGCTTTATTATGTACTCCATAAATTATTTTTTTTCATATGAGGCTGCAACTGTTAAATCTGTTCTGCATTCTTCTTAGGACAAACGATTCTTTTCTTTCCAATCTTTTAGCACGATCCTCTTTTTCAATCATTAGTCTACTAGCTACCCACTTAAGCAATTCTTCCAAAATCCTTTAAAGTTCTGAAGTATCTGGTAATATACACATATAATGTTCCAAACCTGCTTTTTCTCCAACAGTCCTTTCAATTACTGCTATTTTTTCTCCAGCATGCTTTAACTTCCTTATGCTCCTAGAACATGTGTTTATAATCATTTAAATGTGTGATCTGTTCCAACCATTCCTATTATCTCTTGGACCTAGATTCCCTCTTTATAACTGCTCTCAAATGTAATTTATACAGGATTTTAAATTGCATTTTTTCCCTGCAAAACAGAATCCCTAGTTACCTTATGATTTTTCTTCTGAATTTATATCCTCTCTTTCTTGTGTGTTCTGGACTTAGATCTCTTACATAGTTGCAGGAAGAATTCATAAAGGTTAATGGGTGATTTTCTTAAAGATATAACATATGAAATTCTTCAATGATTTACTTGCATTATTGTTCATTTTTTTTAAAAGCAGTCATTTTAAATAAATTACCTACCCTCAGTTCACTTTTAAGTCCCCAAAAGAGCAAAGCATCTTTTTTCATTTTTCTAAACTATTTCCCCAATTATTTTCAGTACCTTTTCTCAAAGACAGAATTCTTGCCAGCTTGGATAAAGACTTCATTTTTTCTATGGCCTTGTTGTTTGTGTAGTGGCTATACGCAGGCATTCTCTGTAAGGAGTCAAGTAAACCCTTCCTATCTCTCATGTCTTCTTGATAAAATGTGACTGAAATTCATGGCAAGATCTTCTACCTGAGCTATGTCAATGGGATTGACCCTTACAAAGATGGTCAGAGAGCTAGAGAGTGAGTGGTTAGAAAAAAATACACAGTGAAAGGGTAGATACAATTATAACCAGCCATAATGGCTGCTACAGAGATCTCTGTGGTCTTGACTATTAACGAACTTGAGTACAAACCCTGTGAATTCGATGTTAGATTCAATAAAACATGTCTTATGTTTAATGTTTTGTTAATGTCACTGTTTGCTGAGGACCCTTTTAAGTAGGGGTCTAATTTTTATGCAGATGAGTAGGTTGGTCAAAGACAGCCTCAAAACTGAACTCAACCTATCTAAGTCTAGAAACTCAAATCTTGAAGATTCACATATCTTGTGATTTCTAATGCCTTGAAGCAATTCACTGCCACTTTTTTGTAACTGACATAGTTTGAGTAGTGATGTATTTCATTTTGATTCAAGACATTTATCTTTAACTTTCACTTCTTGTCTATTCTATTCAAACGCTTTATTGAGGGCATGGGGATAATACTGTGTTACTAAAAGCTCTGCAATCAGGGCATGTAATCTATTAAGGTCTATCAAAAATACAAAGTCTAAGTAATGCAAATTCCTCTAGAGGAAGAATTGTTTCCTTCTTTGTATTTGTACCATTCTTACTTTCTAAGTCTCATTATCCTTGAAGAGCCATCTCACTGAAGCTTTCTCACTCTGGAATATCCATCCCTCTGGTATACCAACTCTTTTCTCCCATTAGCAAGTTCTTTATGGGACCTCCATTTGGGGAAGTGGCCCAGACCAACCAATTTTCAATTCTCTCCCAGTTTTATTTCTGCTATGAGGACTTTAATACTATGCCCCCTATACCTGGTACCATCATTTCCCCAACTTTCTCGCCTCCACTTTCTACCTCCTTTTGGTGATATTGCATTCTCCCAATAGTATATAAGTTCTCTGAGGTTAAAAAAATGTCTTCCTTCTTTTCTTTCTTTTTCTTCCTTTTTTGTATTTATATCCCCATTGGTTACCATGATATCTAGCATATCAGTAAGAGCTTAATAAATGGTTGCCAACTCACCTTGCCTGTCTAATTTGATCATTTTTTGGTATAACAAATGTACATTTATTTGGGAACAGTGAGAGAATAATAACTGGAAGAATTTTTCATTACTTAGAAAAATGAAATCTAGAAGGAAATCTAGAAAACAATATGTTGGAAATGAATGGGGTCTACACATTATTCTGTTTAAAGTAGGCCATTTGATTTTATCTGAATTAATTCAGAAGGTTCTATTTCAATTTTCCAATTACTGTTGGCACTTCCCTCACTAAAACATATTGTAACTCCTCATTGCCTTGAGAATAAAAGATAAAGACCAAAACTATGATTTTATTGATTTAGAGAATTCCCAGTGCAGAAAATTCCTCCAATGCTAGTTAGCACTCTCCTTTCTCTACAACCTGTAATCTTAAGAGATGTCTTGAGCAATGAGAAGTTTAGTGACACAGTCAATCTGGGCCAGAATGAGACTTGAATCTGGCTCTACTGGCTTCAATGCCAATTCTCTCTCCACTAATCCCTAATGACTCTTTTTAAGGGAAATGTGAGCTATACTAGAGGAGAGGACAAGAGAGAGAACTCTTGTCAAGGGAAGTGGTATCATAATAAGAACATTTGCTACCTTTTGGGAAGACCTTTCTTCTCTCTTATGTTCTTAAAAGTCTGCTTATCAGACTGGCTCAGTAGAAGAGGAAAGAAGCGCTATTCAGTGACTATTTTTCCTCAGCATCGTAATAGAGATGTCTGCCTACCTGAAAGCCTGCTGGACAGGTCCCAGGTCTTGATATTCCATTTTTTACAGTAGCCACTGCAACCTCAGCCTAAAAGAATTTGACCCAGCACTCTATTTGCCCTCTAGCCACTTTGATTACCTGTGGTTAAATTGGAAGATCATATATAATTACTTATATATCCTAAGTTTCTGGCTTTGAAATTCAGCTAACTAAAAGAAAGAGAAAGGAAGGAAGGAAGGCAGGAAGGCACGATGTCTCTCCCATTAAACTGTGAGCAGGGACTATCTTTTGCCTTTCTTTGTATTACTAGTTCTTCATAAAGGACCTGACACATAGTAGGTGCTTAATAAATGCTTCTTAACTAATTATAGTACTTTTTAAAATCATCTTCTTTCATCACTCTCCCTTTCATTTCAACAAATTCCATTGTGTCTAGACTTGATGCAGCTATGATGTTTTCCATAGAAGAAGGAAGGAAGGAAGGAAGGAAGGAAGGAAGGAAGGAAGGAAGGAAGGAAGGAAGGAAGGAAGGAAGGAAGGAAGGAAGGAAGGAAGGAAGGAAGGGGAAGGAAGGAAGGAAGGAAGGAAGGAAGAAAGAAAGAGAGAGAGAGAGAGAGAGAGAGAGAGAGAGAGAAAGAAAGAAAGAAAGAAAGAAAGAAAGAAAGAAAAAGAAAGAAAGAAAGAAAGAAAGAAAGAAAGAAAAAGAAAGAAAACATTTCAAAAGATTATAACCTTATTTAAGTTGTCTTTCTTGAAATTTATTTAAATTTTGATTTTTCCATCTACATTCTAAAATCTTAACTGAAACTGGTCATGACTGCCCCTATAAAGTGTGGTTGATTTAACAGGCTTGGACTTCAATTTTATTTATTTGTTTTCATACTAAGAACCACTTCTGTGGTTGTACACTTAAACTTTAAAAAAGGAACCAGGCATTAGAGTCTTTTGTGCTAAACTTTGTTATAATTTTGTGCAAATGAGCACTGAGGGGGGTCAGTCCACTAAATGTACTTTCTAACCTGAAACACATTTTAGTTATATGTACATATAGCTTTTTCAAGTATGTGGTTTAATATGAAGGGGGAATAAAACTCCACAGTATAATAATGAAGTGAAATATAGCACTGTAATTACAGGATGGAATGCTGTTCAATTAAGGCCTGACCTGCCTTGGGCTCCAATTTTCATCTTTGAGCATTTAAATTGCTTACAGGAAGATTGCAATTAATTAATAATAAAGGAAGACAAAAACAGCAGAAAAGACTTGATACCAAGCAGATCTGAATGTAATTAATGGAGAATTTCCAAATATTTTTGAGACCTAGGTCATCATGTTACTTTGCATTACCATGGCATAGAAGCACAAACAGGGTTAAAATAATGTCACTTAAGTCGACCTTTGCATCCTTCTCCTCAGCATCCACCACTCCAAACAGATTCTGATGCACAGCTTTCTGTAGTGGGCCTTAAATTCAACATTTACATTTTCAGTCCACATGACCAAGGTTATATCTAATATTACAGTTAAAGGTGGGGAGGCAGCAGCTTGACTTTGCTGTATTCTTACCTCTCTTGGCCTCATTTTTCTCATTTGAAAATTTGGGGATTAGACTTGATGTCTTCTAGTGTCTACTCTGTTCTCAGTCTATACATCTACATAAAAATTATAATCCTGCACATATACACATACACACAAACACATACACACATACACACCAATTCTCTATGAAAGTCTGACTTATTCTTAGACTCCAACATAAAAGAACTAGTTCTATTTATTCCTTCTCTAGGGGGCCTTCCTAAAACACTCTGACCTGAAGCAATCTTTTCTGACCTTTCACAGTAATTATTTTCTTTACAAATAATTTGGTGATTAACTCTACGGGGTCTTGCCACATCTTTTGGAATCTCTTCTCTGAAACTGTTGTCTAAATTGGCATTTAGATGCAGTTTCCTATTTAGATTCCATAAGTAAAATGAATAACTCTTCAAAATCAGGGGCCATTTTTTCCTTCTTTATATCCTCCACAATGATTACACATTTGTAACAGCTCTCATCTATATTCCCTTCTGTCCTCTGATAACTATTACCATTCTGGGGCAGTCCCTCATCACCTCATGCCTAGACCACTAGAACAACAGCATTGTTGGGTTTCCCAATTCAGTTCATTCCCAAGTCAGCTGTCAGTGATCTTCCTAAAGTATGGGTGTGATCTTGTCACCCACATACATACTTAATAAACTCCACTGGCTCCCTATAAGTTCCAGGATCAAAAATAAAATTCTCTGTTTGGCATTTAATGTCCTCTATAACCTCTCACTTTATAATCTTCTACCATACTTACCACAGGGTACTCTGTAGTCCAGTCCTTGATGTTCCTTAAAAAAGAGACCCAATCTCCCATTTCTAGGAATTTTTGCTGTCTCCCTAACCCTGGAATTATGTTCCTCCTCATTTCTGCCTTCTGCTTTCCCCAGCTTCCATCTAGTTGCAGCTAAAATTGACCTTCTACAAGTACCCTTTCTTAATTCCCTTCTATCTGAGTGCCTTTCCTCTATTAATTATCTCTAATTTATCCTGAATACATTTTGTTTGTACATAGTTTTTTTGCACGATGTCTCTCCCATTAAACTGTGAGCAGGGACTATCTTTTGCCTTTCTTTGTATTACTAGTTCTTCATAAAAGACCTGACACATAGTAGGTGCTTAATAAATGCTTCTTAACTAATTGTAGTACTTTTTAAAATCATCTTCTTTCATCACTCTCCCTTTCATTTCAACAAATTCCACTGTGTCTAGACTTGATGCAGCTATGATGTTTTCCATAGAAGAAGCTCAGCATTTACAGGGAATGTCTCTTTTTCTTCAAAATAACTGAAATCTGTCAACTTGTGCTATTGATCTATGCTATGAGTACAAATACTGTTGCAGGGACTATCAAGGCATCTATTGGCATTCTAGAGAGTTTACCCAGCCTGGTGTTGGATGATGTTTCTCCTATGGAGTATCACTTTAGTTAAGACAGTATGCAGGGCTTGTTGCAGCTCTAGCAAAAGGTAAACCTACATCTGTACAAAATAGAGCTTTTCAGGCATTCATCAAAACCATCATCATATAAGACATTGTAACTATCCATTGCAAGAGCTTCTTAGACATTGATTTCTCCCATCTTCATCAACCACTTAATAGGATAATCAAGTATTCTTCAGAATATAAAGTCCTTATTTTTGCCTCAGTCAATAAGCATTTATTAAGCAGCTACTGTGTACAAAGCACTGTGCTAGCCCTGAAGTTACAAAGAAAAGCAAAAGAAAAGTCCTTCATCTCAAGGAGCTTTTAATCAGATGGAGACAACATGTGAAAGACTCTGTGTGAAAAAAAACTACATACAAGACAAATTGCAGATAATGAATAGAGGTAATATATCAGAATTAAGAAGAATCTAGAAAGGCTTCCTTTAGAAGGGAAGACTTAAAGGAAGCCAGAGAAGTCCGGAGGCAGAGATGACGAGGGAAAGCCTTCCAGGAATGAGGGAAAGTCAAAAAATAAGCATTGATTTATATATCATTAATTCTGAAAGTTCACAAAGTGAACCTATCATGTAGTCTTTGAATCATAACCTGCAAGGTAAACTGAGTCTGTGAATAAACTGTGATTTAAGTAGCTCATGTAATGATGTCTTCTGTTAAATAAGCCGAGTGGTGAGGTGGGTAGAATGTACAATCTGTAGTCAGGGGATTTGCTACCTTCATGAAGTAAATTAATTAATCTCTCTTGCCCTTAGTTTCCTCCTTTGTATAATAGGAGGTTTGTTCCAGATATTCTCTAAAATTTGATTGCAATTCTATGACATTGTAAACCAAGGAGAGCGTTTGTATGTTTTATTTTCCTTTCTGGATTTTATTGGTCTACTCCAAGAAAATTCTGGACAAAGAAATATCTTGCTGACACAAATAGTTACTATGATATGGGCAATAGTTCTGTCAGATGGCCCTGGTGAATTTGGAAATGCTATTTCACTTAAATAGTAGAGTTTAGAGTCCTTGAAGATGGCATTCTAAGAGTGAGGCACTACCATTGTGAACTTCTACATTCATCATGCTACTGTGTTTAAGAACTTAAAAAGTGGTCATGAAAGGGTTTGAGTATCTTCAAAGTGTCAGATAAATAGATAGATAGGTAGGTATATAGACAGATAGATAGATATAGACATATATATGTGTGTATTTGTATAGATATAGATACATATATGTATATGTATATATATGTATGTACATATATATAATGAAATCCAACCTTCTCCTCCTAAATATCTATTTGAGTTTTCTTGTGCACCTATCACCTATGCACTAATATCACTATTTCAATTTATTTTAATCTGATAAGTAATTAAGTGCCTATATTATGTGGATAGCTATATGGCACAGAGGAAAGAGTGCCAAACCTGGAGTTAGGAAGATTCATCTTTCAGAATTAAAATCTGGTCTCAGACACTAAACTGGTTATGGGACCCTTGGCTAGTCACTTAACAGAGAAGGAAATGTCAAATCACTCCAGTATTTTTGCCAAGAAAGCCCCAAATGAGGTTATAAAGAATTATTAAAAATGACTGAAATTACATTAGGGACTGGGAAAGATAGAAGGCTAGGTAAAACATAGCTCTTGTCCTCAAGAAGTTTACTGGCTAGTATAAGAAGGGTACCCCATACCTCAAGTCCAATTAATAGTGCATTCCTAATTGATTACTCTCTAGTCTGGATCACCATTTCATGAAAGGCTTCAACCATGTTCATTGCCTTCTCTAATCAAGTTATTCTGCAGAGTTCTAACCCCGCTGCCCTTCCACTTTGACTGCCTTCCCTTCCTTTCCCTTCTATCCTCACTTTCTACTTTCCTAATCTCTTTTATGTATTTTCTCCTTTCAGTAGCATATGAGATCCTTACAGATCCCCAGGGCTCAGCACAATGCCTGTCACATAGTAAGTACTTAATAAATTATCTATCTAGGAGGAGCCAAGATGGTGGAGTAGAAAGAATCATGTATGCTAGCTCCGAACCCACAGTCCATAAATTTTCTGTAAAAAGAATTCCTCACAAATTCTGGAGCAGTACAAGCCACACAGCAACACAGTGGAGGAGATTTCCATTCCAGAGAGCCCTGAAAAACCAACCCCAAAGATCTGTCATGGACCAGACATGGAGCAGAGCCCCTGCCCTGCCATGGCTGCATGGCCCAAGAGGAGCAGATCCGAGCAGGCTTCAGGGACGGAATCTCCGACAGCTGCAAAGGTCCCTCCATCCACAGGTGCTACAAGTCAGTGAGAGAGACTTCTGGGCTGGCCGAGAGGGGAGCAGGGTGTCTCCATAACTCAGGCCCCCTTGGGAGGCAACGGCAGAGGCAGCAGTGGCCCGGGACCTCAGAGTAGGCAGGACCTCAGATCCATTACCGAAGGTCTCTGCATAAAACCCCTGAGGGAACTGAACCTGGGAGGAGGCCCTGCCCCCACCTGAGCACCAGAACTTAAGCTCATATTGAATAGCAACCAGGCCCACTGCTGAAAGCCCTGAGGCTGGGGAGCAGCATTTGAATCTCAGACCTCAAGCACTAGCTGGGCAGATCTAGGTGGAGGTGCACAGGAATCTCAGAAGTCAAGTAACTGGCTGGGAAAATGCCCAGAAAAGGGAAGAAAAATAAAACCATAGAAGGCTACTTTCTTGGGGAACAGATGATTCCCCCTTTCATTTCTGATGACGAGGAACAATGTTTACCATCAGGGAAAGAAATAGAAGTCAAGACCTCTGTATCCCAAACATCTGAAATAGATATCCAATGGGCTCAGGCCATGGAAGAGCTCAAAAAGGATTTTGAAAATCAAATTAGACAGGTGGAGGAAAAACTGGGAAGAGAAATGAGAGAGGTGCAAGAAAAGCATGAAAAATGGGTCAATACCCTGCTAAAGGAGACCCCAAAAAAATGCTGAAGAAAATAACACCTTGAAAAATAGGCTAACTCAACTGGCAAAAGAGGTTCAAAAAGACAATGAGGAGAAGAATGCTTTCAAAAGCAGAATTAGCCAAATGGAAAAAGAGGTTCAAAAGCTCACTGAAGAAAATAGTTCTCTCAAAATTAGAATGGAACAGATGGAGTCTAATGACTTTACGAGAAACCCAGAAAACACAAAACAAAACCAAAAGAATGAAAAAATGGAAGAGAATGGGAAATATCTTATTGTCTCTCCAGGAGAGACAATTTAAAAATTATGGGACTCCCTGAAAGCCATAATCAAAAAAAAGCCTAGACATCATCTTTCATGAAATTATCAAGGAAAACTGCCCTGATATTCTACAACCAGAGGGCAAAATAAGTATTGAAAGAATCCATCAATTACCACCTGAAAGAGATCCCAAAAGAGAAACTCCTAGGAACATTGTGGCCAAATTCCAGAATTCCCAGGTCAAGGAGAAAATCTTGCAAGCAGCTAGAAAGAAACAATTCCAGTATTGTCGAAATAAAATCAGGATAACACAAGACCTAGCAGCTTCTACATTAAGGGATCAAAGGGTGTGGAATAGGATATTCCAGAAGTCAAAGGAACTGGACTCAAACCAAGAATCACCTACCCAGCAAAACTGAGGATAATACTTCAGGGGAAAATATGGTCTTTCAATGAAACAGAGGACTTTCAAGCATTCTTGATGAAAATACCAGAGCTGAAAAGAAAATTTGACTTTCAAACACAAGAATGAGAAGAAGCATGAAAAAGTAAACAGCAAAGAGAAGTCATAAGGGACTTACCAAAGGTGAACTGTTTACATTCCTACATGGAAAGACAATATTTGTAGCACTTAAAACTTTTCAGTATCTGGGTAGTTGGAAGAACCACACACACATGCACACACACATGTACACATGTGCACGCACACACACATACACACATGCACGCACATACAGAGACAGACAGCACAGAGGAATTGAATAGGATGGGACCATATTTTAAAAGAAATTAAGGTAAACGGTGAGAGAGAAATGTAGTGGAAGGAGAGAGGGTGAAATGGAATGGGGTAAATTATCTCTCAATCAAGAGGCAAGCAGGAGACTTTTTAGTGGAGGGAAAAAGAGGAGAGCTGAGAAAAATCATGAAGTTTACCCTTATCACATTTGACTAAAGGAAGGAATAAAATGCACACTCATTTTGGTATGAAAACCTATCTTACAGTACAGGAAAGTGGGGGAGAAGGAGATAAGCAGAGTGGGGGCGATGATGGGAGGGAGGGCAATGGGAGAAGGGAGCAATTTGAAGTCAACACTTGGGGAGGGACAGGATCAAAAGACAGAATAGAAACAATGGGGAGCAGGATAGGATGGAGGGAAATACAGTTAGTCTTACACAACATGACTGTTATCGAAGTCATTTGCAAAACTACACAGATATGGCCTATATTGAATTGCCTGCCTTCCCAAAGAGAATGGGTGGGGAGGGAGGGATGGAGAGAATTTGGAACTCAAAGTTTTAGGAACAACTGTTGAGTATTGTTGTTGCTTAGGAAATAAGTAATACAGTTAATGGGGAATAGAAAGTCATCTGGCCCTACAGGACAAAAGAGACGATGGGGACAAGAGAAGGGAAGGATGATAGAAGAGAGGGCAGATTGGTGATAGGGAAAATTAGAATGCTTGGTGTATTTGGGTGGGGGGAGGGGTAAATGGAAATTTTTGGAACCCAATTTGGAAAATTTGGAACCCAAAATTTTGTGAAATTGAATGTAAAAAGTCAAATAAATTTATTGACATTTTAAAAAATAATAAAATAAAATAAAATTAGAAGTCAATTATCTATCTATCTATCTATCTATCTATCTATCTATCTATCTATCTATCTATGTATCTATCTATCTGTCTATCTATCTAATGTAACCAACAAGATACTCTTTGATCTGATACCTTTACCAAGTGAGAAGATACCTTTCATTGAGTTACAGAATCAATCAAATAGATAAACTGATTGCGAAGAATTCTAAGATATCTCCTTTGGGTCAATCATCTGACAAAAGGTATAAAGGAGTTGCAAAGAGTAAAGTGCTTTGAGTTACAGGAAGAAATCATGTGATTTGGGGCCTATGTATATCAGAAGAGGACAAGTACAGAAACAGCTTCAGGAGTCAGGTAGTGAAAGGGACATTATAGGGAGTAATCTAAGAAGGAGTGTCACATTCTGCATCCCTATTTTCCACCCAGGCAGTGACTCTATCAATCAGACAGGTAAGAGAAAACATATTATATGTGCTGAGGAAAGGCACTTTCAGTAGTATGGCCTCTTTAAAGAAGAGTAGGGATTGAAAGAATATGATGGCAAACAAAATAAGATCTTTTGCTGCTTTTGTTTTAATATAATCAAGTGCCTCTGATTGATTCTTGCCTTTATCAACCAAGAGTCTTTACTAGGAGTAAAGTACAGAAATAATGTCTTCCCCACCTATTAATGGGCCTGCCCATTAAGGTAAGTGTGATTAGGGAAGATTTGTAGGAATACTGACAGCTTTTGTTAATGAGGCACTGGTTCTCAAGGGTTGGGATGCCCTCTGGCTCTAATAAAAGGTATAAATAATCGAAAAGTGAGGTTTTACTTTGGGGCCTAGTTTTTGGTAAAAAAGGTTTGTTCCAGATGAGGACTCTGAGAAGCCACTAAGGAGTCCCCTGGCTTTGAGAACTCAGAGTGTTTCCCTCTCTGGTACTGATGGTCAGACAGCTACACCTGTGTATTGAATTATGATCAGGCAGAGGAAGCCATGTCTGTTGATTATTTTGGGGCTTACCTACTAGAAGTGTTTGTTTGACCAGATGAGGACTTTGGAAAGTCTCTAAAGTAACCCCCTGGCTTTGGATAACCAGATGTTGGTGCTTCCATATCTGGTAACTATGGTCAGACAGTTGGGGTCCAACTGTTGTTAAATTCAGGCAGAGGAAGTCATGTCTTTGGATCTTTTGATTTCTCTGTATTTTCTTTGAAATTCAAAGTGCTAACTCCCTGAACTAACTGAATGATATATGTACTTTGATTAAAGGAATGATACATGTGCTTGATTAAAGTGATTATTAACCCCTTGAAAGTTGCTTTCCTTTTATGAATGCAGATCTAAGAACCTGTAATAGCAAGCCCACCTGTGTATTTTGTGGTGATAACTGACAAAGATTCAAATCCCTGAGCCCAGAAGACAGTCAAACACATCTCAGGGGACCTTATGAGAACTCCAGAAAATGAGAAGGGGACTTCCATCCCACCATATGATATAAATATGGTGATTGCATTTTTTGTCATATATATGGTCTCCAAGCTTGAATCAACTTTCTCCTGGAGTTTATAAGTGCTTACAGGAAAATATCTCCCCAGACATTTGGTGGGGAATGATTTGTAACATTTTAAAAAATATAACACCTTAGTAAATACTTTAACTAATATCAAATTGGGTCTAGTTTTCTAATTTATATGAAATGGATATCAATGAGGAGCACATGGGGGAAGGCTCATTAGCAACAGCATTAGAGATGTCACTCCAATTCACCAAGACTATACCTAGATCCTTGAGATGAGAAGTAATTAACCATCCTCTGAGGACCTAACTTTCTAGTATAAGTATATGTATACATCTTAGCCCCATACCCCTCCACTAGATTATAAGCTTTTTAAAAAAAAATTGTGGAATAAAATAAGCATTTCCATAAAATAGTACATTTTTTAAAAAGTTGATTACTCATGAAATTGCAAATCTGTTATGTACAACTTACTATTCTTTTTAAATATATAATAGTTATCATGTAAATTTCCTTTTTTTACCTTTCTCCCACCCTAGAAATGACTATTGTTGGACACAAATATGTGTGTATGTATGTATGTGTGTATGTATGTATGTATGTATATACGTGTGTATGTATGTATGTATATTTAACAGTTCTTTCTCTGGATACAAACAGTATTTTCTTTCATATGTCCTTTATAATTAATTTGGGTAATTGTAATAGTCTAAAAGGTTTTGAGAGCAAAAGCCATCATTTTCCATTTTGTTAAATCCTAAGTTCTTCCTACGATTTGTCTACTCTTAAAAGTGTTTATTGAATTAAACTGAAGCAAATAGCAAAGGATACTTTTTTTCTGTCTGTTTTTCATGGTTGCATAAAAGATTTGCATACCAAGATGCTAAAAAGGCAGTCCAGAAAATCATTCACCCCAGTTATCAAAACTAAACTTACTATTAACCAAAGTAACACAATGAATAATAAATTCTCCATCTTCACTAGAAACACTCAAGGTGTTGGTAAAAAGAAAAAAAAAAAAGAATGTTTCTATAAGTGTATATCATGATGTGTAGCTTCAGTCGCCAGTCCTGAGACTGAAGAATATGGAAAGCAAGAAGGAAATGCTAATAGAGGCAGAGACTACCTGGGATACCTCACACATGTCAATTAGCCTTTTTGAGACTTGTTTTCTAATCTATAAAAAAGCAGCTGGGGTAGGTGGGAATTTAGGCTATTTGACCTTTGGGATTTCACTCAGATCTATGCTTCCTTGAAACAGACTCGGTAATAAGACTGCTTAGCACATCCAGTAAACACAGCACAATATATGCACGAAGAGAATTTTGCCACCACTGAGATAACTTTAATCACCACTATTTCCAGAACATTTCACATGTTTTTGCTCTAGAGATACTAAATTGATTCAGTGAAATTCACATCAACAAGCATTTATCAAGCGGCCTTTTAAATGTATTATACTTTGCTATTAAAGTGACAGCAAATTCCCTCCTCTCAAGAAACTTAGATTCTCTAAAGATGGTGATACAACCCTATTTAAGCAAACTATTGTTATAAAAGAAGTGTCTTACACATAGTGTAAGACTTCCTCTGTGCTTTGTCATTGGCTGTGCCCCATGCCTGGAATACACTCCCTTTTTACCTCTACCTCATAGAATCCCTCTCTTTCTGCAAGATTCAGCTCAGTGGTGATGACCAGAAATGATCCCAGGAGTGACCATGTGAGCAATGAGTGGTTAGCACAAGCCAACGAATGGGAACAAGGGATAACATGGCTGAGGCTTAGAGGAGAGAGAGGAATCCCTGAGGTTGGTCCCCTGGAGAGAATTCAGAAAATAACACCAAGGACTTGAGGCGTAGGGCAACATTACTGTAACAGCAAGGACCCTGGAATTCAAATGAAGGCCTGCTGTACAGGTTCTTAAATCTACTTTTCTAAAAGGTAAACAACCTTTGAGGGGTCAATAATCACTTTAATCAAACACATATACCAACAGAGAAATAAAGACCAATAGACAGGGTTTGCAACAATGTAAGCAATACATAGATCACAGATCAACAGACAGATCCAACTGTCTGACCATTACATACATAACTAGTTACCAGAGAGAGAAGCACCAGCATCCGGGTTTTCAAAGCCAGGGCAAGTTTCTTAGAGGCTACCCGGAGTCTCCTCTGGCTAAACAAATACTTCCAATGAGTAAGCCCCAAAGTAAAAACCTGACCTCAAAGTATTTTTACACTTTTCAGACCTGGAGGGCAGAACCCTCTGACTCAGTGCCTCATTAGAAATTAAGAAAAGGTATTGAGGCATATTTATGGGCAAGGAAGATCTTTAACTCTTTCTCTACCCACAATTAACCTTACGTTAACATTACAATTACCCACAATTTGGGATTAAAACTTAATAATAATCATATTAAACTCCTAAAAAATGAAATAAGATAATTTTTTCAAATGAGTAAGGAAAGGAAAAAGAAACTAATCACTGAAAGCTACTTTGGTTTAAAAGAAGATCTGGGTTCATATTCAGAGGAAGATAGAGAGGTAAAAAAAAAGCCACTCATCCCTAAGAGTAACATCAAATGGCCACAAGCCCAAAAAGAAATCTTAAAGAACTTAAAAAGGAATTCAAAAATAAAATAAGAAAGAACAAGGAAAAATCAGGAAGAAAGCAATTCAAGAGAATTATTAAAAGCATTAACCAATCAGAAAAAGAAATAGAAAAGCTTAAGGAAGAAGATAAAAATGTATTCAAAAATCAAATAAGAAAGATAAGAAAAAATTAGAAAAAAGTAAAAGCAATTCAAAAAAATTATGAAAAGAAAGTTAAACAACCAGAAAAAAAAACAAAATCTTGAAGAAAGACATCTGCATTTAGAGAAAGAAATAAGTGGAAATGTATAGAAATGAATAGAATGTATAGAATTGCATACATATACATACATACACACATATACACATACCTATTTGTGTCTTATAATAGCCATCTCTAGAAGGAATGAGGGAAGATAAAACAAGATTTATGTGATAATTTTGTTGTTTATTTGAGAGGAATAGCAAGTTGTGCATAGTAGATTTCCAGTTTTGTGTGCAATCATCTTTCTTATTGTGCTATATTATGGAAATTCTTGTTTATTCCATGAAATTAAAATAAAATTTCAAAAAAAAAATTCAGCTCAAGCACCAGCATATGATCCCTTCAACTGTTTTGCCTTCCTTCTCAAACAAACTTGTATTTAAGTAGTTTATATTTTTCTATTTACCTTAATTTTATTCATACATAAATATATATACGTATATATACATGTGTATATATATATACATATATTTGTATTTGTGTGTATGTGTGTATGCATATATGTGTGTGTAAATATATATATATATATACTTTTCATCTCCCTCTTAATAATTTAAGCTCCTTGTGAAGAGGAATTATTTTACTAATTATATTTGTATCCTCATTTCTTAGCTCAGTACCTGGAATGTGTGTACACATACATACATACAAATGCACACATACATATATCCATATCTATTCACATGCACACATTCATACACATACACACAGCTTACTTCGTTCAGAAGAAGAGAGAAGAGTGAAGGTGGTGAGGGTACTCATGGGAAGTTAAGCTGGGTGAAGTGTGTGTGTGTGTGTGTGTGTGTGTGTGTGTGTGTTTTCCACATAGACATGAAATCTGTGTATATATGTGTTTCTTAACCTTAAGAAAGGTTTCAGGAATCAATGGGACCATTTTTATCTGAACCACTTCTTCTAACCTTATTACACAGCGTGTAGGTAGGTGCCTCAAGCAGACTACATTTATTTACAGTTTTAAGTATATAATAAGGAATATATTTAAATGTTAAGTGATTATTTACCATTATTTTTACTTTTAATAGTATAAGTGAAAAGTCAAAGATTAGGAGAAGTTGTAGGACAGCTGTATCAGAGACTAAAATCTATACCTCTTGATTTCCAGATCAATGTTTATACCCACATACCATGCTTTTCCACTTTTAAAGACTAGTCATTGTTTATTTGTGCTTGTTTTATCCATACATTGAAAGCAACTGTGAATATGAAAGACAGTAATATTTAGAGACGAATGTCCAGGAAGACCTGAGTTCAAGTCGAGCCTTAGACACTTATTAGCTATGTGACCCAGGTCACAACTTCTGCTTGCCTCAATTTCCTCAACTGTTAAATAATGATGGATATTAATGACAGCTACCTTGCAGGATTATTGTATCAAATGTTGTAATATTTGTGCATGCCTGGCACATAGTCCATGTTATATAAATGCTTATTCTCTGCCTTTCTCTCTATCTGTCCTCTGGAAGGTTTCCATTTTTTTTATAAGTTGCTATGTATCTTTAAAATAAATTGAGCAATTTAGTACTAAAAGGGATCAGCAAAGTATTGTCATATAAGCAATATTTAAATCAGCTATCGAAGAATATAAGATTGTTGCTATTACAGATGATCATTCTTATATCTAAAGAAATAGGAAAAGAATTTTATTTAATGGAAATTTCTATGAGAAGTTTAACAAGAAACTTCTAATATATGAGAATGAAGAAACAACTTTGAGATAGATTTTAAGCAATATTGGATAGACTTAAATCTAAAAGCTCAAAACACATTATGAATATCATAGAATGATGTCTCATGTGTGTGGGAACAATTTGATATTTTTAAAAGGCAAAGAAATAGCATGTATTTATTAAAATTTAGAAAAATATGAGGGTAAAAATCAATTTCAAGAATTTTAAAAGAACCGTAAGAAGACCCTGTTGAAATTTTGTAGCTGCGGGGGATTATAACACTTTAGCTCATTTGTATGTATCTGTCTCATGAATAAAGAAATAAAAGAAGGAGATAAGGACTTATAACATACGCCAGGCATTAAATACTTACAATTATTACCTTATTTTATCCTCACAACAAACCTGTGAGGTGTGTGCTAAAATTATCCTTTTTTACAATTGAATCGGACTGAGTCTGACATTAAATGACTTGCCCAAGGTCACCCAGCTAACATGTGTTTGAGGTCCTATTTGACTCCAAGTCCAGCACTCTATCCACTGTTTCACCTAACATGACTGAATAAAAAAATCAAACAAAAATGAGTAACCTTATACAAATTTAGAGATAGGGTTTGATTTAAAGATATAAAGATATGGAAATTCTAAGTGAAAAGTGAATCACTGACAGTCAGTGATTGAAGTCACTGAAGAGATAGCAACAAGTGAAAGGAACCAGAGAGAGGAATCTGACAGAAACCTAAGAAGAAAACAGGGTAAGTGAAATGTTATTTGATCAGAGCTAAGGCAGCTAGAAGCAGTCAGCTAACAGAAAGCTTCACCTAGTTGATTCTTGAATGGTAGGAGAGAGAATTGACTTCATTGACCAAGAGCTTCACGACTATCTTTTAGAACCATCTAGAGATGACCAGAGGTAAAACTTCTTAGAAGTGCTTGTTGCTTTCTGCTGCCTCCCCTAGTTTGAGAAGGAAAGGAGAAAGGAACTCAACAATTGTTTTATAAACGTGACAAGCTGGCTAAGTTTGCTCACCAAATTTAAAAAGTCAATTTATGCTGTGTGCTGTGAGCTCTGTTCTGATTGAATAACGCAGCATCCAATTGAGTGGATAATACAGATAGTTTCTGGTCTGTATAGCTCAGAGATATTCAGTCTGATGAGTTTTTCAGTTCTCTGGCTTAAAAGAAACTGCTATGCCAATTAAGAGGTAATACTTTCTAAATAACCTTTTAAGGTTGATTGTAAATTAAAAGAGCTTGCAAATGCTATGTTCAGGTAAAGAAGGAATGAGGATTTATCCAGCTAGAGAACAGGGAGATCCAACAGAAAGCAATGTTATGTGGTGCAGATGTTCCTGGATGGATCAAATACAACCATGCCTAGAATTCAGATTTGTGAGTTACCTCCAGCACAGGACTTTTCCTCCCTCACATGCTTCTCTGCCAGATTCTGTAAGTGTATACCAACTTTTCACTCCATATACTGAATGCATTGTTGAGAAATGATGACTTAGATCTCTATGTGGATTGAGTTATATTTATTTAAGCATTTGCTTTAATATATTAGTAAAAGTAATGTTATGATTATATCTTTTGTCTTATTTTAACTAAATAGTTTAAGATATAAAATCTTCATTATTGTGAGTGAAGGTATATAACTATCATATATATATATATATATATATATATGCATATTGATAGGAGCTTCAGAGCTACACTGGTAAATAGGGATAGTATATTTCACCTCAACAAAGCTGTTTATCCTAGTACCTTGAGAGACTTTGAGTCTAAAGGCATGATGATTGTCTGTATCTGGGAATCTAGAGACTGAGTACATGTTGGGGTGGGTAAGCCAACTTATAGAAAAGTTACTATTGCTTGTCCTTCATTCTCAAAGAGAACCATGACATGACTTGCAAGTGACTTAAGTGAGGGAGGGCTGTATAAGGTCACCAGCATCACTTTCTCCTCCAGAGCCATCTGGGTCTAGTGGCAAGATATAGATCATGATAACTGGAGATATAGAGAACAGACATGAACACAACCTCTCTGAGGGGTGACATATAGCAGTTATATTGATGCGTTGCTATTCACATCACATCACAAAATCATTGTGAGCAAATCTCCATTATTATCATGATGTAACTTCTAGGAGAGAAAGACCATTTGGTCATCCGAGAAGAATTGCATTTAATCCAGACATATAGATGTTACTAGAGGTGATAAAGTACTTGAGGTATTTTTTAATCATAAATTGGTTTTTGTTTTTGTTATTATGTTTTGATTTTTAATAGTCTTTGCTTCTTAATATCATCTAGTTCTAATAGCCAAATTACCTCCTTTTTGAAAAATTTATTATTTGCTTTAATATGTAATTTTGAGGGGCAGAGCCAAGATGGCAGAGTAGAAAGATGAATATTCTCTAGTGCTTCCCCCAGAGCCCACAAAATACCTGTAAAAAATGACTCTCAACAAAGCCTAGAGCAGTAGAAGCCATAGAACAACAGAATGAAAGAGTTTCCAGTCAAAGGTAACCTGGAAGGTGAACAGAAAAGGTCAATCTCACAGGATGCTGAGCAGAGCAGAGACCAGTCCTGGCCATGAGGCACAGGGAGGAACAGGACTGGAGCAGGCCTGTAAGGCAAAATCCCCAGCAGAGAGGGTCCCAGATACCTCAATGCATAAGCAGCAATGAAAGCTCCAAAGGTCAGTGTGGGAGGGCTTTCCCAACTGAGTGAGAGGGGAAGGGGTTCCTCCAGCAATAGCCCAGGCAATGGCAGAGGGGGCAGCAGCAGACTGCAGACAGCTATGGTGGCCAGAAAGCAACCTGGGTCCATTGTCCAGGGAGCTCAGCTTAAAGCCTCTGGCAGTAGGGAGCAGCTGATCTAATCTTCAGCCCTGAGTGACAGTCCCTCCCCCACTAAAAACCCAAGGGAACCCAGCAGCTTAGTTGAATCTCTTGAGAAAGGATTCAGAAATCAAGTAACTAACTGGAAAAATGCCCAAAAAGGGGAAAAAAATAAGACCATAGAAGATTACTTTCTTGGTGAACAGGCATCTTCTCCCATCCTTTCCGATGAAGAATAACAAGGCTTACTGCCACAGGAAGTTAAGGTCCCTGCCTCCAGTGCCTCCAAAGGGTACTTACATTGGACTCAGGCAATAGAAGAATTTGAAAAGCAAGAAAATGCTGAGGAAAATAATACCTTTGAAAAGAGACCAACTCAATTGGGAAAAGAGGTTTCAAAAAGCCAATGAGGAGGATTCATTAAAAAGCAGAATTAGCCAAATGAAGGAGAAGGTTCAAAAGCTCACTGAACACAATACTTCTCTGAGAGAGAAAACTAAGTTCAGGGAAATGAATGACTATGACATAAACCAAGCAGTTAGAAAATAAAACCAAAAGTTTGAAAAAATAGAAGATAATGTGAAACATTTCATTGGAAAAATAACTGACCTGGAAAATAGATTCATGAGAGGCAATTTAAAAACTATGGGACTACCTGAAAGCCATTATCTGCCATGAAATTATCAAGGAAAACTGTCCTGATATTCTAGAACCAGAGGGCAAAATAAATATTGAAAGAATCCACTGACCACCTCCTGAAAGAGACCCAAAAAGAGAAACCCCTAGGAATATTGTGGTCAAATTTCAGAGTTCCCAGGTCAAGGAGAAAATACTGTAAGCAGCTAGAAAGAAACAATTTGAGTATTGTGGAAATGCAATCAGGATAACACAGGATCTGGCAGCTTCAACATTAAGGGATCAAAGGGCTTGGAATAGGTTATTCCAGAAGTCAAAGGAACTGGGATTAAAACCAAGAACCACCTACCCAGCAAAACTGAGTATAATACTTCAGGAATAAATGGTCATTCAATGATATAGAAGATTTTCAAGTAATCACGATGGAAAGACCAGAACTGAAGAGAAAATATGACTTTCAAACACAAGACTCAAAAGAAACATGAAAATGTAAGCAGAAAAGAGAAATCATAAAAGACTTTCTAAAACTGAACTGTTTACATTCCTACATGGAAAGAATATATTCATAACTCGAGACTTTTCTCAGTATTTGGGTATGTGAAGGGATTGTACATACATACATACATACACACACACACATAGATAGAGAGTACAGGTTGTATTGAATCAGAAGAGATAATATCCACAAAAAAAAATAAAATAAAAATTAAGGGGTAAGGGAGGAAAATTCTGGGAGGAGAAAGGGAGAAATGGAATAGAGTAGGCTATAATTTATAAAAGAGATAAAGAAAATTCTTGTTCAATGGAGGAGAAAAGGGAGAAGGGGCAAGGGGAAAAGTGAAGCTACCCTGTCCACATATGGCTTAAAGAGGGAATAACATACTCACTAAATTTGGTATGAAAATATATCTTATACTACAGGAAAGTAGGGGAGTAGGCTACAAGTGGGGTAAGGGGAATGATAGAAGGGAGGGCAAATGGGAGAAGTAACTAGAAATAAACACTGTTGGAAAGGCACAAGATCTAATGAGGGAATAAAAAAATAAGGGGGGATAGAGTAGGAAAAAAGGTAATATAGTTAATATTACATATTATGATTATTATGGAAGTCTTTTGAAAAATAACAGATATTTAGTCTGTATTGAATTGCTTGCCTTCTCAGTGGGGATGAGTGGGGAGAGAGGGAGAGAGAGAACTTGGAATTCAAAGTATTAGAAGCAAATGTTGAGTATTTTTATTGCATATAATTGGGAAATAAGAAACACAGGTAATGGAGTATACAAATTTATCTTACTCTACAAGAAAAGAGAGAAGATAGGGATAAGGGAAGGGTAGGGTATGATAGAAGGGAGGGATCACTGAGGGAAGGGGTAATCAGAATGCAAGGTATTGGGGATGGGGAAGGGGAGAGATGGGGAGAAAAATTGGACATGTTACAAAATGATGCTAAAGCAATTAGTATTTAAAAAATTGACTGAATTAATTACTGAGACTAAATCATAGACATCTTTAGTTTGGGGGAAAGAATTTTAATCTAAGTTTCCTAGAGGCAGGTAACTTCGTGTGAAATTTGGCATTGATGAAAAAGTTAAGGTTTTAACGGTAAATTTGATTTTGTGATTGCTATTTAAGCAGGAACTAGAACATGTATAGAAAGGCATGTAAGCCACTTAAGTAAGACTTGCCTCAAAAGATGTTCCTCCGCTAATGTGAAATTATAGTCATATCTGAAACCTGGTTATTGGAACTTGCTATTTTAAGATGCTATGAGACTATTAACTGACTTCTGAGTCTAACTCCAGGTATGGATAGCAAGAAAGGCTGTCTGAGCCTCCAATCCATGATTCCAGTAAGCCTGTGAGATGCTGCTATGAACTGAAAAAGGTGATCTCATGGGAAGAGAGGGAGGGCAACTGTTCAGCCTGGACTGAGGTAAGATTCTCCTGACTCAATATCCCCACTGACACCTGGCAGACTTTAAGCCTCACTGAATACAAGTTGACAATCTACTCCTGCCTGAACTGGCATGAAGGTGGGGAGATATTGTTTCCCTGCAATGTCCCTACTCTTAGTGGCAGTTTCCTATAGTCAAAAGGTTTATAAGATTAATACCAGATCTATTAAATTATAGATTGTTGGTAGGGGAACATCTGAGGTCAAGTCTAAAATTAAGCTATTAGGCTTAGAACTTTAGACCAAAAACAATAAGTTAGGGTCCTTTAATTCTTAGTAATAGTGTGGAGACAATTAGGTCAAAGGCTTATGAAGTTAGCAACATAAATATTATTTGTGTCTCGGTTAATGTTAAAAAAAAATTCGTTTGTGGTCTATATTGTAAATGCTTTAAAAGAAGTATCGCCTGACCAAAAGTTGGAATTGTTTTACATGATATGAACTGTGTTAAAAATGAAAAATTAAAATTAAAAAAATGTAATTTTTAAATGTTGAATTCCAAGTTCTCCTTCTCTTCCTCTCATCAAAAAGTCAAGAAATGTGATATCAATTATATAGGTGAAGTAATGGAAAACACATTTTCATATTAACCATTTTGCAAAAAAAAAGTGCAAAAAACTATGCTTCAATCTGCATTTAGACTCTAGAACTGACTCTGAAAACATCAGCATAAAAAAGACTGAAGCTTGGGAGAGTGCCTCATTCACCCCCAGGTGAGTAGAGCCCAACTCTAATGTAACATTCAAAGTCAAGAAATAGGCCGACAGCATGAGCAAACAATAACAAAGGAACTTGACAATAAAAAATCTGTTAAGGTGACAGGGAAGACCAAGATACTAACTTAGAAGAAGTCAGCAGTGTGAAAAGGTCTACAAGCAAAACCTAAAAGAAAAATGCTAATTGAATCTAAGATCAATAAAATGTCCTGGAAGAGTTAAAAAGAGAGATGAAAGTTGCAAAGGAAAAATTGAGGAAAGAAATGAGAGTGACACAAGAAAATTATGAAAAATAACTGAACAGTTTGGTAAAAAAAAAAAAGACAAAAAAGTACTGAAGAAAATACCTTAAAAATAAAATTGGCATGATTAATAATAATAGAGACAAAAGAAATGACTGAAGAAAAGAACTCCTTAAAAATCAGAATTGACCAAATGGAAAAAAGGGGTTCAAAAGCTCACTGAAGGAAATAATTCCTTGGCTAAACATGTTGTGGTATATGAATTAATGGAACACTATTGTCCGATAAGAAATGATGGGCAGGCAGATTTCAGAGCAACCTGGAAAGACTGATATGATTTGTTGCTGAGTGAAGTGAGCATAACCAATGCAACACTGTACATAGTAGCAAACACAGTGTGTGATGGTCAACTATGATAGACAGCTCTTCTCAGCAATAAAATGATCCAAAACAATTCCAAAAGATTCATGACATAAAATGCTATCTACAGCCAGAGAAAGAACTATGGAGTCTGAATTTATATGGAAGCATACTATTTTCAGTTTTTTTCATGATTTTTTACTTTTGTTATATTTCTTATACAACATGACTCATGTGGATATATGTTTAACATGATTGTACATGCACAACCTATATTAGATTGCCTCTCCTCTTGGAGAGCAAAGAGAGGAGGGAGGGAGAAAAATTTGGAAATCAAAATCTTATTTAAAAATGAATATTGAAAACTGTTTTTACATGTAATTGGAAAAATAAATTATTATTTAAAATGAAATCTGGCAAAAAAAAAAGGAAAGAAAATAATTTCTTCAAAATTAGAATTGGGCAAATGAAAGTTAATGATCCCATGAGATGACAAAAACAATAAAGTAAAAATGATAAATAGAAGAAAATATGAAATATATAATTGGAAAAACACTGACATGGAAATAGTTTGAGAGAGATAGTTTAGGAATTATTGGACTACTTGAAAGCCATCATCAGAGAAAAAGCCTAGACATCATATTTCAATAAATTATCAAGAAAGATTATTGTAACATCCTAGAACCAGAGGGTAAAATAGAAATCAAAAGAATATACAAACCACATTCACATTCTGAAAAAGATCCCAAAATGAATGTGCAGGAGTATTATAATCAAATTCCAAAGTTCCTAAGTGAAGAAGAAAATACTGCAAGCAGCCAGAAAGAAATAGTGCAAATATTGTGGAGCCATAGTCAGTATCCCACAAGAGTAGAGAGCTTAGATTATGATATCCTGGAAGGCAAAACATTACAAGTAACAATGACCTACTTGGCAAAACTCAAATAATCCTTTTTGGGGGCAGGGGTGGACTGGACATTTAACAGAGAACTTTCAAGCATTCTGAGAAATGACCAGAGTCAAATAGAAAATTTGACATGCAAACACCAATTCAAGAGGAACATAAAAAGGTAAACGTAAAAGAGCACTCTTAAGAGACTCAATAAGGTTAAATTGTTTACATTCCCAAATGGAAAGAGGATACGTGTAACTCTCAAGAACTTTCTCATTATTAGGGTAGTTAAAAAAAGTTTGCACATCAGAGGGCATGGATATGATTCAATTATATTGGGATGATCTCCAAAAAATAAAAATAAAACTGGAGTGAGAGAGAAGGATGTCCTCAGAGAGAGGAGTAAATGAGAGGTAGAATGGGGAAATTTTTATCATATAAAAGAGGCATGCAAGAAAGAGCTCTTATAGTGGAGGGGAAAATATGGGTGGGTGGGTAATGCTTGAACCTCACCATCATCACAACTGGTTCAAAGAAGGAAGAATATATCCACTCAAAGTACAGAAATCTATTTTACCCATTAGAGGGAAAGGAGAGGAAAAGGATAAAAAATAGGAGGGATGATAAAAATTTAACTGGATTAAGGGAGGTGGCGGTCAGAAGCACTCTTGCTTCTAGTCTCATGGTTTTTTAAATTTTATTTTTAATTTATGGAATAAAATTAACATTTCCATAACATGACAAAAAATATGATTGTACATAAAACTTCAAATCTACTATACACAACTTCCTATTCCTTTCAAATATATAACAAAATTATCATGTAAATTTCTTTTTTTTCTCCCTCCCTGCCTAGAGATGGCTATCATTTCACACAAATAGGTACATATATACATGTATGTATGTTATATATATTTATGCATGTATATACATATGTATATATTTATATATGTGTGTGTTTATAAGCATGTATAATTATTCTATACATATTTTTATTTATCAGTTCTTTCTTTGCATCCAGATAGTCCTTTATAGTTAATTCAGCTATTTATAATAGGCAAAATAACTTATTGCTTAAAGTTTTTCTTAAAACAATGTTGCTATTACTGTATACAATGTTCTCTTAATACTGCTCACTTTATCATTATTTTGTGCATCTTTCCATGTTCTTCTAAAATCTTTGAGCTTATCATTTCTGATAACAAAGTAGTATTCCACCACAATAATACATCACAACTTGTTCATTCCCGAATTCATTTAACATTCCCAAAGTTATAATTGCTACTATTTTCCTTCTCATCCTCTTTTTTTCACCCTATCCCAGTTACCTTATCTTCTCCCCTTACCCTCTTATTCTTTATTTTATCCTCTCCTCTAAAAGTTCCTCCCTTATCTATTTATCCCATCCTCCTAATCTTTCTAGAAATTCCTTCCTCACTCCATTCCCCAGTTTTCTCATCTCTCTAGAAATCAGAATTTCATAGATCAAAGTGGTTCTTGTAGTGTAGCAGCTGATAGGTCTCATGAAATTCTGATTGTAGCTCTGCAGTGTTTAAATTGTTTTTTTTTCTCTTGCTTACAATATTTTCTCTTTAATATGGGAATTTTGAAACTTGGCTATGGCATTCCTGTAAGTTTCTTCCTAGGATCTCTTTCAGGTGATAATCCGTCTTTTAAAAGAAAATGAGACAGCTGTTATCTTAGAGTCAATAGAAAAAGCACTGAGCCTGGAGTCAGAAAGTCCGAATTCAAATCCTAGTTGTTGTCTCAGTAATTGTGTGACACTGTCACACTTATGTCACTTATGATTAAGTCACTCGTGTTCTTTGAACTTAGGTTTCCTCATCATTTTTTTCCTATGTTCCAGTCCCGGTCAGAAGTTCCTTTATGGCTAGAGGTACCAGAGTCATTAACTTTGAAAAGAAGTATGTTTACACACCTTCCAAACTACCAGATCTCTATGACCATTGATCCTTCTATGTCATCCTAGATCTGAGATGTGTTAAATAGGATGATTGCTTTTCAGAATAAGAGGGAGAGGCATTTTCTCAACAAAAATATTTGCCAGTTCCATGGAAGAAGAGGAATTAATAGTATAGGTAAATTTTATGAGTTCTTAGTACATTATACTAATTTCTTTGAGTTCTAAACACAACAGGGCCTTCTAAATGAGGTCCATGGTCATCCAATCACTCAGGAAAAACAAAGTATATGAAAAGTCACTTTCGTAAGATTATGACATATAGTAAGAACGTTAATGAATCAATTCAACATTGCATATATGTTGAACAGGAAGCATAGGTAGCCAGAGAACTATGATCAAAATAGAATAAAGAAAGGAAAACAAGTTTAGGTTATATTTGGAAAAATGCTCACTTTCACTGATCCCATGCTGTTTACTATAGTTATAAACTCATCTGTATTCTTCTGGTGATACTTTTGTTTAGTCATTTTTTCAGTTGTGTCTAACTCTTCATGACTCCATTTGGTATCTTCTTATTAAAGATACTGAAATGATTTGCCATTTCTTGCTCCAGCTCATTTTACTAATTAGGAAACTGAGGCAAATAGGGCTAAATGACTTGCTCAGAGTCATACAACTGGTAAGTGTCTGATGCCAGATTTGAACTCAGGTCTTCTTGATTCCAGGCCCAGCACTCTATCCTTTGTAGTCCCTGTAATAGCATCTGATGATGCTGTATGGCTGCAAATCATAGATCAGTCAGTGAATACTTCTTAAGAGCTTACTACATACCTGGCACTGTGATAAATGAGAATACAAAAGAGAAGAGGGGAAAGTCTCTGCTCTCACGGATTGTACTTACTAATGAATGAGACAACATATAAATATCCATAGACTATATGAAAGTACTCTTAATAGGAAAAAATTTAGCAACCAGAGAGACTAAGAAAGAGGAGAAAAAATTGATCTGAGTCTTGCAGGAAGCCAGTAAAACTAAGGAGCAAAAATTAGAAGGCAGAGTATTCAAGGCATGGGAGACAACTGGTACCAAGTAAAGGAGACAAAATTGGAGATGGAGCATCCTGCTCAAAGAATTGCGAGTAGTCCAATGTTGCTGAGCCATGGAGTGCATTTAAGGCAGTAAGATGTAAGAAGGCTGTAAAGGCAGGAAGTAGCCAGGTGATGAAGAAGTTTAAGTGACATACAGAGGAATTTAGATTTGATCCTAGAGGTAATAGTGAACACTGGAGCTCCTTGAATAAGAGGTTGATATGGTCAGACCTATGCCTTAGAAAAATCACCATGCCAACTGAGTGCAGGTTGGCTTGGAGTCAGGACAAATTTCAAACGGGATACCAATTAGGTATTGCAATAACAAGGCATTCTAGCAATGTTGCAAGAGGTTATAAGTGTCTGTACTAGGGTTGTGGCATTAGGAATAAAAAGAAGTGAACATTTATG
Source organism: Bettongia penicillata ogilbyi (assembly GCA_023548195.1). NCBI lineage: Eukaryota > Metazoa > Chordata > Mammalia > Diprotodontia > Potoroidae > Bettongia > Bettongia penicillata. The sequence continues at coordinate 3,624,093 of JAJHZJ010000302.1, read as the reverse complement.
TTGTGAGGGTAGAAATGACAAGATTTGGCAATGGATTGTTGTGTTTGTCCTTCCTTCTCGAAGAGGACCATCACATGAAGATGATGACATGACTTGCAGTTGACTTTGATTTGAGTGAGGGAGGGCTATGCGAGGTCACCAACCTCACTTTGTCCTCTTGAGCCATCTGGGTCCAGTGGCCTGATATTCATCAGGACTACTGGAGATGGCCCAGGATGCAATGGGAGACCTTGGTCTTTTTAGGGTAAAGTCTTACCACACTCTCACTTTGAGTGAGATACATTCATTCAAAGAATAGGCCTCTTTAAGTATATACTCAAGGGATGGCCCCTTTTGAGAAAAGGAAAAAACTACAACAAATTAGCAAAAACTAGGAGGGGAAGACCCTCTGGGTTCCTGGATAAAAGAGAAACAATTACTATTAAGTAAATGGATTAGATACGTGGGATAAGTGGAGAGTCAAAGATAAGACTGTCAGTCTGTGTATCTCTTGTTCTGGTATAGAACCCAAATAGACTAGCTTTCACTCACCATTTAGGGAGCATCACTACATGCAGAATACAATGTTAGGTGAGGAAAAAAATTCAGAGATGAATGAGCCTTTGTCTCTGCTCTTCTGGGACCTCATGTTGCTCTTTTCTCTGGAAATCTGAAACCTGTTCACCCACGGGACCCCAGATCAAGGTATATCCTCTCTGTAAAAGACTTTTTTTTGAGTGGGCAAGGCAATGCAATTGGGGTTAAGTGACTTATCCAAAGTAAATATCAGGTGTCAGAGGCTTGATTTGAACTCATGTCCTCCTAACTCCAGGGTCAGTGCTCCATTCACTGTACCACCTAGTTGACCCAAGGATTTCTTGAGTACTGTAAACTAGAGAGATTTCTCCCTCCATTCAGCTCCTTCAGTTTTTGGTTATATCGTTCTTTTGACACTTAGATGCTGTCTCATATTGGGTACCTTAGAAAAGCAGCATACTCTAGTTGATAGAGAGATGGTTCTAAAGATTTGAGTTCAAGTTCTACCTTTTAGACATACTGTCTATAAGTTCTTTCACTTCACAGATAACAGTTCAGATAACTCAGTAAGACTAAAAATTTCAGAGAAGGTGCTAACCTAAATTGGAAGAGGGAATGTCGTCACCTGGGAGTTTCCAATACCAAAGAAATCATACCTCTAATCTAATGTACATCTTACCTCCCAAATTGCATTACAAAGCACCAGGCAGGGGGACGGGGGGAGGAGGGGGGAAAAGAGGAGGAAACTGCTGTTTATGTCATTTTTATTGCTTATAAATAAAAATAAGCAAAGTTTGAATTCAAATCAAATATTTCTTAAATCTTATTATATTCAAGGAACTTGAGATACAAAGATGAAATTAAATTTAGCCCCTGTTCTCAAGTAACTTACATGCCTTAAACATGGTAGGTCATACATATCTGTTGATTATTCACTTACTATTCATTAAATACCTCCTATGCTGACTCTGGGCAGTTACCAGAAAGTGTTGATCTGCTTTCTTTTGTAATTGCTAGCGTATTACTTCATACTTCTACTAGCCACCTGAATTAACTGTGTGAGTGAAAAAGTCAAAAGTCAGAGGAAAAAGTAGCCCTGCTTCTTCTGTCTCCCCTCTTGTTTTGCTTTGGCTAATTGTTTCAGGGTTTACCTCCTTCAAAAATGTTCAAGTAGAAGTCTGAAAAGATTAGTTTCCGTTTTTGAACTAACCCCTACTCCATAAGCATGTATTATGACCTCTTGTCCCAGATAGAGGCTAACTAGTAGGTAACTATGTAGAGTGTCTGAACATAGCATGTCTTTCCAGGTAGTTGTGATTGTGTTAAGGAATGAGCCTGTAAGAAGCTTCACTTGTAACTAGAACACACAAGGAAATGCTTAGCTTATTATTATTTTTCAAAAATTGAACCTGGCTTTATTATTTTTTCTCTTCCTGGCACATTTTGTATAATTTAAGTTATTTTTGTGTTATATGTTCTTTCTGGTGTTCCCATGGATTCGTTAGGATGAATAATTTCTGTCAATAATGAACACGGGAACCCAGTACATGAATACTTGACGAGATGAATATATGCATAGGTTATACATATCAATTTGTGGTGAATGCATGAAACAAATGCACAGATTCTGATTTAACGAGGAAGAAACACAGATGAAATAGGTGGCTTATAAATGTAATTACATTCCTTTCACCCAAATAAGATGGTGTACAGGAGCTAGGGCAGTGATCAGGGAATATGGATGTTGTAATGAATATAAGGGCAGCTGAACAGGTCCCTTACAAAGACAATGAATCAGTTTGTCTCCCAGGCCAGTCACAAAATAGACTGATAAGTAAGCAGTGTTACTAATAGAGGGAGAAAAATGAATGTATTCATAATGATCTGAATTAGTGGGTGCTAGGATGAGTGTGTGGGTAGTGAAAGGATGCTGGTGCATGTGTGAGGACCAGGGGAGACAGAGGCATAATGAATAGGATGAGAGGAGATGAGGGAATTCTACGTAGGCCACATGGGCAATCTTCTTTCATAATTGATAGAAAAATATTAATATATTGTTGTCTGGAAACCTGATTAGTGATCTGAATGGGACCAGGACAGCACAGAACAGAATATCAACCTATATTCTTATTTAGGGACATGGTCCTTGGAGGTCAAATCATAGAAATGGGGCAGGATAGGGAAACCTATGTGGGCTCTGACTGCTACCCCAATAAATGGATTTCTGTCATAGAAAGAAGTCAAATAATGAGTATAGGTTTATAATTTTTTGCTATCAAAGCATTTATATATAATGAAACTTTTGTATTATTTTTATATGTTGTATTTATTTGCACATATCTGTGGAAACCATTTTACTCAAATACACATCTACACATACATAGATATGCACGTAATATATTCTGTGGAATACATGAATCAGTCTCCAAAGAAGGGATCATACACATGTATGTAAAAGTATGTGTATTTATACATCCACACTCATAAACATGATCTATATATGATATATGCTTTGTACAACTTCGTACACTGATGTCCTATTCCATCGTCCCAATGTGAGGCAAGAATCCTTAGTTCTCTCAGGTCCCTTCTAATTCTCCATCCACATAATTCTATAGGATATCTCATATGATTATCAGACTAAGCCTTTGAAGCAAAGAGGTCTTAATATCCTCATTCTACACGTAGGAAAATAGATCACAGAGCTAATTAGCAAAAGAAACAGAATTGTTAGCCTGTTCTTCTTCCTACCCATACCATTCTTCCACACAATTAATTCCATTTTAGAGACTAGATTGGATGCCTCTCATAGATTAGGGAACCTAAGCAAAATTGTAAAGAATTGTTCTCTCTGATCTTCTCCCACTTCCAACTTCTAAAGAAAAAGGAGGCAACACATGTTACGTGGGTCAAACCACCACCACCGCCTTGACCACCATTTCTCATCAGATCCTGATGGAGATATCCTAGGACCCTGAACACCAGACCCATTCTATCCCAGTGACCTCAGACATTATTCTTAAAAGCAAACTCTCTGGAAGCAACCTAAGAATTACTCCTGCTGGTGCTACAACCATGGTGACTGAAGACTCAGAAAAGTAAGTTCTTACCACCAAATCCCTTGGCACTGATAGTAACTGATGTGATATAGCCGTGGGGGTGACATTAAAAAAAAGAGGCATTGCTATCAACTTTGGTGCTCAACCCTAAGGGATTTATTATATTATATTTTTACTATATTATTATTATGTTACATTATATATAATTTATATAAATATATTTATTATATTATATATTATTATAGGGGTTTTCTAACTGGTGTACATTTGGAACCTTATAAACTTCCCCTTAAAATGTGAGTTCCTGTAGGACCTGTCATACTTTCCTATTTGTATCTCCAGAACTTAACACGCTGCTTTTCCTGTAGTGAACACTTAATAAATTCTTTATTCATTCATAACTTCACAAAGACAAAAGCTTTATAAATATTAAATACTACAACATCCAGTATAAGAGACCTACACAAAGTCACATGTGTCCATATACATGTCATTTATAGGTTTAGAGCTAGAGGGGACCTTATATATCATTTAATCTAACTCTGAACCCCTCTCCCTATCCAATTGGAGTTCATCAGGGAATTGATACCAATGGAAGGTAAACGAATTCCTTAAGATCACACAGATGTTAAAGAGGTGAACTGACATTTGAGCATGAGTGACGCTAAATAAAGTATTCTTACTACAGCACTGCACTACCTATAATGCGTATACATTTTCATATGTATATATACATATACATATATTTGTGTGTGCATGCTAATAAAATATTATAGGATTTTGGTTGAATAATGTTAATCTGATGCCTCAATATACCATGGCTGCAAGCCAGAGTTCCTAACAATCTATGACAGAGGAACCAAAGCCATTATACATACATCTTTGAATCTCTTTTCTCATCTAGTCTTCCCTCACCCCTTTGCTAATCTTCCACATCTTTTCCATCTTCTTCTCATACTAAATCTATTATTTTATTGCTTTTCCATATCAGTCAGACAGAGACCCTCATGTAGATTAGGATTTCAGCCATTCTGTGTGTCCACACTGATAATGATGGTGAACCTTACAAGAACATGGGCCCAAAGCATTTCAGTTAGAAGAAACTTTAGTGATCATCTAGTCCAATTCCCTCCTTTTCCACATTAGGAAACTTAAGAATTATATCATTTGACAGGCAATAGAAATCTCTATTAAGTCTTAAACTTCTATGGTCCCTAGTCTTCTCCTTTCCCTCAAAAGTTACCCATCCTTTATGCTATAGGCTTTTCTTTCTCCCAATTTGAATGGTATATGGTAATGGGTTAAGGAGAGAAATTAATCTCTGCTAAAGTGTTATCTGACAAATGTATTCACTTCTCTCAGGATACTACTGTGATGAGAAGGAGATAGGAAAGGTAAAAGATACAGTGCTATGATTTTATCAGAGTAGCAGAACTCCTAGCATGCAAACTCCTTCCCCTTAAACAAATCAACCGCACTGTGATTTGTGTAATCTTAGATGGTCACCTAAAGCTCCTAAAAGTTACATGACTTACCCGTGCACACACAGCCAAGTAGGATTTGAATCTAAATCTTCCTGATTCCAAGACTTTATCCACTATATGATGGGACCTTTGATAAATTAACTAAATAAAAAGTAGTATTTCTTAGTAACACTGTTAAAGAATGATGCTTATGGAAGGCATTTCAGGCAAGTATAGGGAAGTAACTCAAGGCAAATCATTTCCTAAAATTATCCCACAAGTAGGAATTCTATATCCATGTAAAGTCAGTCAGGAGACTATGGTAAAACCCAATGTGTAGTATATTGAGGCAATACATAATGATATTTTTATTGAAAAGTCCAAGTTTTGTCAGGAAGTAAGGGTACATCAGTGAAGGGCTTTTGTCAGTCAGGTCAGTAGAAGGGCAATAGGCTTCTGAGGAAAACTGGTGATTGAGGAAGGAGAAATTTCAATCAAACATACCTTAAGAAAAACTCTATTTTAAAAAATTGCCTAGCACTGCTCCCCTTTAAAGCATCTTTCTCTCACCAATATAACAGCAAGTCCAGAATGAACACGTTGTTTTTCTCTGCCCCTAGGGACAAAGACTATTTTGCTTCTGTTTTTGTATCTCCAGGGTCTGCTACGGTGACTGGCACATAGTAGGTACTTGATAAATGCTTGTTCCTCGATTAATTGATTGACATTGGCACTGGTACCATTTAGTTACGATTCAGTTAGTGGTAGGTGAGAAGGAAGTGCTATAAATCTCCATGGCAACTCCATCCTTTAGAAAGATTGCATCCATCTTGTATCCATTCCTCAACTTCAATTGCCTTTGACATTTAATGGGAACCAATGGTGTTCATTGTATGTCACAGAGGACAGGGTGTTTTAGTTCCCTTAGAGCCTTAGATCATCAAGTCACACAAACATACAAAATAAGAAAGGGAATTCAAACTTAGGAAATTACTGCTGCAGCCAGAGATTGTGAACTGTATTTGGCTAGTAGCATCTGAAACTCATCTTCAGGGAAAGCCTAGGGTGGTTGGAGAAATATTGCTCAGAAGAATCCCAACTCAAAGAAGATATTGAAGATAGGGAAGCAATATCAAACACTCTACTAGAAGCCCATGTGTCTGTGTCAGAAAGACATACTTCATTTAAAGAGAAAAACATGATTTAAAGGAAGGAAAAGGGATACTGCTGTAAACATCAGAAAATGACAAATACTCTCAGGGCATATTTTTGCACCCAAAACAATATCAATAATTAAAGAGAAAAAAATTTAGCTGAAAATAATGGCAGAATAGAGCACCTAACGGATTTGTTCACAAATCAAACAAGAGTATGTCACACACATTTCAAAATGGTCAGAGTTCCTTGGGAAAAAATGCCCAGGAGAATTTATTAGCAATTTTATCACTTGTCATGCTTGTTTTGGTACCAAGCAAGGAAAAGGGGGTTCCATCTAACCTTCTCACAGATTGCCTACTTGATCCTTGCTTGCTGGGTGAGTAACTTAAGCCATCAGTGCACTAGCATTCCCTTCTGTAAAGTAAATGCATCTAAACAAAAATATTTATTTCCTCGGGGGGTGCCTTGAGCTTGAGGGAATTGATCTGTAGCACTCCAAATCTTTTCTTATGTGCATGGAATATGTTCCAAATTGGCAATGGGATTGAGGAATAAGTAAAAAGTAGGATTCCCTAGGGTAGTTAACAATGTTAGTCGGGCATCCCTTTAAGCATGTCCACAAAGATCAGATTCAACTCATGTCAATTAATCTCCTCTATCTGACTTTCTACTTCCTCTATAATCATAGTTCATTCTATTTACCCATTAGCCTCATGCCCCATGACTCCCTTATGTACATACCAACTAAATGAAATTAACAACTCCTTTTTTTTAACTTTTTTTTGTCTTATTTTGATTTCATTGTAGTTTTCATTCCTACAGGGTGATGGATCTTGTTAGTGGGATTGTTGAAGTGTCAACCTTCTGGAATCTATTTCTATCCCCCATATCTTTTTCTATCTTCACCTGAATCCCATGAAGATAGACCGAACCTGAAGGTGGAGGGGAAAGTAAACTGTCGTAGATGCTGGGTTTCTACACCTGGACTTGGCTTTATATTTTCATTTTACTAAACCAAGTAGAATTTCTCTCTCTCCCTCCCCTCCCTCTGTCTCTGTCTCTGTCTCTGTCTCTATCTCTATCTCTGTATCTCTGTGTGTCTCTCTCTCTATCTCTCTCTCACTCTGTCTCTCTCTCTCAGACACACACACACACACACACACACACACTAAACCAATGAATATCAAAAGTAGGTTAAGAACCCAATTGTCTGGACTCACAACTCAAGGCTCTCTGAACTCCAATAACTCTAGCCATGCTAGTTACCTTCTTATTTTCTACCATTAGATGACTATCTAGATGGAGAGATTCAAAGTACCATTTTATCATAAATATGTATTTAGATTTGGGCGAGGGATGCGGAGATTTAGCCAGTTTCTTATGTTTCTCTTTTTAATATATCTGCTGGGGTGGGGAAATAGCAAGCAAGATTTTTCTGCTTTGAGGCCAGAGTAACAGGGAATAAAAATTTTCCTGTTTTCTTGTAATCCAGGCTCTAAGCAAATTTAATGGCCCTGTTATTGCTGAGCAAAATTAAGTCCTTATGAAACATGTTACCAAGTGCCTTTGTAGATCCCATTTTTCAATAAAAGAAGGGTTTAGGTCATGTTGAACAATCTGCTACTTATTAGCACATTGCCTTCTCTAGGTCACCTTTCAGAGCTCACAGCTCTGTTTTCATTAAGCCTTGAATCCAGTGGGGTGATATTTTTAAAATTCAAACATCTATAACTGCTATTAACAGTGACCACAAAGAAGGGACAAGAAGTTTTAACTTCAAAACCCCTGTCCCCTAAAAACCTGTCAGGACCAATGCTTTAATTTTTACTCTGAGGCTGGATCACTATGGAATTACACCATATTTTTTAAATTTAAACAGTCAGGTGTGTAACGTTTGTGTTCTAAACAGGTAAGAAAAACAGAAGGAACAAGGGGGAAGGCAGGAGAGGCATGAAAGAGAGGGAAAGAAAATGGCATATGAAGTAAAATGTGCAGTTGTTCCTGCTCATCTGGTCTCCATGTCGAAAACATTTGCAACTCTCTTCCCTAGAAAGAACATTTGTATATACAAGCATGTATTTGTATGTATGTTCATATATATGTCTGTATTTATATACATGCACATATGTGTGTATATTATACACATATATAGGTGGGTATGTACATATTTAGGTTGATCTATGGATCTTTTGTGTATTAAAAAATCTCTAAATACAGCACATCCTAAAAAATGACGGTGGCATTTTCAAATTTTTCTTTTACAGTTATATTTTTATCTTTTAGCAAAATTTTGACACTGAGGACATGGTTGGTAGTTCTCCCTCCCACCACTATTTAAAGATCTGTTTCTTCTCTCTGTCATCTGTATTAAATCTCTTAGCACTTAAAACTACAATCTATTTGTCTGTCAGGATTTTTTCAGCATCCTGCCATCACAGGAACCAGCAAGTTAGGTAGTGTGGGGTTGTCTCTGACTGCTGGGGTTTGTGACAGTGATTACTCTTTTCATTGTAGCACTGGAAACTTTCACTTAAAATAGAATTATAGGAGCACCTCACTTTGCAAATTGATCTCAAAACCTTGTGGATAGCAACAGGCTCTGAGGGCTTCATTACTTACATTTTTTCATTAATGAATATTTGTGTTCCTGGGTTTTACTTTTGCTGATTAAGTCTAGCAAATTGAGTTAATTTTCAAATGATAGTCCCAAGGATCCAAAGGTTTTACAGCCATATTTTGTTGGGTTCAATTTTCCCTCCCTTTCCTGTGAGCCCCTGCTGGTGCCAACATAGAGGGACAGACTTCTGGTGGCCAAGAAAAATAATCATAATAAAAGATCATATTTCTGCAGCACTTTGCCATTTGCAGAATGCTCAACCATCCAGAACTCACTAGGGAATCAAGAGGGGCAACGTATTCTTGCTCTAGGCTTTGTATTTACTCAGGTTTTGTATTTGCTCCGTTTTTGAAAACCATCTTGTGACACAATTCTCCAGGCTCCCTCCAACACTTTAATCTGCCTTTTCAAATAAGTGTCCTTCCCTTCAGGAAGGAAAAACAATAACAAATCGAAATGATCATCCATACTGTCATGGGTAAGTGAGTGGGAGAAGAAAAAGTGAAGGACTAGCAGCCAGGGTGATAATCAACTAAAATTCTGTTTACTCTAAAATGACTCTAGTAGCTGGGAAGGTTTGGCAGGGATCCTGAAATGTTAGCCAAGAGGGCATTGATGATTTTGATGACTTCCTTGTTTCCTTCAAAATAAAGCTAAAATACTACTTCCCATGGGAGACAGGAGGTCTTTCCCACTCCTAATCCCCCACTTCTAATTCCTTTCCCCTGAGATTACCTCCCATTATAATATATGTAGATCATATATACATCAATATTATATAATGTATATGACCTTGATGTTAGAGAGCATATTTTTAATTTTGTAACTCCAGAACTTAGCATAGTGCCTGTTATATAATAAGTACTTGTTCATTGATCAACTGACTGGGCTAGCAAGCATCCTGCTGAAAAATAGGCAGGTTAACACAGAATTACAGACTAAACTTTGCTTGAAAACCTCACGATGATCAGTTTGATATGGAGGAGAATAAGCGAGTGATGCTCCTTCCTTGGATAGTATCAAAAGAAGGCAAGATGCATCCAAACGAATCAGAAATACTAATACCCCACATACTGTAAATGTTTGAATGCTGATGGTGCTAACCCCCATGGCAAGCAAACAATGAATATGGATTCAGTGAACTGACAATATACATCCTTGGATTATGCCTTAGTACTTGGATTTAAAATTGGAACCAGATGTTACTAGTTAAAAGCAAAGATTTCATACCACTTTGTGTCAATGTTAGAATCAGCTCAAAGTTACACAATAACCCATGACAGATCAAGAGAGACCAACAGTAAGGAATAACATTCTTAAATCAAGATTAGACAAAATAGAAGCACAAATGTAGGCATTACTTAAACCTGAAACATACAGAAATGAAAAATCTCCACCAATCACAAACTTCAGAAGTGCTACCTAATAATGAAGCAAATGCAATAATAGTAATAAGTCTCAAAAGACTTTGAAAAGGAATGGAAATACTTAAGACAAATACCAAAACCCCCTTTTTTTAGTTCAATTGCATGAATCTCAACTAATAAGACAATTATACCAAAACAAAGAGATCTAAGAGAATATCTTCTATAATCACCATTAATAAATACATTCTCTCACAATATCTGGAAATGTATAAAAACCTTTCAGAATTTGCACTGAATATTATCTACTGTGACTGTTGCCCAAAAAAAAGACTACAGAAATAAAAATAGAGATGTCAATGAATATACTAAAGGTAGTTATGAAATAATTATGGCAGAAGTTTAAGAAAGCTATTGAAGACATGTGGAATAATATTGAGGAGGATATAATATTTAGCCATGTTCAGTAGAAAATTTGAATGTTGTTTCACCTGTTCAAGGAATTTTTTAAAAGTCATGTGTGGAATGAAGTCAGAAAATCAAAGGTGTTATCAGAAATTCTATATTCAGCGATATGTACATATATATGTATATACAAATAAATATGTGTATGTCAGCAATTAAAAAAATTCAAAAGGCTAAGGCAATTCGAGGATTCTAAGCAACCCAAAAAAAGATAATTCAACATCAGTCAAAAACTTTGAAACAAAGTCTTTAGAAGCAAGAAATCAAAGGAAAGAGAAAAATCCCTGAAGACGGTGAAATGTGGAAAATTTCTGGTCATCTATATGGTTGAAAGGAGTCTAACACAATGAAATACAAGTTCATCAAAATGAAAAACAGAGAGCTTACACACCATTAATATAATAGATGACAGAAGTTATTTCAAAGGAGGTAACTGAAACTAGCTCTCTGCAAAACTGGACAGTGATGGGAGCAGCTAAGATTTATGGGTTTTTAGTTCAAATACTTCACAATGAAACACAAATTACTGGCAAAACACTTTAATAATTTCCTTTAAGATGTAAGATGAATCCTATCATTTTTTGCAGACATTGCATATCTACTCTAATGAAATATTGCACAAAGATGGACTATGGGAATGTTTAAAAATCAGAAGATGTGCTAAGGAAAAATAGAGAGTGAAAGTTTTGAACTTGAATCTGAAGGTCAAAGTGAAGCAATAGAGGAAGGTCACACTCATAATAAGCAAGACAAATCAACCAGAAACCCATCAAGGAGAAATCAGTGGATATATATACATATATATATATATATATATATATATATATATATATATATATATATATATATATATATATATATCAAGAGCCCTACTTCCATTTTGAAATTGTCTTGATGGGAAGTATATTATCAAAATAATAAAAATTTATGCAACATCAGTTCAAATTTATACATCTATAACTGTACAACAAACAGTAGATTTGTAAATATGCTCGCAAAAATCTGTAAAATATTAATGAAGCATGGAGCTTGTCACCATTAAGTTTCTGTAGAAAAATTCATATTTCCTCAGCCTAAGGAAAGAAAGATGGCATAGTAGATGGAAGTAGAAGTAGAGTATCTGGCATTCAGATACTACATTCAAATCTGGCCTCAGACACTTTCTAGTTGTATGACTGTGAGCAAATCACCTAAGTGTTTGACTCAACTTCCTCATCAGTAAAATAAGGAAATTGCCAACTACTCCAGAATTTTTGTCAAGAGAACTCCAAAGGTGGTCATGAAGAGTTGGACACAGCTGAAATTACTGAACAACAAGGAGGGAGGAAAAGGATTGATAGATATTCTTAGCATAGTAAATAGCCTAAAAACTTACAGAAATTATTTTGGAATAAATAAGCATCACTTAACCAGTTAATAATAACGACTGATAATAAATTTATAATCTTAGACTTATTGAATGAAACACAGGATTTTATCTCTGAATAGGGCCTATGAATAAGCTACAATCTAAGACTGCAATCAGAAGGTCCTTAATGGGAGACATCCACATGAACTCAACTGCCAATATATCTAAGAAGGAGCATTGAACAAATGTCTGAATCATGCAGATTTGTATGTGGAAATGGAAAGATTTATAATAGAAATTCAAGATCGGATCACTGCTACCAGAAATTACAAAAAAAGTTGTCATTAAGGAACCTGGATTCAATTTCATATATTCCCATATTCAGCACTCAAAATAACTATTAATGATCAATGCATGTCATAGAAATGAAATAATAGGTACTGTATACCACCTCATCTTAGGATGCAAACATCTAGCACCCACCTATCAAGACATGCCTGGTAGACAGATTTATTCTCTGGAGTCTCACCATCTCTCAAAAATTAACAGATGACAGATTTTGTAGTAAAAACATAGAAGTCAAAATATACTTGACAATACAACAAATTACCTATACTTCGACCAGATCATTAACACAGGCAGAACTGTTGCCCACAACTTCCTGGACGTAATATTGGTGCACAGAATTAAAAAAAAAAATTTTGATGTATATCACCATATCAGACACTCATAATTTTCAGGCTAAATGGAACAAACCTCTCAAAAGATAGAGAATTAACAGAGGAAATCAAAATCATGGTGCAGTAGAAAAATATACACATCACCCCTGTCATCTGGTCTACAACTGGAATTGTTCCAAAGATGTTTTTGAGTGAGTCTAGAGAAATTGAGCTTATAACTCAATATTTTCATTTAATTACAAAAAGTAGGTTTTTTTCAAAAAACATTCACCTTTTCAATAGCTCACAAAATATTAAAGAATAGACCTTAATAAGACCTTAATTTTCCTGTCAGGTCATGTTAGAAGATTCCTAAGTCCCCTTCCAGGTAAAATGTTCCTAAGCACAACTTCCTTGCAATTATTCTGACTGCTTTATTAAGTTGCATATGAGAAAAAGACAGCCTAGAAGAGAAAGACATGGCAAGATTTAGCCACTGACAAAGCAACTAATAGGGGCAATTCTGCAGATTTTTTGTCATGTAATATCTTAGATCATTTAAGATAATCAAGACAAACATTTTAAATTGATATTATACCAAATACTCATCATCTTTAAGTCAAAGGAAAGAAAAACCTTTCAAAAGATAGACACTTCACAGAGGAAATAAAAGCTGTGATAGAATAGGATAACATACATATTCCTGTCATCCAGTCTGCTACTGGAGTAGTCTCAAAAATATTTTCAATGAGTGTATGGAAGATGATCTTATATCCCAAAATTTATATTGAGAAGTAAGCTGACTCAATAGCACAATCATATATGGTATAGTAGAAAATAAATGAATGAATGTAGGAGACGGGTATTTGTGATCATATCCCCTCACCTCTATAAAATGTGGTTTCCTTATCTATAAAATAAGGTGGTTGTATTACAGGTGGGAAAGATGCAACCTCCAGGCTTTCTAGACCCTTGGGTGTTACCTTTTGACTGAGTGTAATTTTCACAGAAAAAAAATCCTTTTATTAAGGGGATTGTTCTGTGAAGTTTATTTCAGTCAAAGGGATACATTTGATGACCCAGAAGGTCACATATGGCCTTAAGGCTGCAGCTTCCCCACCCCTGGTAGATGATCTCCAGTAGTATTCACAGTACTGTGTTACTCTGATAAATAGATCTAGGAATCAATTACTTAGAAAAGATCTCAGTCTTCCACAAGTCCAGTCTCTAAGTGTGATAGCAATAGTAAGGAAAATGCAATAACATGAATATAAAAATAAATCAATCAATAGGTATAAAATTGCGTATTTATAGCACATGGATATGCAAAGGGTATGAATATGACTATAAAACACACAAGGGAATGTCTACATGATACAAGGGAAAGACATGTCTGGACTTCCTGTAAGTAGTCCAAGAAAGTTCCATAAGTATCAACTAAAATAAGAAGGGTGTTTTGTCTGGACAAAAAAAGATAACTGTAATTAGAAAGTGGCAAATGGTGTGAGCGATGTTATGGAGTTAGAAATGACAAGATTTGGCTATTGATTTAATATGTGTAGTAAGAAACAGAGATGAGTCAAGCATCATTATAAAATTACAAAATTATGGAACTGGAATATGAGAAAGATGGTGATATCTTGAACAAAAATAAGGATATTTACAAGAGGGGAGGGTTTTGGGGGACCAAGGGAGGTATAATGAGTTTAATTTTAGATGTTGAATTTTGATATCTCTGGATATTTCATTTGAAATGTCCTCGAGACAGCTGATGATGGGAACTGAAAATCAAGGGTTATACTAGGGCTGGATATATAAATCTGGAAGTCACTGGTGTAAAGATGACAATTAAATTTGTGGAAACTGATGAAAACACCAAGAATCAATTGGTAGAGGGACTTTCTTGTCATTCAACCAAGAGAAAATGTAGAAAGAGAAAGGAAAAAGACTCAGGACAGAAGAGCCTTAGGAGCATCAATAGTAAGGGAAATAATATAAAATAATCCACCCACAAAAGGAACTGAGAAGGAATAGGCTGTGAGACAAGTGGGAGGATTAGTGTTTCCAAAGCCCAGAGATAAGAAAATATCCAGGAGAAAAGGGTAGCCAATATTATTTAATGTGGCAGATAGGTTGAGAAGCATTGAGACTTAGGAAAAACAGTGAGATTTGTCAATTAAGAGACAATAGGTAACACTGGAATAATCATTTTCCTTAAATTATGAAACTGGAAGTGGGTGACAGAAGTGGAGGTATGAGAATAGACAATATTCTGCTAGATCTTTGGCTGGGAAAGGAATGAGGAGAGATTGGATGATATTTGAAGGAACGCCAGCTAAAGTTTTTTAAGAATGGTTCTCTATGTACTTCTCAAACTGTCCTTCTCTTTCTAGTTCTTCATCCTGGAGGCAGCTAAGTGGTGCAGTGCATAGAACACCAGTGCAGGAGTCAGGAGGACTTGAGTTCAAATCTCACCTCAGACACTTGACACTCACTAGCTGTGTGACCTTGGGCAAGTCACTTAATACCAGTTGCCTCATCCTGGGTCATCTCCAGTCATCCTGATGAATATCTGGTCCCTGGATTCAGATGGCTCTGGAGGAGAAGTGAGGCGGGTGACTTTCACAGCCTTCCCTCACTCAAAACAAAGTCAAGTGCAAGTCACATCATTATTTCTCTGATGGCGTGGTCTTCTTTGGCAACAAACGATGAACACATACAGTTCTTCATCCTACAAATGTGGTCTGTCCTTAGTTTTTTTCTTTCTTTTTACTTCATGCCTTGGTAATGTTTTCTATGTCTAAGCCATCAATTATCATATTTGAACAAATGACATCCAGATCTACACCTTCATCACCTTCCACTTTTCCCCTTGTTCTCCAGAGTTCCAGGTTTCTTAGATATATCCAGTTGCTCTGCCATAAACTCTACATTAATTTATGTAAAACTGAACTTATCTCACTCTTCCCACTCTTTTTTTTTTGATTTCTCCATTTCTATGTATAGAAATGTCCTTTTCACAATTATCCATGCTAGAAACCTTGGAGTTCCCTCTTTAATCCACCAACATTTAATCAGTGGTCAAGTCTTGTGAGCTTTACCTCTGTCATATGTCTTGCATGCCTCCTCTACTTTCGTTCCTACACTGATCATTTTCATTAAGACTTTTGTATATTCTTGTGAAGACTGTTGTATGACCTTTAATTTCTTCTCCTTTCCACAAGTTTCTTCTCTTTCCAATTCATACTTTTTTATATTTTTGTTTCCTAGATTTTGCTTTTTTGCCCCAGGTAGAATTGATCTTTCCAGTATTAATCTAGAAGTGCTAAAAGGGCCAAACTTCTTAGTTATTAAATAATGATTCCCTGAAATCAAATGCAAATGTAGTACTTTAGATCTTCAGAGATGCAGAACTGCCCATGGCTCTTAGTTATAGCACATGTTTATTATATTAATCAAGGCTATTAGAGCAGCAGAGCTCTATAATATAGGAAAGCTGCCAAATCCAGCAGAACCAATGGCCCCAGATGTACAAGAATTTCATCATCAACATTCTCCTTCAAACAACTGCCTCTCAACCCTACAAGGCTATAGTTCTATTAAAACATATCTGCCATGAAAAAATGCAAGCCTGAATATTAAATATCTACCCCATGGGAAAGATAATATCCAGATGAGCTTATGACCTAAACAGGAGAATATATTTTACTTTAAACTTTGCAAGTTTGAGTTTTTCAAAATTTTCCCAATTACTCTCTGCCTACTTTTAAATCAACTTTTATTTTAATTTGCAAATCCTTTAATCAAGTTATTTTAGTCATTTGAATTAAACTGTCAAATGTTTAGGAACTTAACATTTTTATTCTCAATTATATGACCACACATCTTCATGGAAAAGAGAAAGGGTCAAAAAGAATATAAAGAGTTTTGTGTGATTATGTTTATCAACAAACATCCATTGCCTTTATGGTCATATAACTACTGGTCATAGGTGCAACAGGAATCTATAGTGAGGCTAAATTTAATTTTGTTCTTCATTTTCCTTTAATAGCCTCATGTGACGAAGATGATTTTGCATTAGCCAAAACTGACATAACTAGAAGCATTGGGGAGGGAAACTTCACACCAAATATCTGATAAAAGTTTATATCAGAAAATTATTTGAAAAAACTGATACCAAAATATAAAACAAAGAATTACTTTTCAAAAGACATTAGGTTCAAAAATAATTCAGACTATCAAAAACAATATAAAAAGTACTCGATCAATAATAATAACAGAAACGCAAATTAAAACAATTCTGAGTTTCTTTTCACATCTTTCAAGTTACCAAAGATGATAAACAATAATGTAAAAAGATTGTGGGAAGATAGACCCATTGATGCACTGTTGGTAAAGCTGTGAAATGACCAACCCATCATGGAAAACAATTTGCAACTATGTGAGAAAGATATTTGATCCATAATCCCCTAGCAGGGTCTATATACCCCAATAATATCAAAGACATAAATAAAGTCCCCAAATATATCTAAAAATCTATAACAAGATTTTGTGATAACAAAAAAAAATGGAAAGTGAGTACTTGTTAAATGAGTTTCAGTAGATGAAATATCGGTTGTTGGCAGATTATCCGTTCTCAAAGAGGACTGCGACAACAGGAAGGTGATCCCATGACGTGCAAGTGAATTATATTTAAGTGAGAGAGGGCTGTGCAAAGTCACCAGCCTCACTTTCTCCTCCACAGCTATCTGGTTCCAGTGGCCAGATATGGATCAGGACAATTGGAGATGCTTAAAAGAATGGGATATCACCATTAAAAAAACCAATATGATGAATTCAGAGAAGCACCTCTGCATGAAGAATTGTAAACCCTGCTGCAGATGAAAGAAAACAAAATTGAAAGAACAAAATATATCATGACAAAAGTGATAAAAATGAGAACACTAAAAAGTATCTAAATTGAGATAATTGTAGTGAGTAACCTTGGATCTGGAAAACAAATGACAATTATTTTTCTTCCTTTGAACAAAGAGCACAACAGTGTTCTAGCAATATAATGTTGCTATTACACAGTAATTCGTCAGTTGGTTTTACTTGAATTTTTTTTTGTTGTTGTTATGAGGGAGGGTTTGCTGTAGGATGGATCTGGAGGAATGACCGTGATATGTGTGTCTATGCATATGTATGTGTAGATATATGTGTGTGTATGTATGTATATATGTAAATACTAAATTGATATATATATATATACACACACACATATATGACCATATATATCAATAGATCTTTTTAAAGAATATATTTAATAAAATTGTTTCCTTCTATTTTGACAAGAATAATATACCTATAATAAAGAAAAACATTGTATCTCCTTGCCAGTTTCCTTTTGCCTCAAGGTAAATTCACCAATTTCACCTAATAAAGAGTGATACCTTTTAGTTCCTAGAAAGACTTTACTTTGTGTAATCCATCTATAGTGACCTGGGGAAGTCTCAGTGGTGTGTAGAAAGGTAAATATTTATGTAAGGAAAGAGAGATGTTAAGAAGGAACTTTACTGAAAAGCTTTTTTTTTTTTTTTAATAAGATGATGATGTTATATAAATGCCATTTAGTTCCAGATGTTTTGTCAGGTATAAACTTTTCCTTCACTAAATACAATAAAAGAAATAATGGAGTATTTTTAAAGGGAAGAGGAAAACTGTCAATTATTCAGCTAATTTATTTTAAAACAACAGGGGCCTTATAGCAAGGGAGATAGAGGTTTAGGAATAAGGTCAGAGAAATCTGTGTCTAAAGTCTGCCTCAATTGCTTAAGGTCTATGTGATTCTGGTTAAGTCACTTTTCCTCTTTTTCTTGTTTCTCCATCTGTAAAATGAAGGGACTGGACTTCATTGACTTTAGGTCCCTTTCAGCTCTAAATCTCTTGTAATAATTTGACCTCAATTACCTGTTTCAAGCAAAAGTGTTTCAAGACTCTGAACTACCCAGATAATTGCTTCAAATTCCACTTCCATTTTGTTTGTTTAGAAACATCCCAAGAGAGCATTTGATAGGGAGCCACGAGTGCCAAGGACAAGTAGTTAGATCAACAAATTGGATAAGAAGATATAGTTGATAATCACTATTAAAGAGGTTATATACATCTTCCTAAGTGGCCTTTTGGACCTTTTGCTCCCTTATTCATAGACACAATAAACTATTAAAGGCAGGGTCATTGTAAATCAAGAGAAACAATGATAAATGCATGGCATTGAAGTCAGAAATTTGACCTTTTCCTCATAAGAAAGTCAATCTTGGCAAAACACAAACAAACAAAAAAAAGAAAACCAGGGCTAACAATAGAAGTTTCCTAATTCCAGGTCGGATAACCTTTATTTTAAACATATGGCTTTCATAAAGGTTTATTTTGGGGGGTAGGGAACGTCATTCAGCAAACATCTTACAGAATCATAGAACACCATCACTAAAATGTACCTTAGAGATTATGTGGTCCAATCTCTTCATTTTGCTAATTAAACAAACGAACAGAATTGAGCGAAATGATTTGTCCCCAAATCACATAGCAAGTTAGTGGAAGAGTGAAGCTAGCACAAGTTAGATTACCACCTTAGCGTATCCTATCTTAGAAATATCTTATTACAGCTTTACCCACCTGACATTAATGGGTTTTCTTCAATGATGTGCCAGTGAAAGTTTAACAGTCACCTCGCAGGGTAGAGGGGAGGAAGAAATGTACACATGACAGAAATTTAATCTCTGTTATTACCATTTTGTTCATAGCTTTCTTAAGTCTAAAAATATCAACCCAAAATAATAAATTAAGCCCCAATTTGTAGCATTTTCCATTTTCCAAGGTATAAATCCTCCAACTGATAATTTAACAGCTCTCTCAATTCACTGTGACGTGCCTGCAGTACACCCCTGTTACCTCCAGCAAGTTTTCTTATGCTCACAGAGCCCCTGTCCACTCAGACCGTAGCTATCTATGGGCAATTCTCACGGAAAGCTCTTGTTCATAAAATTTGTTACCAGCTAAAGATGAATGACTCGATTTTTTATTTCTAGGGCTGATCTTGATACCTGATCAATTCCTAAAATTAATCTTAACCAAAACTGGACTAATGATCATACCCACTAAATCCTCACCTGTATGTAGCTATCTCCTATATATTCAGATTTGTTGAGTGGGGGATTGGCAGAGGGGTAAACAGAGAATTTTTAAGTGAGAATTTCCATAAAACTTACATTTCTGATTTATTAAATTGTACTGATAAAATTTTAGAATTAGATATAACCTAATACAATTTCCTAATTTTACATATAAGGAAGTAGTCCCAGAGATATTATGACTTGCCCAAGCACATAGCTAGCTAGTCACAGAGCAGGCACCAGAATGTACATTCCTTGGTTCCCAATCAAATGCTTTCCCCTATATCCTGAATTGCATGAAATGCCCTTAACACTCCAAGTTATGGTCAAAATAGCTGTAATTTCCTTTGATGATATGGAAAATACTTTCAGGATCATGATTTTGACCATCACTTTTAGGCAGTACTATTGTTGGAGAAAGGGACTGAAAATGAACTGACTCTGATCCTCTGACTTTCTTTGAAAGTCTCTCTTTGAATGGATTCCAGATAAGAGATTAATGACCTGGAATATGTTTCTTTATTTCTTTTGGCTGTTTGTTTTTTTTTTAAAAAAGGATGAGAGACTGTTCATACATTTCATTTTTTAAATTCCTTTTTTTATTATGAACTTAGCAAACACCAATAAACATTAATACATAAAAACACATGAAATTGTGGGTTGCTTTTCTATATAGTTTTAAAGTGTATATTAAATATTAGATATTAGCAAAAAAACCCAAAACTCTACCCTATCTTTTTTGCCCTGAAGAATCCTTCTGCTTCTTTTTGTGCATATTTTGAACTTTTTCATTGGTACTCTTTTCTTTTCTTCTTTTTCTTCTTGTATCATTATCAGTACTTGTCAACTCAAGTTGATGGGCTTCCCCTTGATTTCCAGTTCTTGATCACCACAAAGAGAGCTGCTATAAATATTTTTGTATGTGTGGGACCCATTCCCAGTTTTATGACCTCTTTGGAATACAGTTCTAAGAAGTGATATTGCAAGGTCAAAGAGTAGTACTACTATTAGAATACTTAAAAGGAGTTTATATAGACAGAAGACATGGGAGTGAGTCAATTATGTTGGAATGATCCACAAAATATAATGAAGAGGTGAAAAAAAAGCATGCCCTGGGAGAAGGAGGAAGTGAAAGGAAGAATGAGGAAATTTTTCTCACATAAAAGAGGGATGCAAGGAAGATATTTTTCAAAGAAGGGGAAAGGGGGAGTAGGGTGATGGGCAATGCTCCAACTTCACTGTCTTCAGAACTGATTCAAAAAAGGAAGACTATCTATACACACAAAATTGTGCATAAAAATCTAATTAACCCAATAGGGAAATAGGAAGGTAAAGGTAAAAATAGACTGTGGAGTTTCAAAAAAGGTTGATTGGATTAACGGAGATAGTGGCTAGAAGAAAAATAAACTTTTGAAGAGGGATACAAAAAAAGAGAGAGAAGGATAAACAAAAGAAAATGGAATAGAGGGAAATATACGACTAATAATCATAACTGTGAATATGAATAGGACAAGCTCACAGTTGAAACAGATACACACAGAGTTGACATAAAGGACTGGAGAAAAATCTAATAATGCTCCCACTGAAGTTAAAAAAAAAAAGAAGCAATCATGATGTCAGACCAAACAAAACCAGAAATAGACCTAATTAAAAGAGATAATCAGAGAAACTTCATTACGCTAAAAGGTGCCATGAATAATGAAATCTATTACTATCTCCTGCCTTTATGCCAGGTCTACAATTTTGTCTTGCTTTCTTGACCAGATGTGCTTTGGCTCCATATGCAAATTTCATAGATTGATATAATGAGACCAATAATTAACCAAATATAAACAATCACTAATCAAAGACATATTAACAAAAATATATTATAAAGATATACTAACATTATCCTTCAACAATACAGATAAAGTTCCCTAGATCTCTGACACTCCCAGGTAAATAACAACAGTCAGACAGGTAGTACAAACTTTTTAAAAATTGATTCTTGATATCAGTTTTCATAAAATTTACTCAAAAACAGGTATTAATGCATTTAGCCTATCCCTGTTCAGGGTCTCCATGACTCAGTAGCACCTATGCACTGAGTTATTAATGACATGGACCCTAATCAGCTTTCTATGGACTACAGACTGGGTAGAATAAGTGGTGGCTATCACACTTATCTTATACTAGACTTATGATTCCCAATATTATTCTACTAGGACCTTGTGATTCTTTTACATATGTAGTACTGTTTCATATATGTATGTATATATATATGTGTATATATGTGTGTGTGTGTATAGATATATATTTCCTCATTTACCAGTTCTCACTTACATCGCTCACATATGTTCTTTCAAATCAATAAGCTCCTATATCAATTTCTTTTCTCTACTTTCTTTATTATAACAAATTGTGACCAGAATTCTTGAGGGCCTTGCAGTCTCTTTAACTACTTCATTTTGCAATCTTAGACCAAAGAATTAAAAAACATAGGGTACACACACTGGAGATGTATAAAAACCTAGAGATGGGATCGTTTTGAAATGCATAGGAATTTTTGTAGAACAACTTTTTTTTTCAAAAATTCATCCAATTTGTTTCTAATGAGAAAACAGGTTGAATTAAGCTAAGCAAAACCCACATTAGAAAAATATTCATTCCAACTGATAGTGAGAACAATATAGCTTTTCTTGAATAAGGTATACATAAATGAGGTTGAGTCAGCTCATATGGAGCCTTGACCCAGCTGTAATCTGCCACCATCACTGTTGGACCATGACACAGATGAGTTTTGTTGCTTTGAGGTTTATACCATTTGAATGTGATGTGTGCAAATTAAAAGTTAAACACCCACTGTGTGAAAGTTAAAAGTATTATAATATCTATTACACTTCTCCAATTCATTCTTTTTGAAAAGTACATTATCATAAACTGGTTTACAAAAAAAACCCTGAAGCTTCCTTTTTTTAAAAAAAGAATGAAATAACTCAAGTGTTGTTACAAGTCTTCATTTGGGATTTTGAATAATTAAGTTAAAATGTAGTTTTACTTATTTTGTCTCTCATTTTTAGAAAGTGAAATTGGATCTCTTTGTGACAGAAAAATAGAAGAATCTGGAACATGATCAGAGAACAGAGATGATTTAATTTGTGAGAATATAACTACACAAAGTAAAAACTTAAATCTAGAAAATAAAATTCACCATATTTATCATTGAGATTCACAAAATCTATTAGTGATGGACATTGAAGATTACTGTGCTTGCTTTGTACAAATTGTTTAATTGCAGATAGGAAAAAACCCTATTCTTTAAAGTACCTATCTTGAAAGTTACAAGAAATCAGTTTTTCCCAGAAAATAAGATCTTTTAATAATCAAAATAAAACTTTTCAAAAAACCATATTTGAGACCTCATAAAGATTGCTTGCACTAGCTAAGGTTGCTTGAAGAAATTCTGTCCTCATTCAGAAACGATGCTATAGAGTCCTGTTAATATGTTTGGAAGCATACTTGATGCATCATATGTATCTCATATGTATAGTTCCATTTGCAATTAATGTAGGGGGAAAGAGAATTTCTCATATGCATATATATATACACACATATATGTATGTATATATAAAACATAATTTGCGATCAGTTGAGAAATGAAAACTTTTCTATGTTTCATTGCAAATAGAGGAAGAGGTAATTTAAAATATTCATTCAATCTAAGATGCTGAAAATAATGTTAGAAAATATGTCACTCTATAATCTCTTTGTGACAATACCATTTTAAGAGAAATTTTTATCAAGATTGATTGATATTTTTTTAGTGAAGATAGTACAACATATGTTGAAGCAAGGATAAAACTCACCTAAGAACTAATTTAAAACATGGCCCCTCTAATGACTAAACAAATTGTGACACATGAATATAATGAAATATTATTGGTGGTAGAAAATTCTGTATTTGAAGAATACAGAGAAGGATGGGAAGACATATAAAGTGATACAAAGTAAAGTAAGCAGAACCAAAAATACATATATGTGCATACATATATATGCATGTATATATACATATATGCACATATATCAACAAAGTAAATAGAAAAAAAATTTAGTGCTGACTAATTATAAAGACAAAGCACCCCTCCCCAGGGAAAAAGTGAGAAAATGTACCTCTTTCCTTTCATTGGACAGGTGGGGGACTATTGGTGTGTAACAATACATACCTAATGATCAGCTGATATGTTGGTTAGTTTTGTGGAACTGCTTTCCTTCTTTTTTCTCTTTCTTAATCTTTAAGAACTCTAGTTAGGTGTGTATTTAGAAACAAAGGTGAGATCATAATGAAAAAATAACAATAAAATTATTTAAAATATGAACTTTTATTGATTTGAACATGTTTCATGCCTTCCTGACAGCCATGTGTGTCAAGACATATAAGTAGGGAGCTTCAGACAATTTTTCGGGTAATTAGAAATGAAGCAAGTTTATTTTTAAAATTCCACTGAAAGAAAGATTTTGTTGCAAAATTTTGTGACTGTGGGGACAGAGAAAAGATATTTCTATATTACTATGAAGTATTCTAGCTTTTTCATGGCAAATTATTTTGAAGAAAATTCATTTCATTACAAATATTTCCTCCTGAAACTTTCATATTTGGTGAATATTTCTTTGAAAAATACTCTAAATAGACAAATACAAATTCATCAATTATATACTTGTATCTAAAAATACGATATCTTGGAATTAATAAAAAGTTAGAGATATGGATAATACATTTACAAAATAATATTCTAATTGATTATCTAATTTTAAAAACCTTGCTTTCTAGCTATATTAAAAGAAAATAATGTGAATGATCTAAAAAAGAAATTTTCCTTTTATTTCAAAATCTATTCTTTTCTAACCATATGACTAAATAAGGAACCTATATAAATAAAGAAACATTACACATCTGGTCATACTCCATCTGTACATTAATGTTAAGTTGACATGTCTGGTGATGAGAAATTGAAACAGGCATTTGAACATGAAAAATCTTATTATATTTTGGCTAAGATTCAATAAAAGGTTTTCTGGTTTATCAAAAAGAAGTGATATAAATCTTACTGCTATACATAACATTTGATTTATGTGAAACAGATTTCTTCTATAACTTATAAATATCTCCCTTGATTAGTGGATGAAAAATAATTACTATAGCAATGTCATCAATTTCACCATGTTTAGGGGAACTGTACTAAAAACAAGATCATCTATTATGTTATTAATTCTATTTGTGTTGTTATTTCTATGGTTTGTGAGTATGAAAATAATAAGTAATTTTATCAGTCAATGTCTACAGATGTTGCATCAAATTGTTATGTGTTTGTTCTGTGTTATGCATTTTACATAGTTTTTTAAATTAAATACAAGCTAAGAAATTATTTGTGTGATTGGGTATGACCCATAAAAAAGTCAATTTTCATTATGCTAAATTTGGAAAAAACTGATCCTTCAAATATTAGCCATCAGGAATTTATTAAGTGCTTATTAAATATGTGCCAAGAATTGTACTCAACACTGGGTATAGAAAGATAGAAGTGAAACTATGCCCGACCTCAAAGAGATAATATTTTAGGAGGGTGAGAGAAGACAATTTTGTATATGCAGAACATAAACAAAATTAATGCAACATCTTTTGGATATGAGGTTCTTTAAAAGGTAGTGGTACCAGGTAAGACTTCGTGAAGAAGGGCAGATATCCTCCCTATTTTATCACTAAAATTTTTGAAAAACTATGATTTTTTAAATCAACAATATGCATTAGACTATATCAATATTTTTTTTTTATTTTTTATGAACCTTAAGATGGTATGGTGTCTTCCTTTCAAGATCTCCATTATTTCCATTTCAACAGCCAGTTTTTCATTATTGGATATAATCAATTCTAGGAGAGTAATATTCCTTATCACTCCCTTCAATTTCCCAAAATAAATAAATAAACAAATAAATTACCAGCAATTTAAGCAAAGAATTCATTGATTTCTCTGTTTTTAGCAGAGACATCCATAAAATGTTGATTGTGCAATCTGTCACGTGTTTCCTGTCTCCAAAGTTTGTACATCCAAAAATGAACTTTTGGTGCAATTTCTCCTAAAGCTGACCTTCTGTAACATATTCCCATTATAAACCGTCCATTTCTCCCAACTTCATTGATTTCCACAGAAGTAAATATCTTCTTTATCCTATTCCATTTCCTTTCCTATCAAATCTCTTTAACTCTTACTGATGTAAGCTTCACATCTAGATATGATTTACTTATCCACATTAAGATATTGAACTTCATTCTTTTATTACATGTACATTAATAAGTAGACATTGGAGTCCATAAGTACAATTTCTGTCTCTCTTCCTGCTAATTGCCTCCTTTAGATTTCTAGCACCTCTATCGCAGTCTTTTGACATTCCTGCCATCTTCTGATTTGGTAGCTCTATCTAAGCACTTTTCTCCTCCTTCCTCCTATTTTTTAAAAACAATTTATTATTAGATAATATTTATTTATTAGATAAGCTAATATCCAAGCAAACATAATACAATTAGTCTTGATTTTTGTAGGATATATTCTATTCTTGGCCAAATCCCCATATTTTCTGTATCCTAGACCAAACCAAATATCCTATACAATATTACTTTCATATTCAATTTCTCCCTTCATACATCATATTTTTCTTTTCTGCCCTGAATCAGTAGCAGTGCTTCTGAGATCACCTGTACCTGTAAGTCCTTCTGTTTTCAACAAAATAATTCT
Source organism: Bettongia penicillata ogilbyi (assembly GCA_023548195.1). Lineage (NCBI taxonomy): Eukaryota > Metazoa > Chordata > Mammalia > Diprotodontia > Potoroidae > Bettongia > Bettongia penicillata. Next base: position 3,597,526 of record JAJHZJ010000302.1, on the reverse strand, counting down.
CACCAGATTCATTAGGTAACATTCTCAATATTATCAATTATCAAATCATTGTAAAATTAGACTATATCAAATGAGATACCAAATAAATGCTTATTCTCTACTTCCCCCTCTAGTAGTTTCTTTCCTTCTCATGTGGATCGTCAGTAATGAATACATAAGCATCTTTTTCTCTATGGTCATAAGTCTTCCAAAGTTCCTTGTTACAAGTTGAAAGCACATGCAATGAAGATAGTACATTCTCTTTTCATTCAAGTTAACCTGTTTCTGCCCTATTGGGAGACTGGCACTGCTAAAGTTTTTAACAGATACCCTCTCTTGATGGAATCTGTGAATTCTACCTACTTCATAGAGCATAAGAAGTGGCTTTCCCTTCAAAAGATCTAAACTTCTTTGGGAAAAAATCTCTCTCTCTCTCTCTCTCTCTCTCTCTCTCTCTCTCTCTCTCTCTCTCTCTCTCTCTCTCTCTCTCTTTCTCTCTCTCTCATTTTCTTTCTCTCCCTTCCTCCCGTTCCCTCTCTCCATCTCTCCCTCTATTTCTCTCTATGCAGTTGTATCAAGAAATAAACATTTATTAAGTACCTATCATGTGCAAGCACTGTGCTAAGCACTGAGGATTCAGAGGCAAAAGACAATATTTATTGATAGAGCTACATCTATAGAGCTATGCCTCTCTATAGGTCTATTGATATAAGGAAACAGAGATAAAGATGAGATAGACACCAAGAGTTAGCAACAATAGGGAGTTGAGTCTTGGAGGAAAGGTCAAGGTTCCTAAGAGTGAGAGTAAGGAGGCAGAGCATTCTGGGAACGGGGCACAACTAGTTCAAAAATACAAAGGTTACGAGATAGAGCATAGTATGTGAGAAATAGAAGTGTGAGAAGCCCATAATAACAAAAACAAAAGCTAACGTTGTACATCACTTTAAGGTTTGCAGTATCACTACAAATATTATTGGTTTTTATTCTCAACTCTGTGAGGTAGATGCTATTGTTATCCCCACTTTACAGATGAGGAAACTGAGGTAGGCAGAGATTAAGAGACTTGTTCAGGGTCATGTCACAAGTAATTGTCTGAAGCAGGGTTTCAATGGTGTCTACTCTAAGCTAGGGCAGGCCCTAGGTATAAAAAGTACCCCCCGAAAAAATCAACCCTTTCTTCCATAGATCTTATATTCCATTCATGTAAATATGTGATTAAAAATGTGTGCATATGAAACCATTGGCTCTGGCTTAGAGTATTAGCAGAAGATTCCCCTCACAGAGAGAGTGATGAACTTGATAGCATGCTCATGAATGATAAGCAGAGTTGGCATAAGACCTTGGAAGAGAGGAGATATTTTTGTTGCTTTCTACTTCAAGAGAAAATACTTACGATTCTAGACTCTGGGGAGAAAAAAAAAGGTTTTTGATGATACACACATAGAAGAAAGACAGCACCTCCTGATTTCCAGCTTGCCTCTACAGAAACCTCAGGGAAATTTCCCTTAGAAAAGATTAGGTGCTTTCAGACTTAACCTTCTTCCTAGTAGGAGAGCTCATTCTCTATGTGAAACGTCTAATATATTCTAATCTCTTTAACTTCTCTAATTTCTTTAAACTTAGAAGGAAAAATCATTTCCTTTAAAACAATGCTTCTTAAACTGTGGGTCATGAACCCCAAAATTTGACAACAGTAAAAAGTTTCCAAAGGCACAATGAATAAAACTTAATTAAAAATTAAAACGTAATGAATTCAAGGTGTTTCTGGCTGCGCTTGCCTGAACTACACCCTACAATTTCACTGCAGCCTTGGTTCTGAACATAAAGCATGTGCACTTTGCCTCAGGACATGCAACACCAACAAACGTTGCCAAAAGAGGAAAAAAAGTTTAAGAAGCCCTGCTCTAGATTAACAAAATTTAGGAGAGCAGCAAGAAAAATTCTAGTCTGGTAACTTTTCTGAGTTATACATACATGCATACATACATGTATCTGTATGTGAACCTACTTGGGTAAATACACATCTTTTCCCCTAAACACTCCTCACCTGCTACTTTCCCTGTTACCATAGACAATAATATCATTTTACCAGTCCCTCAGACTTGCTACCTAGAGCGTCATCCTTGACTCCTCACTATCTCTCACCTCCTCCCTAGATTAGCTATGAGGATCTCATCACCTCACCCATGGATTATTGCATTAGCCTGCTGGCGAATCTGCCTGTCTCAAGTCTCTTGCCGCTCTAATCCACTCTCCATTAAGCCACCAAAGCAAAGGACTTTCCTAAAGTGTAGGTCTGACCGCATCACCTCCTACTCAATAAAATCCAGTAGTTTAAAATTCACCATCAGAATCAAGTACCAAAACTATGCTTGGTATTTGAAGCACTTCAAAACCTATCTCCCTCCTACCTTTCCAGTCTTCTTATACCTTTTTGTGGTTCAGTCATTCAGTCAACTCCTCATGACCCCGTGGACCATAGTTTTGTCGGCAAAGATATTAGAGTGGTTGGGCATTTCTTTCTCCAATGCTTCTTATGCCTTACTCGTCACCATTTACTATTGGATCCAATGTCACTCTCCTCCTGGTTGTTCAACTCGGAACTCTATCTCTGGACTCCAGTCTTTCTCTCTATGTCCCCTATGCCTGGAATGCCCTCCCTCCTCATCTCCACCTACTTGACTTTCCTGGCTTCCTTTAAATTTCAACTAACATCCCATTTTCTATAGGGCATTTCCAAATCCCTCTTAATTTTAGTACCTTCCCTCTTTTAATATTTTCTTTTTATTCTGTATATAGTTTGTTTGTGCCTGTTAGTTTGCTCGTTCTCTCACTCGTTAGATTATAAATTAGTACTTTGATTATGGGGCAGAGAGAGTCTTTTACATCTTTTTGTATCCCTGATGCTTAGCATAATGTCTGGCACACTATAGGTGTTTAATAAATGTTTATTGATTGATACATACATTTTTACAAAATAGTTAAAAAATACGTTAATTAGAGAAGGGAGCATTATAGTTATGGAGATCAGAAAAGCCCCAGACTAGGGCTTCACCTCTTGCCACTCAAGACTCCTTCAGCACTTCTTAAACTGTGGGTCACTACCATGGGGTCATGACCCATAATTTAAGAAGTGCTGATCTAGATATGAGTACTTGTGATGGAATGAGGAATTCTCTGAGGCATATGTGAGAAAGAAGTGCTTGCAGGTAGAAGGAACATTCAGTGCAAAAGCACCGATGTAGTAGAAAGAGAAGTGAGTGAAGAAATAGAAAAAAGAGTACTATTAACCCCATTTCTTTCTACTTTGATCAACTGAGAACCCCCAAATTGTAAGTTGCTTAAAAACAGGGACTATTTCTGTCTTTATATTCCTAGCATCTAACAGTTATTGTTACTGTTGTGCAGTTGGGTCCAACTCTTTGTGATCACATAGAGCAACTCTCCATGGGGTTTTCTTGGCAAAGATACTGGAGCGCTTCGCCATTTCCTTCTTCAGGTTTTTGTTTTGTTTGCTTGCTTGTTTTTTCCAACCTGAGGTTAAGTGACTTGCCCAGGATCAACCAACTGGTGTCTGAGATCTGATTTGAGCTCTGGTTTTCTGCTCTTATCCACTGAGCCACTCTTATGCTGCCCCTTCTGCCTAATAGGCACTTAATAAATAATATTTTTTTTTTGCCTTTAATCTTCCTTTTTGTTTCAGTCCTACTAGTAACATAGGTGGCATCATGCTATAAGGGAAAGATTACTGGGTCTAGAGTCAGCAGGGCTCACTTCAAATCACAGCTCTGACATTTGTTTAACTGCAGCCTTGGGCAAGTCACTTGTCTTCTTTGAGACTTAACTTTCCCTAACTGTAAAATCCCTCTAAACCTATGATTCTATTATCTTCCAATATCCCCTTCCATCTTTAAATCTATAATCTTATCAGCCAATAAATGTCTGTCTTGTCTATAACCGAGGATATAATATACCTGGGTATGACCATTACATCCCCTTTAATTCAAATATTCTAATATTCTACTAGATCTAACGTCTGATTTTATATCTGTGACTCAGATACTCATCCATGCCTGCTCATTCTATGAGATTTTTGTTCACAGCAGAGGATGTACCCAGTGATTGGAGCCCCCACATATTCTCAACATCTTAAGGATACCAATGGAGCACCTGGGCTGTCCATCTATTATTTCTTGCTCTCAGCATATGATGAACCACTTTATTTTAGGATCATGCATTTCTTTGATGGTGTCCTTTAGTCTCCTCTTCCAGACAGAATATTAACAAAGGGAAAAATAGAATTAGATATCACCACACAAATGTATGTAATTGACAAATACTAGCATTTTATTAAGTGTCTCACTGACAGATGGAGGCCAAGGTGCATAGAAACCCTTTTATGTAGAAAGGGAGGAAGAATTTTAATTCCTTTATCACCCTTCTCTGTGGATTAGAAATGATTTCTCACTACACTGTTAATTTTAACTTGTATGTACAACCTTACAAGCAATAACCATATACATTTGGGCAATTATTCCCAAAGATAGTATTTCATTTGAGAATCTTGCATCTGAAGTGCCTCTTCCAGCACAGAATAGGAAAGAGCTGTGGTTAAAATATATGGAAACACTATTTGTATTTAATCATACTACTGGGAGTAGTTATAGTAACTTAAGTAGATGCAGACAGTTTAAAATGCACAGATTGTTACTGCAACCTAACTTGCCATGGGCATTTTTCCCCGTAGATTCCTAAAGTGCTGAATAAATAAGGCACATTTCTTCTGCATTTGGCCAAATGTCTGTGTCATGCATGTTACATTGAGAGTCCGATTAAAACTCCTTATGAGATCCTTCTTCAATTCTCTGTGGAAGAGTGTGGGGGTGGGGGTGAGCAGGAAATAGAAATAGGGGGTGGGGGACTTTTCTGTGAGAATATACACACTCATACAGATACATACATCTACTGTGACATCCATTGTATTCACCTACATCCCCGGCTCCTTTTAAATTATAATGGGAGTCTGTAGGAGGCTCACTCCCTTGCAGTTAAATATTGAATGATCAAAAGTCCTGTATGCGTGGTGACAATGTGCTGGGTAATTCAATTCCTTACCAGAGCTACCCACAAGGAGAGCAAGAAAAGCAAATTCTGTCGCATTTGAAGTATGGCAACTTCCCTTTTCTAGTAGTTCTGGCCCTAAGGGCCATGGAGGTAGTCATTCTTCATGGGGTTGGCCATAGCTGAACTTTTTTTAAAAGTGTGAGACTTTCTTGCTGGTTTTTTTTTTTTAACTACCTAATTTGCTTCTTCCATTTGAGTTATGGTTGGGGGAAGGGAGGGGTTAGAGGCAGAATATTACAAGATTGCAAAATCCTATAGTGTAGCAACATGAATGTAGAACCTGCCACATTTTTGCTGTTGGATGCTTTTTAGGGCTTATCCTCAAATCATAAGATAAGGGGACACAGATCAGCTGAAATCTATAGCTGTAGTTTATGGAAATTTCTTGTGGGCAAGGAACATTTCCCTTTTTTTTTTCCTGTTATATCCTCGGTGCTCAAGGCATAAAAGTACTTAAGTGCTACTAAATGTAACTGATTCCTCATAATGATGAGATCACAAATCTCTGTATAGATCACAGATTAAATATCATTCAGTTAAATAACTTTGCAATTTCTGTTTTTATTGTCACATGGCTTCTTTTAGATACCACCATCCTCCTAGTTACCTAGCCTCACACTTTGATGTCAGCCTAGACTCTTCAGTGTCTCCCTTACCCCACATATTCACTCTATTTTTGAATCTTGTACTTCCTACATACATAATGTTTCTTGTAAAACTCTTTTCTCTCCCCTGATGTAGCTACCATCCTGATGCAAGTCCTCATAACTGCACACCTACACTATTAGAATATCCTCTTATTTGTCCCCCTACTTCAAGTCTTTCCTAATTCCAGCCTATTTTCCAATCAGCAGTCAGTCATCAAAGTTCAAATCTAACCCTGTCACTTCTCTGCTCAATAAACTGCAGTGGTACCCTATTACTTTCAAGTTTCATTGTTCAATCATTTCAGTCCTGTTCAATTCTTTGCAATCTCTTTTGGGGTTTTCTTGGTAAAGATACTGGAATGGTTTGCCATTTTCTTCTCCAGTTTATTTTACAGATGAGGAAAGTGAGGCAAGCAAGGTTAAGTGACCTACTCAGGGTCACACAGCTAGTAAGTGCCTAAGCCAGATTTGAGATCAGGAAGATGAGCCTTCCTGACTCCAAGTCCAGTGCTCTATCTACTGCACTATCTAGCTGCCCTATTACTACCAAGAGCAAATATAAAATCCTCTGTTCGGCATTTAAAGTTCTTTCCAGTCTTACTCGTGCTCCCTTCCTGGGCTACTTGTCATTCTTCACATATACACTTCATCTCCTGACTCCATGGCTTTGTACTGGGTATGTCCTGTGCCTGTACCCATAGCCCTCTTCACCTCTGTCTCCTCGCTTCCCTCAGCTTCCTTTAAGACTTAGCTTATAACTCTCTTTCTGCCAGAAGTTTTTCCTAGCCCCTTCTCTCCTAGTAAATAATCAGTAATAAATGCTTGTACAGTAAATGACAATATACTTTTGCTCTATTAAAGATGTCAGAGAATGTTTACTCTAACCCTTTACTTTTACATATGAAGAAACTGAGGTCTTGAGAGGATAAATGATTTACTCAAGTTTACAGAGAGTGAATATAAGGAGTAAGAATTGAATTTGCATCTTCAGAGTCACTCATCTTTCTATCATTTCATACTGCTTGAAAAGGGGTATGGATATAATTTCAAATAAATAGATAGGCAAGTCTGATAGCTAAGCAAGTCTGAAGAAAATGATGACTAATAATCAGCCAAATACCAAAGATAATAAATGAAATGATCCTAGAACATTATCATTCTGAGCTGAAAGAATATGAGCTGGATAATTTTGAGTTGTAAATTAAAAAAAAAAACTTTTGTTTAAAAGTCTTCTGTCTCTCACCTGGACCAGCACTTTGTTTTATGAAGTATTTAGAAGTATTATGTAATACTTCTATCTAAGGGAAGTACCCTTTTTTCCTTGTTACACATGATGTCCCCCATAAATTCAATTCAATTCCAATGGCAAGTACTAAAGATTCTCTGTGGTTACTGACAGCTTAGTCCAAGGCTAGGCAAGATCATGGGAAATTAACACAATTTTGTTCCCAATTTTTGTATCAATATGTCATATGACAAAGTGAACAGATTTTCCACTGAATAGTTAGATGTTCCAAACTCAGTACCAAAAGACTACAAAATGAAAGAAACAAATGTCCAAGTTAATATTCCTGACAGAGACTTTTTGACTTAGGAAAAGTGCCACTTATGGATATAAAAAAATAAAAACAACATAGTTGCAGACTGAGCTCCCAGGAGGCTTCTTGTAAGGCATTACCTTGTCCCAGCTTTAGCCTATTTAGACTACTAAGCCTCAGTTGAATGGACAACTTGTGTCAGGGACCTTCATCCTTCTTTTTTCCTTTCAAGTGAGCGTTTAAAATAAGAGACAAGAAACCTTTAAAAAACTTTGCTCTCTATGTGCCTGTGAAAAAGAAAAAGTTCTGAGATGGCATTTGCCAATAGATGTTAGAGTGGATCTTGGTAGCTTTACAAACACTAAGTTCACTGGTCTTGTGGAAACTCAGCATTTGCTTTACAGATGACATTTTGGGGAGCTGGGATCAAAAACACATGTGAATATAATTGTTTTTGCTGCCAGAATTGAATTTCAATAGGAAATCTCCAAATAAACAATATCCTGGCATGACAGACAGATGGACTTCATAGATACAGTTTTATTTTAGGCTTTGGGGTAGTTTGAACAAAACAATCATTTATTAAGTGTCTCCTACATGTCAAGTACTGTACTAAGAGCTTCACAAATACTATCTCATTTGATTTTCACAACAACCTAGTGAAGTAAGTGTTGCTATTATCCCTATTTTACATTTATGGAAACTGAGGCAGGCAGGAGCTAAGCAATTTGCCCAGGGTCAGAAAACCAGTTCTGACCCTGAAACTAGATAAGTGCCTGAAGCCAGAATTGAGATCAGGAAGATGAGTCTTCCTGACTTCAAGTCCAGTGCTCTATCTATTGCACTATCTAGCTGCCCTATTACTACCAAGAGCAAATATGAAATCCTCTGTTTGGCATTTAAAGTTCTTTCCAGTCTTACTTTTGCTCCCTTCCATATATACTCTGACCCTGAAACTAGATAAGAACTCAGTTCTTTCTGACTCCAGGCTTATTGCTCTATCCACAGCACCATCCAGCTGCCTCTAGTAAATGTGCATGGAGTCTTAGACAATGTAAGTATCGCATTAATCAAGAGAATTAACATTTTGTATAGTAATAGAGGGAAAGGGCAAAGACTTTAGGTTTATGTGACAGATATTTACTTGTTTTAAATATACATATATTATATATATAATACATGTATAATGTTTATAAACTAAAATATTACCTCTATGCTCCAATGGATGGATTATAGAAGTGTTGATATGAGTTATTACTCTTAATTCTTTCTGTAGATGTTGAATGCAGAATATTGAGAAATTAGTTAACTTCATAACATGACACTTTTAAAGGAAAGTGTGAAGGAAAATGGTTTCAGAGAATCCTGAGAAGATTAGGTAAATTGATGCAGAATGACATAAGCAGAGTCAAAATACCTCATATAGCAAGAACAGCATGATAAAAAAAAAAAACAACTCCAAAAGACTAAAGACATTCTGTCAATGAAATAATAAATCATTACTATAGAGGAAGGTGAAGGCTGATGATAAAACATTGTATCTCTGCCTCTTGGCAGAAGGGTTATGGACTCAAGATACAGAATGAGACATCCATTTTCGGACAAAGAAAATTGTGTTTGTTTTTCTTGACTCCTTTTCCTTGTTAGGATTGTACTTCTGTTTCTTTTTTTCATGGGGCAAATTGTAGAACAGGAGGGTAAATAAAATTCCTTGAAGGGTATTTAAAATACACAGAACAAAGAAAAAATTTCAGAGGGAAACACAGGCAGGTAGCATAGCTTTGTAAATAACATGATGCATTTTAAGCTCTTACTATTCACTGTCATAGGTACTGTTGATACAATGTCAAAAGTGATGTTTTCCCTGTGCTAAAGGAGCTTACATTGTATAGGAGGAAAAGGTGTTCTAGTAAAGTATTTCTCCCTTAATGTAGATTGCAGTTTTTTTGTACTCACTTATCCTGGGTGAACACTGTTGAGACAGATAATGAGATCCCTCCACTTCTCTGGATGCTTATACTCTATTATGGGAAATAACATATAAACATATACAAGATATTTACAAAATAAATAAAAAGTAATTTCAAAGTAGGTACTTTCACATGGAAAATCAGGAAAGATCTCACACAGGAGCTGGACTTTGAATGGCATCAGGGATTTAAGAGGTATATATGAAGTATAACTTGTATAAAGCAGAGAACTGAAACATGGAATGATATACACAATAATAAGGTGCCTGCTTTTGGGAGCTATGTGTCAAAAGTCTGAAAAAACAAGATGGAGCCAATTTTTAAAGAACTTTAAATGCCAAAAAGAATTGAATGTCTATGCAATTGCAAAACCAGTTGAGTGAAGTAGTCATATAGCCATGATAGCTGTTACAGATGAATAATGAGCTGGCCCCAGAACTGAATAAAACTAGGTCCCTATTAGTGCCAATAATAAATCCCCTGAGGTGGTCTCATGTACTTGAATTGATACTATTCAAAGCTATAATTATGTAAAAAATGGTAATTGGTTCCAGTCTAATGTAAATATGCAGTACTAATTCAAATAATGCCACTACCTCAGAGGATTCATTATTCCCAGTAATCAGGATCTAACCACAGCAATAAGATAATGAGATAGATTGTATTTGGGAAATTCTGATGTCCCACACCTGTGGTTCCTACTATTAGAAAGACTGAGACTGGCAAATCACTTAATCTAGAGAGTTCTGAACTACAGTAGGGCTAAAATCAATTGAGTGTTCAACACTAGACTAGGAAGCCCCTGGGAATGGTGTAAGTGAGGAGAAAAACTGAGTTACTGAACAATAGGCAAACTTTCTGTGCTGATCAATGGTTAGATCAGCTCATGAGTAATCACTATACTTCCAGGGTGGACACAATAGGAAGATCCATTTTCAGAAACAAAGAAACAAAATACAATTCACTGGTTGTTATTGTTTTACTTTGTTTTGACAATGGAGCTCAAGTTAATTGCAATGACTGCTCTGGGTCCAAGATGATAAATATTTCATTGTTCCGTTTTTTATTTTCATTAAATTACTTTTAGTTCCAAATTAACTCCCCCCATCCACCCATTTAGAAAACAAGCGCTATGATACCATCATGTGTGTAAAGTCTTGCAAAACGTATTTCCATATTAGACATGTTGTATAAAAAAGCAAGAAAAAGAAGGTGAAAAAATATGATTTAATCTGCTCTCTGGAAAGTTTTTCAATATGAATCTTTGGAATTGTTGTAGTTTGTTGTATTTATCAGATTAGTTAAGTTTTTCATCATTGACTATTAATCCAGTATTGCTTTTACTGTACATAATGTTCTCCTAATTCTGCTTACTTCACTTTGCATCAGTTCGTATAATTCTTCCCAGTTTTTTTCTGAAACTAATCCTATTGTCATTTTGTCATTTCTTAAAGCACAGTAATATTCCATATACAGTGATATACCACAACTTGTTCAGCCATTTCTCAATTGATGAACATCTCAATTTCTAATTCTTTATGACCACACACATACACACAAACACACACACACACACACACACACACCAAAAAAAACCCTGCTATAAACATTTTTTTTTTGCATATAGGTCTTTTTCTTTTACCTCTTTGGGATGCAGACCTAACAGTAATATTGCTAGGTCAAAGGAGTTGTGCAATGTCTTTCTTAACAACTCTAAGGACCTAAGTAGAAATTCTGACCTTTCTATTTACTACCCGTGTAACTTTGGACAAGTAACATTTTACTATTCTAGGTCTCAGTTTCTATATCTATAAAAAAAGTAGATAGTACAAGATTAATTATAAGGTCCCTCCCAACTCTAGCCCCTATGATCCCAAGCTGATCTCCTATACTCAAACCCTTCATTTTAACACCAATGTTATCCCAGTGATGCTATATGGTCACAAATATTAGAAAACCATAATCCTCAAAGAATCAAAGTTGTAGATAACCCAAAAGACAATGTAGAGATACATAATTGGTACAAGTAGGCTAACAATATATTCCCAACAATAGCCAAAGTGCAAGATGTTTTCTAAGGTATATCATTCAGGAAATAATATGATTAGAAAAGGACACAGGTTTGACCCAGTGAACGATAAAGACAACAGATGAAGAACCTGAGTGTTTTACTGGCACCCAAGAAATGAAAGAAAAATCTAGAGTATGCTTACTGGATCCTCTGTTGAGAATCTATGGGAGTAATATTTCTGAGACAGATTTTTTTTTCAGTACCAAACTAGGAATAAGCTCATGCCCCATAGATGTTAAACCAAAGACTTTTTAGTCTACTAGGCACCACCTAGAAAACTGGAGGTGTGATCACTTTTTGTAAACATGCTTTATAAGAGGGGAAAACTGAGAAAATAAAGATTTTTGCAGAATTTAAACACCTCTAATGGGCAGGAATATATTATGTTTTAGATAGCAATGTTGGTGTTCTATAATAGTGAAGCTGAGATTAAGTATTAATTAACAATACCCAAACAGAAAAGAAGAGACTGGAACTAAGCCATTGGGACCTGAGTGTGAAACATAGGACAATGACAATGTGAAAAGGAAGGAGCGACAGTGGGGGGAAAAGTGGAGATAGAAAGTTATTGAAAAATACTGCCACAATGACAATTCTTAAGACACCACAAATCTAACCACAATCTTAACTCCTTTATTAATGAATATTTTCAACTTATTTTATTAGTCAATATTATTCCCTTGGAAATATAACATAACATCCATATTTTTAATTATGGTTTAACATATAGAAATTTGGTTTATATTCACATTTCTGGGAACACATCTACACTATTAAGCAAGTGATACTAATCATTTTTGAGAGCACTAAATATCACTGTTTCACATGCACATGTTAGTTTAAGCTACTTGAGGATAGGGACTACTTGTGTATTTTTGTGTGGATGTCTGTATTCCCAATGCCAATCATAATGACATACACAGAGTACACATTCAATAATGTTTATCAAATTAAATTGAATTGGTAGACAGAAAGAATTTATTAAGATATTTTCCATGTACCTATGGGGTATCTGTTTTATGAATCTATCATGGGAAAGCATTAGTTGTACAAGTGAACCCACATTATCCTTCTCTCAACATCAATGTAAGCCTAATAAAAGGAGAAAAGAATGTGAGAAAGGACATAAGGAAACATTCCTTCTACGTTAAAAGAAGGCTTTGCATAGCAACTTCCTAGATTCAAAAAGAGTATGCAATCATGACTACATTTCCTCTTCCACAAAATATGGCCTCACATTTTGAAAGACAGCTACCATTTCCCCCATAAATTTCTTCTTTTCTAACCAATATTCCTACTACCTTCAACCAAACCTTGTATGATAAGATTTCAAGTGTCTTTACTATCTCAGTTAACATGGATATACTCCTCTATGTCAAGTTACTCTCTAAAATCTGTCCATCAGAACTATACACAATAATCTAGATTTGTTCTATCCAAGAAAGAGTAAAATAAGGCTATTAACTTCCCTAATTTTCAATAGCATGCACTCTAAATTTGCATTAGGATTGTGGAGTTTTTTGGCTGTCATGTCATACCACTGTCTCAAGTTGAGCTTTGAGTCCACTTACATACTCAAATCTTCATATGAACTATTTTCTCATTATACAGCCCCTATCCTGTACTTCTAGATTTGATTTTTTAAAGTCAGGTATAGTATGTTGCATTAATTTAAAAAATTAATCTCATGTTTTGTTTCATTCCTGCTTTTAGAGATCTCTATTAATATTGATTTGAAAGATTTGAGAGAAAAAAAATGCCATAACCCACTATGTACTATTTTTTCAAAGTTTTCATCATATTCACATTTGATAAGCATGTCCTCTATGTCTACACCTAAAACATCAATAAAAAAAATTGAATAGAAAAGGTCAAAGAATATAATACATTAGAGTCAACCATACAGATTGACATCAGCTCATTAATCAATACACTTTGAGTCTAGTCACTTAACTAGTTCTGTGTCTATATAACTACTATTAACAAATCTATATCTCTCCATCTTTTCTACAAAGATATTGAGAAAGACTTTGTCACATTCCTCACTCAAATCTGTTCATACTGCCTCTATGTTATTCTTCTGATCTATCAGTTTAGTTACCTTGTCACCCCCCCCTGCAAAAAAAAAATGTAAGATTCATTTAGAGAGAGAAATTTTTAACAAAATCATAAAGATTCAGTGCCATGGGATAATATTTAGTATCATCATTTTCCTTTCAAAGTAAATCATTCCTTTAGTACTGGAATTTTACCAGGAATATGTTCATTTTGCCAGCCTATAATTTAAAGAATCCACCCTCTTTCTCTCTCTAATAATACTTTTATCAGGGATTATACTCTTCTAGCCCCACTTTTTCCATAATTCCTCAAAAGTCACGAACTATGGCTCAGAAATCAGCCCCCAAATTCTTTCAGTATCTTTGGATTTAATTTATCTTAAACCAGGTAACTTGAATACTTTGCAGTTTAAGTTACCTTGAATTCAATGAAAACTGGAAGACAGAGTAATCTCCCAATTGTGGTGACATATATATAGGGACAATTGATACCATAAGATATTCTCAATGAATTAATGTCATCAGGTCTGAATGAGCTATATCCTGGGTTAATGAAATGCAATGATGTAAATTAAATGGGAGCAGCTCCAGGGTACCAAATTTAGTGGATTCTGGCAGAATTTTCAGTCCTTCAAAAGTACATTTATTGTACATGTATTTTGTATTTCCTCATCTGTGTATGTCATTTTATCTGGGAGAATGCCAGCTCCTTGATAGTATTTATTTTGGGGCAGTATTTTCAGTTCCTATAACAGTTTCTGGTATATATTAGTAGCTTAATAAATGGTTTTTTAATTGTGAATTAATTGTTGCACTGAGGCAGTTTATTTGATGCTATTTGAGGTGCTCATGTATTTTCCCTCATGCTTGTTTCGCTGTGTCTTTCTGCTATTCTTGCCATTTCAGAAAGACATCCAGAATGTTTCCATGTAGCATCTCATGTCTGCGACTGTATATGAATTGCCCCAAGATCCACTTTCGATGGTTAGTACCACATAGGGTACTTCTGTAATGAGACTTCTATAATGATTGTGTATCTTAGTCCTAGTAATTAATGTATGCTAAACAAATGTTTTCCAAGACTACTTTTTGCTTCAAAAGCATAGCCTTTGGTGGCAAAGAACTTGACTGTGACAGGAGTCCATTGTCAATGGTGATATGAAAATGAGTAACCAAAAAGTTCTGAAGCAGAATCTATAAAGTAGGACAACACAAATTGCTGCTGTTAGGCATCGGAGCTTTGAAGAATGTCAAGATTAAGTTTTTAAGTTCATGATGTTATTTAATTTACATTACTTTTTTAGCAGGAATTTTATTATTCTTTGTAGTACTCTACAGAGATTAGAATCCCAAATGGTGTTTTGTCTGAGTGCATGCTTCAGACAACCTGAGGGAATTGAAGGAGACCCAACTAATCCTGTCAATGTTTGGAATGCAAAAGACTAAGAGAACAGAATTGCTTACTATCACTCAGAAGCAAAGATAGCAACAATTTTATGATTATTATTGAATGTAGACTATTTTGGATAGAGTAGATCATTTTAATTTGTAAAGAGAAGAGATTTCTACCCTCCATTATGGTGAAGGCATGATAATCAGAAAAAGTTGTACTTGATGGCAGCTTCCAATCATATTAACAGAAAAGCACTCTAATTTTGGAGAGAAAAAAGATGGTAGTCTCAACAACTTTGACAAAGGTCTTTGCAAAAAGATTGTTTGCCTACTATTGATAAATAGAGATCAAATATGACTTCCATCTAGCATTCATGAACTTACATGAGTACTATTGCAAAACTACTATATTCTGGGGTTCCTTTCTACTGAAAAACTTTCTCACCACCATCACTGAATGATGCAAATTCCTGCCTTTATGTGTCCAAAAAAATTATCTGTGAAGCCAAGTGATATAAACGACTATGACAATTCATGTGCTTCTTTCTGAAAGATTTTCAGTGGCACTTACTCTAAAGGTGCTCTCATTTTTAGAGAATCTGCGCTCTACACCCATGCATCTATAAGCAAAGTAATGTTGAAGCACTCTCTGCAAAGTTATCAGAGGTTAGTATATCTGATCTATGGAAATTATCAAGTCTTTCTTTTCTGTGTTCTTCTGACCTTGTTGCCAAAAGCTATTTGTCTGCATTATGCACAGTACTGGTTTTAAGAGTTTCTCTTTTAATTTTTTTTTTGACATGCAGTGCTGTAGTCTCTCTGGCCTTGTCTTCTGCCATTATAAATGTCATAGTTGGCTTAGTTAAAATGCATCTTTGCAAAGCTTCTTTGGAAAACCCATGTATGAAGGAATTCTATAACATTTCATCTAAAAAACAAATTTCTCAGTTTCAGTGCTATACAGGTGGTATACCCTGTTATAGAAACAGAAACACTTTCATTAAGCTGTTGATTTCATGTAAAAAATATTTTTCTGAGATGTGTTCTTTCAATAATCATAAATGTTCATTGAATGCCTTAGTCTTGGATAAAGGATGGATATCAAGCTGTATTTTGGCCCAACAGCCTATGAAAAGCATTGCATATTCTTCATATGTCTCTTCTATATGCCTGTTCAGGCCCTCTATATTGTTTGCTTTGACGTAAAAGCATATTTGCTATACATAAGAATTAGCAAGACAATCAATGTATCATTAACCCTTCAACTTAACCCTGCATTAGTCCAAAAATATGCCATTTTATATGTAAATATTTTCAGGTTTACAGAAGTATTACATATTCAATTTATTATTAACAATATTTGAGAGTAGAGATAAATAGACAACCTGATACTCACTTTTATTGTTATTCTATCATTATTAACAGAATGGATGTTATTTTGAATCATGCTAAAGAAGTGAAAGGAAATCAAACCTGACTGACAAAGCAACCTCAGTTTTTATTTGTTGGTTGGTTTAGATTTTGGTCTCATTGGAGTAAGAAACTACCACTGAAGAAACTAATGAAACAGATTAGTAGGCATGCTTCCAGCAAGAGGAGTTTATTCTTTTCAGCAAGCCTATTTCATTATTAGGCAACTGGAACTGTAAAAAAAAAA
Organism: Bettongia penicillata ogilbyi; assembly: GCA_023548195.1. Classification (NCBI taxonomy): domain Eukaryota; kingdom Metazoa; phylum Chordata; class Mammalia; order Diprotodontia; family Potoroidae; genus Bettongia; species Bettongia penicillata. The sequence continues at coordinate 3,581,091 of JAJHZJ010000302.1, read as the reverse complement.
AAGGCAAAATCTGTCTCCTTGTGATTGGTAGCAGTTGGTTCTCCTCCTCTTTGGGGAATCACAGGATGAGTCTATCTCTTCTTTCATACATTTGAAGACAATGGTTATATTGGTCCTTTACCTCCTCTGGACTAAATAACCCCAGGTTCCCTATTCATCTAACAAAATAATTTTTAGTGCCCTCACCGTCTTCTGAGAATATTCAAGGAAGTGTCATGCAGAACTGAAAGAATATTTCAGATGTTGTCTGACCATCTTCTCCTCCTTCCCTTTGGACACTATACTTCTATTAATGGAATTTATTCCTCCTGAAAGTCATCCTGAAATTAAAATTCCCAGGACTATTAGAGTCAAACTTCAGAGCTCCCAGGTCAAATAGAAAATGCCGTGAACATCCACAAAGAAACAATGGAATTTAAGATTACACTAGCATTTTTAGCAGCTACATCTCACTTTTGACTGATATTGAATTGGTAATCCACTGAAAACCATAAGGCTTTTTCAAAATAGCTATTGTTAGAAAATGTATCTTTTACAGTTAATTGTGTAATTTGAACCTAAACACAGGACTGTTCTACTTCATATTATCCACTACTTTGACCTCTCAAGATCTTTTTAAATACTAACTCTGTTGTCCAGTTAATCATAATAGACATCCCTCCCATTCTGGATAATTGAAGTGTTAACTGGATCAATGACTTTCACCTGAATTGTTCTTATTAAGCCCAGTTCTCCCACATGTGCACTTGATTCCATCTCTTCCCATATTCTCCAGTAGATTGCACATCTACAAGAATCCCCATTTGCAAATCTTTAGCCTTTCCCTCAGTGTGTTCTTTACACAGGCTAAAACTGACACAGTGCTTCCCCAGCCTCAGTTAAACAGAGTCCATCTTTAACGTAAAGTTCAAAGTCAAGAAATAGGTAGGGGGAAAATGACCATGCAACAGCAAAAGAATTTGATCATGAAACCTGCTAAAGTGGCAAGGAAGATCAGGATATAAACTTAGAAGAAGAAAATAATGTGAAAAGAACTACCAAAAAAAAAGTTGAAAGAAAAATGCTAATTGCACACAAAAATCAGCAGTAATTCCTACAGGAGTTAAAGAAAGAGATGAGTGATAGAGGAAATTGAGGAAAGAAATTTGAGATGCAGAAAAATTATGAAAAGACAATTTAAAACTTTTTTTAAAAAGGTATAAAAAGTACTAAAGAAACGAACACCTTAAAAAACAAAATTGATCTGATTATAAAAGAGGCCCAAAAGCTCAGTGAAGGATAGAATTCCTTAAAAAGCAAAAAAGATCACATGGAAAAAAATTTTAAAAAATTAATTGAATAAATGAACTTAAAAAGTAGAATTTGCCAACTGGAAAATGAAGTACAAAATCTTACCAAAGAAAATAATTCCCTAAAAATTAGAATTAAGCAAAAAGAAGTTAATAACTTCAGGAGACATCAAGAAACAATAAAACAAGATCAAAAGAATGACAAATTTGAAAAAAAATGTATTATATCTCATCAGGAAAACAGCTTACCTGGAAAACAGATTGAAGAGATATTTAAGAATTAAATCTTAATTTAAGTCACTTGACCTGAAAGTCACATTGAAAGAAAGACTAGACATCATTTTTTCAAGAAAATACCAAAGAAAACTTCCTTGAGATATTAGCTGAAGAAGGTAAAATATTGATCACTTCCTGAAAGTCATCCTGAAATTAAAATTCCCAGGACTATTAGAGTCAAACTTCAGAGCTCCCAGGTCAAATAGAAAATTCCATGAACATCCACAAAGAAACAATCTGAATATTGTTAAACCACAGTAGAGAATCACACAAGATTCAGTGGCTTCCATTTTAAAGGAGTGTGAAGGCTTACAAGATAATGCTAGAAGGCAAAGGAGCTAAAATTACAACCAAGAATGACTTACTGAGCAAAACTGAATATAACATTTCAGGGAGACAAATAAACTTTTAATGAAGTGGAGAGTTTTAAAGCATTGCTAATCAAAATAGAACAGAATAAAAAATTTGACATTCAAACACAAAACTCGAGAGAAGCATAAAAAGTAAACATGAAAGAGTAATCAAAAGGGACTCAATAAAGTTAGAATGTTTACACTGTTATATAGGAAGAGTATACATGTAACTCTTAAGAACATTCTCATTTTTAGAGCAGTTAAAAAGAGTTTACACAGACAAAAGGCATGGGTGTGAGTTGATTATGTTGGAATGGTCTGCAAAAGAAGAATGAAAGAGTGAGAAAAGATTACCGGAAGAAGGAGGAAAGGAAAGGTAGAATGAGGAAATTTTTCTCACATAAGAATGACATGCAAGGAAGAACTTTTACAATGGAGGGGAAATTGGAAGGAGGGCCTCACAAGCAATGCTTCAACCTTACCTCACTGGAATTGTTCAGAGGGAAGACTATATAAATGTGTGACAATACATGTGTACATGCATGTATGTATATATGTATTCACACATGCATACACATACATAGTAGTGAATAGAAATGCAACTTACCCAATAGGGATCAAGGAGCTGAAGTAAATAACAGTAGAGGGGTGATGATAAAAGGGAGGATAAATTAAGGGAGTCAATGGTTAGAATCAAATCCCTTTCAAGGAGGGGCAAAATAAAAAGAAAGGAAGAAACAGAACATAATGGGATGGAAGGAAATACAAGGTAATCAAAACTGTGAATGTGAATGGGTTGAACTCACCCATATAGCCAGAATGGATTGCAAAATGGATTAGAAACCAAATCCCAAAGATGTGTGGTTTACAAGAAAAATACCTGAAACATAAAGACATATAGACGATTCAAATAAAGGACTGGAGCAGAATCTAATATGTTGCTGCTGAAGTTAAAAAGAGACAAGAGTAGCAATCATGATCTCAGACAAAGCAAAAGTAGGTCTAGTTAAAAGAGACAATCAGTGAAACTGAATTTTTCTAATAAGTACCATAGACAATGAATTAATAAAAAAATTTATACCAAGGCTCTTGATAAAAAAAAATTATCATTTCTCAAATATATACTAAGTACAGAACTGAATCAAAATTATAAAAATGAGAGCCATTCATCAATTTAATAAATGGTAAAAGGATATGAAGAGTTTTCATAAGAAGAAATGAAAGCTATTTATATTCTTATAAAAATGCTCTAGATCACTGTTGATTAGAGAAATAAGAATTGGAAAAAAACTCTGATATATCACCTCAAACTTATCAGAAATAACAAATGGTAAAAGGCACAAGGGAGCAATAGGCAGGTATATGAATATGCTGGTGGTAGAGTATTGGACTGGTCCAACTATTCTGGAAAACAATTTGAAACTATGTCCAAAGAGATATGTTATTGTGTTTACCTTTTCACCCAGCAATACCAGTGCTAGGTGTATACCCAAAAGAGATCAGGAAGAGATAAGGAAAAGGACTTACACACACAAAAATGTAGCAACTTTCTTTGTGGTGGCTAAAAATTGGAAATTGAGGGGTTGAGGAATGGTTCAATCATTGAGGAATGGTTGAACAAGTTATGGCTTATGATTGTGGTGGAGTACTGTTCCAGAAAACAAAAAAAATCATGGTAAGATCTATATGATCTGAAGCAAAATGAAGTGGGAAGAACTTGGAGATCATTCTGTACAGTGACAATGTTGTACTGGTAATCAACTGTGAAAACCTTGACTACTCTGACCAATAAAATGATCTAAGACAACCCCAAAAGACACATGAGGAAAAAATTATATCCCTCTCCAGAGAAAGAACCAATGAACTCTGGTTGGAAACTGAATATGATTTTCTCATTTTACTTTTCTTACTTTTAAAAATATGACTAATATAGAAATGCTTTGCATGATTTCACAGATATAGTTGATAACATATTGTTTGCCTTCCCAGTGTGTGTGTGGGGAAGGATGGGGGTGGGGAGGGTGATAGGATGAAAAAGATGGAAATTTAAATAAAAATGATTGTTTAAAATAAGGAAGTTTTTTAAGTTAAACAAAAAGACTCATGGGCTTAACTGTAATTCCTAAGAATGTTATTCCCCATTACTATACAGACTATGTGGGAAAATTTGTGAAGAAGGAATCCTACCAAATACTTTTTATGATACAAATATGTTTCTGATACCTAACCAGGAAGAACCAAAATAGAGAAAATTATAGACCAATTTCTCTAATGAATATAGATGCAAAAATTTTACATGAGATATTAACAAAAAGAATACAATAACTTATCATGAGAATAATACATTATGATCAGGTAGGATTTATACCACAAATGCAGATCAGGTTCAATATTAGGAAAACTATCAGCATTATTGATCATATCAACAACAAAGCTAACAGAAGCCACATGATTATCTTAAGTGATGCAGAAAATTTTTTTGACAAAATACAACACCCATTCCTATTAAAAACACTGGACAGCATAGGAATAAATAGAACTTTCCATAAAATAATAAGCAGTATCTACCTAAAACCATCATCAAGCATTATATGTAATGGGGATAAGCTAGATGCCTTTCCACTAAGATCATAGGTGAAATAAGGATGTCCGTTATCACCATGTTATTCAATATGATACTAGAAATGCTACCTTTAGTAATGAGAAGAAAAAGAAATTGATGGAATTAGAATTTTCAAAGAAGAAATTAAGTTATCACTCTATAGATGATATGATGATATACTTAGAAAATCCCACAGAATCAAGTAAAAAAGTTCCTTGAAATAATAAGAAACTTTGGTAAAGTTGTAGGTTACAAAATAAACCCACATAAGTCATCTGCATTTCCATATATTACTAACAAAACCCAACAGCAAGAGACAGAAAGAGAAATCCCATTAAAGTTATCATAGTATAAAATATCTGAGAGTCTACCTGCCAAAACAAACCCAGAGACTATATGAACACAATTACGAAACACTTTTCACACAAATTAAGTCAGATCTAAATAAGTGAGAAAACAGCAGTTGCTCATGGGTAGGCTGAGCTAATACAGTAAAAAGACAATTTTATCTAAATTAATTTACTTATTCAGTGTCATACTAATCAAACTACCAGATAATTATTTTCTAGAGCTAGAAAAGATAATATCAAAATTCATCTGGAAGAACAAAAGTTTCAGAATATCAAGGAACTAATGAAAAACAATGGTAGGGAAGGTGGCCTCATCCTACCAGATCTCAAATTGTATTAAAAAGCAGCAATCATCCAAACCACTTGATACCGTGGTAGACCAGTGGAATATGTTAGGTACTCAAGACACAGTAGTCAATGAATATAGCAATCTACTGTTTGATAAACCCAAGGACCACAGCTTCTGGCATAAGAAATCACTATTTGACAAAAATTGCTTGGAAAACTTGAATAACAGTGTGGCAGAAACTGGGCATAGAACAATGCCTGACACCATATGCAAGAATAAAGTCCAAATGGATACATGATGCAGGTATAAAAAATGATACTATAAACAAGTTAGGTGAGCAAGAAATAGTGTATTTGTCAGATTTATGGAGAATGGAGAAATTTTTGACCAAACGAGAGACAGAGTACATTATGAAGTGCAAAATGGATAATTTGGATTACATTAAATTGAAAAGATATTGCACAAACTCAATGCAACCAAGATTGGAAGGGAAGCTGAAAACTGGGAAAGAATTTTTTCAACTAGTATCTGTGACAAAGGCATCATTTCTAAAACATATAGAGAACTGAGTCAAATGTACAAGAATACAAGTCATTCCTCAATTGATAAATGGTCAAAGGATATGAACAGGCAGTTTTCAGAGGAAGCAATTAAAGCTATATATAGTAATATGAAAAAGTTCTCTAAATTACTTGATTAGAGAGATGTAAATCAAAACAACTCCGAGGTACTACATTACACCTATCAGACTAGTTAACATGACAAAACAGGAAGATGTTACATTTTGGAGAAGATGTAGGAGAGTTGGAACACTAATTCATTGTTGGTGGGGCTGTGAGCTGATCCAGCCATTCTGGAGAGTAATTTGAAACTACGCCGAAAGGGGGAGGCAAAATACCTTTCGCATCCAGAGAAAGAACTATGGAACTGGATCGTAGAATTCAGCAGACCATTTTTTTTATTTGAAAAAAAGAAAGAAAATTACTGAATAAATATTTAGAATATATAAATTTCCCAGATTAACAGAAGAGGACATAAAATACTTAACCCCATTTCAGAAAAAAAAATTGAACAAGCCATCAATGAATTACCTAAGAAAAAATTGCCAAGACTAAATGGATTTAAAAATGAATTTTACCAAACATCTAAAGAACAATTAATTCCAGTACCACGTAAATTATTTGGAAAAATAGGTGGAGTCCTGCAGAATTTTTATTATGATATAAATATGGTGCTGATACCTAAACTGGGAAGAGCCAAGACAGAGAGAGAAAATTATAGATGAATTTCCCTAATGAATAATGACATAAAAATTTTAAATAAAATATTAGCAAGGATATTATAGCACCTTATCATTAAGACAACACACTGACTAGGTTGAATTTATAGCAGGTATGCTTGGCTAGGTCAGTATTAGGGAAACTATCAGCATAATTGACCATATCAATAGCAAAATTAACAAATCACACATTAACTCAATAGAAGCAGAAAAAGCTTTTGACAAAATACACAACCAATTCCTATTTTAAAAAAAACAGTAGAGAGCATAGGAATAAATGGAGTTTTTCTTAATATTTAAAACCATGAGTAAGCATTATGTATAATAGGGATAAGCTAGAAGCATTTCCAGTATGATCAGAGGTGTAACAACGTTATCTGTCCATTATATTGTACTAGAAACGTTAGTTTTAGCAATAAAAGAAAAAGAAATTGAAGGAACTAGAATAGACAATGAAACAAAGTTATCATTCTTTGCATACTCTGTGATGGTATACCCAGAGAATTCTAGAAAATCATCTAAAAGACTATTTGGAATAATGAATTTCACAAAGGATATAAAATAAACCCACATAAATCATTAGCATTTTATATATTACTAACAAAGCCCAGCATCAAGTGATAGAAAGAGAAATTCCATTTAAAATTTAAAATAACTTGCACAATATAATACACTTGAAAGTCTACCTGCTAAGATAAACCCTGGAACTATAGGAACACAATTACAAAACACTTTTCACACAGATAAAGTCAGATCTAAACAACTGGGAAAACATCAGTTGCTCATGAGTAGACTGAGTTACTATAATTAAAAATGATAATTTCAGCTTAATTAACTTACTTATTTGATGCCATATCAATCAAACTACCAAAAGGTCATTTTACAGAGCTGGAAAAAATAGTAACAAAATTCATCTGGAAGAGCAAAATGTCCAAATCACACCTCTTCTAACCTTGCCTATTCCTATCTAAAGAAACATCATCCTTTCTATCTCCCAGGATTTAAATCTTAGCATTATTCTCACCTCCTCACTTTCCCTCATCCATATATAGCTAATCAGTTCCCACTTCTTGGCATTTGTTCCTTTACAACATTTCTTGAATCTGACCCCTTTTCTCCACTCACACAGCTACCACCTAAGTTCAGACCACTATCACCACTTGACTAGACTGCTGCAACAACGTTTTCATTGTCTTAAGTTTCTTACCCCTCCAGTCTATCCTACACACTGATTCCAAAGTAATTTTCCTTGAACGCATATCTGACTATATGAATCTTTTACTCAAACAATTTCAGGGGTTTCCTATTGTATTTTGGAAACAACCAAACCCCTTTGTTGAGTTTTTAAAGTTCTGCATAATGTGACCCCATCCTATCTTTCTAGACCTATTGTACATTACTCTGCCTCCTGCATTCTGGAATCCTACCAAACTGTCCTCTTTGTCCTTCTCATATGAAACTTCTTCTTCCATGCCTTCGTATTGGTCATCCCATATGCCCCCAATGCATTCCCTCTTTGCCTCTTTCTCATAGAGTCCTTCTCTACCTGAAAACACTTCTCAAGCACCATCTTCTACAGGAAGGCCTTCCTGATCTCTCCAATTACAGTGTTCTCCCTCCAAAATTTTCCAGTATTTAACTAATCTACATACATTTCTACTTATTTCATATTCATATGTTCTTGTCTCTCCAATTACAATGCAAGCTCCTTAGAAATAGGAATGGTTTCATTCTATGTACTTGTGTATATAAAACATAGCACAGGAGCTGGTCAGGCACATAATAGGAGCATAATAAATACTTGTTGACTGATGAATTGACTTCTCACATTAAGGACTATAATGATGAAGACCCAACCCATGTGGTCAGGATCATCTCTGGGACTCACTGTGGCTGAATCAATAAATTCACCTCCTACTGGTCAATTCCCTGTTGATGAACTTCAGCTGGTTCTCATGGGTCAGGGACATTTTCTTACAAGACTTTCATCTTTGGTGGACAAAACAGAATTTGTGTTCTATTTTCAGAGCCTTGAACAAATAAGATCATCATGTCAAAAGGAGGTATTTGAGACAGATGACCACTCCAAGATAACATCAGGTCAACATTCTTTGGATATAGTCATGATTTGAGGACAAGTTGATTAGGGAAAGATAAATCTCATAGATTTCTTGGTAAATTTCATTTACATGCCTTTGCCTCAGTTAGTCTATATTTTATAGGCTATATTACCATTTCCCAAGAATGAATAATATATTTCATTTTAATAGTTTGGTTTCCCTTTTCTTTTAACCAACTTTATCCCAGTACTAAATATCATCCAAACTCTGAGTTCTCAATTCTAGTTTTAAGCAAGATGGCTAATTCATATGAAGGACTGTCAAATGAAAATAATGGTGTGGATTTAGATGCTTCTTACTTTCCAGCCACTTTGAGTTACCTTCCACAAACCTGCCTACTTCATAGCAGGCTATTTTATACCACTTTCATTTCATTTTTATGTCATCTGGCACCATCTATTTCACTCATTATGCAGGGATTTATTACTTGCTTCTCCCTGTCTTAAGCCATTCTTTTTCTAAAGTGTAATAAAATGTTTGGAAACTTTAGTTCAAATGTTTTATGAGGAACATAGACTTTTAATCTGATGCCCACTTCTTTCCTGGCATAAAATTGCTCTGAATTTCTCTCGTTCAGAAACAAGTTCTTCTTTTCTTTTCCTTAGTGTTAATTTAGTTGAGTTTTTTAAAAATGCATCTATGGCACAGGGTTGTTAACAGAGCTTAATTTGAATATTTGCCTCGAGGTAGTATGGGAGATCCAGGGCTATTCCTGGGGCTTGACTTGCATATGAGGATCTTTGCACTATGGAGGACAGATAAAGAATTTGAGGTTGTTGCCAAACCCTCTAGATATATGAATTTGAGCATTTGGGGGAAGGAAAAGTATACTTTACACCAGAAAAAAAGAGTGAGATTCTCAGGAATTTGAGAATTCACCTTAAGTGGGTATTTATGTACCTAGAACCTCCCTCAGGACCTTTGGACTTAGTACCTTGGTGGATTTAATTTCTATAGATAGCCTTACACTGCTGCAAATTTCAGTCCCTTTGGATCTTCTGATCATATATAGTTCTTTCCCCATGGTTTACCATGAGTTTCCTTTAGATTGCAAGTTTCTTATTGCAGGTTAAACTAATTCATGGTAGATTACAAAAGAGCCTTACTCTCCTCTTAGATTCTATCAATAATCTTCAAAAAAAAAAATAAGCAACAGATTTAATAATGAACAAGAATTCCAAGGAAAAGATTCAATAAGCTCCTTCATCCAGCCCTAGACTGAAAAAAAGAAGTCATAAGCTGCAGATGCTTCCACCAAAAAAGCCAGAAAAAAGAATAGGAAAACAGACAAGAAACCATAATAGAGGAACATAATAGGAAAATTCTAAGGAAGCACCCTGATTTCAGGTAATGCAGAAACCATCTATTCCTCTGATAGGCAAAACTCCTAGTCAAAGTAAAAGTTGTTTGTTTGGGAAATCCCAGGATAAAAGAAGACTTCTCAGCAACCTAATTGGGAAACCCAAAGAAAATGGAGGACTATCCATTTCCCTGATGGGAGGAGTTCAACAGAGGACAGAATAAGCAGTACTCAAACCTAAGAAATCTCAGTGGAAGTGGTACAATGACTATCTACCACATCAATTGAGGAAACCTTAGGAGAAACAGAGACTACCAAGCACACTGATTATGCGAATCACAGAAAAGACAGAGGAATATCCAGTACCCTGATGAAGTGAATCACAGAGTAGGCAGAAAACCTCCTCTGATCAAGGAAGCCCTAGGGTAAGACAGAAAACTATCTGTTTTGATCAAGTAAGACTCAGGAGATATCTAGAACATCCAGTTTTTTAATCAAAGACATCAGATCCTGGAGACATTGAAGTCTTCTAGTACTCTATAAAGGAAAAGCAAATTGAAACCAAAAGAAAAAATTCAGGAAAACAAGATCATGATGAAACATCCTGACCATCCTTTTAACTGTGTGTGTCAAGGGGAAGCAATGCCTGGACTTACATTAAATTATGATACCAAAAAAAAAAAAATGAATGACTATAATTTAGAAAAAACTAAAATAATGAAGTATTACAGGGCCACGAAAGAAGAAAATAATATCCCAACATCAAAACAAAGTCTACAATAAAATAATAGATTGGACACCAATTGTATAGGAATACCTAAAAGAAATTAAGGACTTTTAGAATATCATAAATAAAAGGAGAGCTCTATGGATAAGAACAGGAAAATAATGTGGGATATAGAAAAAGAAAAGGAAAATAAAAACTCTAGCTGAAAGAATTGGAAAGAGAATAAGCAGTTTAGGACAAGAAGTACAAAACCTTATTCAACTAACAGACTGAATGAAAATAAATTAGAAAATTAAATTGGACCAGACAATGATGAATGACTCCATAATAAAACAAGAAATATTAGAACTGAGATGATTGAAAAAGTATCTCAAATATAAAATGTCTACTTTCAAAAACAACTGAAGTGAAAAACAGATCAAGGAGAAAGAAACTTTAAAATAAGGAAATATATGAACACCTTAACCATAAAAAATCCTAGAGATTCTATTTTTCTAAATCATAAATAAAACTATCCAGAACTATTAGAATCACAAGGCAAAATGAAAATGGAAAGAATCTACTCATCACCTTCCAAAAGAGACCTCAAAATGAAAACTTCAAGGAACAATATAGCCAAGATCCAGAACTTCCTGATTAAATAAAAAATAAGTAAAATAAATCCCTGGAAGCAGCCAGCGTATCCCAGAAAGAAAGAGTATCCCAGAGGTATATTTAGAATCACATAGGGCCAACCAACTACTACTAGATAAAGAAGGGAAACTGGGAATAAAATATTCTAAAAGATAAGGGCTTACAATAATAATTCACTCAACAAATTTTCAGAGGGTAGTAGAAACAGTAGATACTTTGAAGTGTAAACACAGGACTTCAGACAAACGTAGAAAGTTGAATGTGTATGAGTAGTAGAGTGAAACTCCTTTATAATGAAGTATTTATACTGTAATAGGGGGATTTGAAATACTTTCCTCTCAGAAACCTAATGTCTTAAAGGGTAATAGAAGGAGTAAAAACAAAGAGTATGGATGTTAGCGTTATTGTATATTAAAGATCTTAGAGAAAAAAATAGTTTGACGTTAAACTCCGTAAGGAATAAGGCAGGACAGGAAAAGTTGGGATGGGGATTAAGAGGGTGGATAGATTTAGGGCAGAAAGATAGATGGGAAAAGAAATCAAGTGGAAGTAGGAAGAAGGGAAGAGAAATTAAGAGAAAATAGAGTCAGGGAGGGATTAGGCAGAAAATAAATAACTCAGTCTTCAGAAGGTAAAACATAGATGAGAAGGGAAAAGGAGTAATGAAAAGGAAGCTAATTCACTAGTGTTGAGAACACAACTTCTATCTCAATGCTCTCCTCATCACTGTAAAGAAAGAGATGAAGTCAAAGCAAGGGAAACAAGTAAGAGGAAACAATGAAGGGAAATACCCAATTATTAATTATAACTGTGAAAATGAGCAGGATGAATTTACTCAGAATAGTAGAATGTATTAGAAAGAAGAATTCAACAATACGTTGTTTACAAAAAAAGTTTGAAATAGAGAACATCAAATGAGACCTCAGAAAAACATATAGCAATCATGATCTCAAACAAAGCAACAGTAAAAGTGCTTTTTAAAAGAGATAGAGGAAAACTATATATGTTTAAAGTCTCCATAGATAACTAGTTCATATGTTCATATAGTACATACACACACATATATATATACAAACCAAATGTCTTCACACTTCAATACTTAAAGGGAAAAATGAATCATTGTATAACAAGAAACAATATAACAATAAAGCTGTAATATTTGGTGATCTTAAAGTACTCTGCTTATATGTAGACAAATCTAATTTTAAAAATGCACAAGAAAGAAGATTATTAATTGAAATCTTTGGCATTTATTAAATGGGAACCAAAAGTAGTATACATACATATGAAATGTGCATGTTACAATTAGAGGAAAAAATGGGCTTCAAGGGAAAAGACTAAATGGTAATTTCATAACAAATAACTTTATCCTAAAGAATTTGAGGGCCAAAGAGCAAATCATGGAAATAACAGAACATTTATTTAATTTAATATTATTTTTATTAAATAAATTTTATTTATACAATTATTTTATTTACTAAAGAAAATTTAATGTTAAAGAAATTTATTAAAGGAAATTACAAGACAATGTAATGCCCATGTAGAATGTAGCCAAAATAGTTTTAAGGTGAAAATATAAATTTCTACACGTTTTTATTATCGTCAATAACAAAAAAAATCTATTAGCAAATTGGCATTCAACTAAAAAATGCTAGAAACCAAATTAGAACAAGACCATTATCTTTCCTACCTCTTCAACAAAATTTAATTTTCGTTAAACGATGACAAAGCTGTCCCGAAGACTTGATTTGTCCCTGCTTCCATTAACACACTTCCAGGAATAAAAAAAATCCCACCTACATATAGTTAGAGCCTGTGTATCTGGGTGGATGTCTGAAGACTGTGTGAATTATCATTCTCTGCTATTCTGATCAGACACATTTCAGTATGGAAACAAGGGAGCCACTTCCACAGAAGGCAAGTATCGTTGTATCTTAATTGCATATTCTTGGTAAGTGTAACTTGACTTGTGAGTGTTTCATTTCATTTCATAACTCAAAGTGAATTAATACGGTACTGGTGTCATACCCACTCCTAAAAGAAGCAAATGAAAAAGCCCCATCTAAACATCAAAATAAATTTTTAAAAAGAGCTAATAAACTTGAAAGCAAAAGAGAAGCTTCAGACCAGCAAAACTAGAAGCTAATTTTTAGAGGAGAAAACAAAATAAGCAAACTACCTGATAATATTGTTTTTAAAAGAGGAAAAAAAATAAATTAGTATCATCAAAAATTTAAAAAGGAGAAATAACAAGTGAAGAAGAAATGAAGGAGCTAATTAGAGAATTATAATTATATGCCAACAAAACTAATAATTTAAGTGGATGAATTTCTACAAAAATATAAAATATACAAATTAACAGAATATATAATTTAAATTATCCAATCTCAGAAAAATAAATTGAACAAACCAGAAATAAATTCCTACAAAGCAAATAAGGATATATTTATAAGTAAACTCTCTCAAACACTCAAAGAAAAATTATAATAATATATAAGGTGTTTGCAAAAGTAGGAAAGGAAGAACTCATACCTAAAACAAAGTGAGACAAATTAGAGAAAGAAATTATAGACCACTATCCCTGTTTTATATTACCTCAAAATAAGTAAATAAAATATTAGTAAAGAGGCTACAACTCATAAAAGATTTTACATTGTGACAAGGTAGCATTTATATTAAGAGAAAAAATTAATTATTAGGAAAACTACAAATATAATAGAACATATTAACAATGAAAACATTTAAAATCATGTGATAGATGCAGAAAAATTCTTTTGATAAAGTACAATATGTATTTCTGTTAAAAACACTAAAAATGACAAAAACAAATTGTCCTTTCCTTGATATGTTAAATAGAATCTTCCTATATCTGAGACAGAATTGTATGTAATGACAATAAACCAAAAGCCCTTCCAGTAAGATGAAAAAAAAGTCTATTATCTATACTGTTATTTAACATAATGTTAGAAAAGTTAGCTGCAGCAAGATGGCAATAAAAACCAGTCAAGATAGTAAATATAAACCAAGAGAAAAAATTATTTATCTTCATAAGAAACACTGATATTCAACCAATATTATGTCCTCAAGAATGTCTTTTCTGTTGCTTCTTACATAAAAGTAACATGTTGTAGCCTGCTTGTGCCCATCATATTATTTTCCTGTGAATATAAGATACAATCTTGGGCTCATAAGATTATATATTTAAATCTCAAAGGGATCTTAGATGCTATCTATCCCAACTCTCTCATTTTATGGACGAGGAAACTGAGGACCCAATAGGTATATTAATTTTCCATGGTCATAAAGGATATTATTCTAAGATTTTGGTCTTCCATGATTTCCATCTATAGAGACATTCATGACATTCATCTTTTCTATAAGTAAGCTTATCTCGTCAAATTTTTCTAAAGTCAGATCCTGGAAACTGTGAGAATTAGAAGGGACCTCAGAAGTGATCAAGTCCAATTTTAACTACTCAAGAAAGAAATCAAGTTTGAAAACACTTTGAATTATAAGTGAAATACAAATAAAGTAAAAAAGAGACAAGATTGATTTTAAGAACTGGAAATGAACTTACAAATTATCTCATCCAGGGGTCGGCAAACACTAAAACTATTAGGTCAACTTTGACCAGCTACCTCTGGCAGGTGTAACTTACCAGGTCCGTTAGCTGGCTAAGAGCAATAGTGTTCCAGATGTGAAAATTAAAATTAAAAATTTTTTAAAAAGGCAACCATCTAGATTCCAGTCAAGGGCCATAGTTTGTCAACAACCTCTGATCAAGTGCATCCTCTTTATTTTATAAGTAAGATAAATCAATCCCAAAGAGAACAAGGTGACATGTCAAAGGTCACAAAAAATAGTGGCAGTTTGAGAACTGAATCGATGTGCCGTTACTACAAACTCATCATTCAGCACTAAACCACACAGACTCTTTATTACTACTAAAAATAATGAAAATATTAATAATTGCCAGCGGATCTTGAAGGTTTGTGAAACTGATTTCCCAGCCAGCTGTCATTATCATGCCAAGGTACTTCTGTGTAACTCCCAGATGTTTCTAATGGGGAAAAGGATACAAATAGCAAATGGTCCATCATTCGGCAGCTTAAACTGTCAGAACCTCACTTCCCCTGTCTCTGATTATATGACTTTAGGGCAAGCTTGAAGATCCTGTTCTTAACTAAGTGGTTGCCACAACTGTATTCATGAGAAGTAGTCTCAGCAGATGATATTTAAGTAACAATGAAAGAATGTAGCAAAAGACTGCAAGAGAGGACTGTTAGGGTACTGGACTTGGAGACAGAAAGACAGTCTGAAACCCACTTTAAATAATTACTTGTTGCATTATACTAGACTGGTTATAAAGTCTGCAGAGGCTCAGTTTCTTCTTTTGGAAAACGAGAATAGCAGCATGAGACTGTTGTGAGGATTACTTAGCATAGGACCTGGACCTGGCACATTGTAACTTAATGAATTCTCATTGGTTGATGGATAAAATGAGGTAATATGCTTGAGGTATATTACAAATCTTAAAGTTACACATGCGCACACACACAAACACATACATATGTGTGTATAAAACTTTTGACAGAATAAAACATGGTCTTCTATTACAAACCACTAAAAATAATGAGAATAGTCTTTTTTTGATATGATTAATAGCATCTTTCTAAATCCAAGGGATGGAATGATGTGAGTTTTACATACATACATATATATATATATATATATATATATATATATATATATATATGTGTGTGTGTGTGTGTGTGTGTGTGTGTGTGTGTGTGTGTGTGTATGCAAACTTGTTTGTAGTTGTATACATATATATGTTCATGTGTGCATATATAAACACATAACATTGCTAGGCATAGTGGTAATAGTGGTGGTAGCAGCTGTAGTAATAGTAATAGTAGTATTAGTAGTAGCTGTAGTAATGGCAGTAGTAGTAGGTGTAATAGTGAGTAGAAGTAGTAGTAGTAGTAGTAGTCATGTTGGTAGTGGTGGTGGTCTTAGTGGTAGTAGACAGGTCACTATCTTGTTAGTATTTTTGCTGGGTTAGTGTCCTGTACACTATTGCACAGAGGAATAATAAAACTTTTTTACTTAAATGAACAAAAGTATAGGTGCATAAGCTCTATCTCTGTGAGTTCACTGAAAGTATCTTTGGGAGAACTGCAGCAGTAAGCAGGATGAAGGGAGTGGGGGAAAGTGGTGCTTGTATATTATATTGATTTCACTTGGTTTCGATTTCTTCCACTGTGTCTGTATTTTGAAAACTCTTCATTCCAAGTAACTTGAAGTTGATGAGTGTTTAGTATCAGGATATTTTTTTAAAATATTGGTCTTAAATTGTTAAAGTTCAATGTTTTGTCTGGATAATTGGGAGCAGATATTTGTCAGTGGTGACTGTAAAATTCTGGGATGGTTTATTTGTTAAGGTATCATAGATATTTTTATGTCTATATTTGAAGTATGGGGATTATCTCTCTGGTAATTTATGAAAATAGAAGAATTTTGGTGCATGACTGGTTGATAATGCTCAATTTTTGCAACTTAAAATGACAAGTTAAATAGTTTTTTATCATTTTCTGAATATTCTACTTTCATCAAGAAGCATTATTCTATAATTCTCAAGTGATAATGATCTGATCTTGAATCATTATTATCAACATGACTTTGTAATTTGCTTAACACTTCTTTTTTTAGCATATTATTGATTGAGTTGTTCTGGATGTCGTGAAATTTCTTTTGATGCCACACTTGCTTCCTAGCCATTTTACATGATCTCTAAGAATTAAATACTTTGGTAGCATTTGACAGATTCAACTTTAATTACTTCTAGGTAAAAAGTCATTTGCTTATTTAAAAAATTGTGTCATTTTATGATCTTTTAATCATGTGCTCTGAGATTGATTATATCTATTTTCTTCTTCCTTTTTGTTGGGAAATGTTGCTATTGCTACATCTACCTTGAGATCTTGCATTTGGTGAGTATTTCACAAGTTTTAATTAAGATAATTTTAAAATCGGTTATGATTCTTTTTATAATTTTGAAAGTTTACATTAATATTGGTATCAAATACATGCTAATTGCTTTAAATATGTTGTTTCTATTCAGCTTCGATTTCAGGAGGCTGGTAATGGTCTTAATATATTCAGCGATAGCATTTTCTTGAAAAAAAAGTGTTTGAGGTGTTCTGCCAGGAAGAAACCAATAAATTTCTAGTATTCCCTGAGTCATTTGGTTCAGTTTGACTTCAGGATTTAAACTCAAAGCATTCAGTATCTTCTTTTATCCATGGAATATTTTAAGAATTTTGTATTAATTGAGCTCAACTGACATTTTTATATTATTCACAGGGGTATGCTAGGAAATGTTTGACAACTGCCTCTCCAAAAATATGATAATTTTGAGATCTACATTATTAACATTTCCCCCTCACTTTGTTAAATCTAGAGAGTCAGTAAAAACAATAAATCAGACCTTAGTTTGGAGGATTTGCTGATTTCCAAGATGTAAGTGATCACATTGAAAATTTAACAATCAGCTTGGATAATGGTATGAGCTGGCTCCAGAATGCCACTGATTGGAGAAGGATTCCAAGAGATTTATGAGCTGCCTAATGTATTTTTTCAAGGCAGTCATATAAATTGGTGTCATTTATGTACACAAGTGATTAATAACATGTTTTTTTCTAACTGAATCTTCAATTTGGAAGCCACACTTAGATCTATTTAGATGAGTTGAATAAATGCAAGGCTAGAAAAAACGATTATGGGATTAAACAAACTGAATGAAAAATGCAACACTGGCATAGCATTTGAGGGTCACTTCTACATCTTTATGAGGCATCAGAGGACTTTAAAAGAGACACTCCAAAATTACTGTAAAAAATATTTGCTGGTCATATTGTTGTTGTGTTTATGTATAGTGTACCACTTTGAAATGTTTATTTCCTGATAGATATGTAGGAGGTTGGACACCTTTGTTCGTCCTTTAATTGCACTGATTTGTTTTTAAACCAACTATATTTTGTGGGGCTTTCTTTAACTCTGATGGTATCTCATCATTTATGAAGAATAGCCAAAATAGTATATCCTCATTTTAATTTATATTTTGATTCTCAAGACTGACACAGGAAACCAAGTTAATTGGGTATGCATTGCTAGGGAGACCCAGAAATCTTGCAGACTTTGATGAGCTTTGAAACCTGACTGTGATATTAGGTCCCACTTGTAGAATGTAAACATGGGACTTCTCTCTTACCTGGTGTCTTGTCTACAGTGATGGTGGGATGCTTGCTCTCTAAGATCAAGGATCACAAAAGCTTATCCTTTGAGTCTGCTTTTTGTCCTTGTGCACAAAGAAGAGATAAATGAATCAGGGCTGCAAGAAACTCAGTGAACCATTAGCAACAGATGTACATTCCATGCCCAAGTAATAATACAGATGTTAGTAGTAAATTGATAAATCCCCCATCATCTTTCCTATTACTTGATATTCACCTTTATGTTTACCTTTCAATAACTAAGGGACTGCTATTCAACAAAAGAGTATGGGGGAAGGGGAATGAAAGCAGGGAGGTAGGGAGGCTGAAATTTTTAGTTTTCAGGTAAATATAGCCCTGGGAAATCTACTTTAAAAATGATAGCAAAAAAAAATAGATTGGAATAAAATGCTGCAAAATTCCAATAGATTGGAATAAAATGCTGCAAACCATATGCATTTTCTCTCTGTGGTATTTTTGTAGTTTGTCTTTGTAGACAGACCCTTCACCAGAGGCCACATCCTAGTCTGAAGTTGATAGGTGGGGTTCCTGTTGAATAAGCAAAGGCACATTCTGAATCAGAACTGTGTTCTGTTCATTCATGACTCTGTATTAGAGAGAGTAGCTGTGTCATGAAGTGGATAGAATTCTGATCATGGAATCAGGAAGACTAATCATCCTAAGTTCAAATCTGGTCTTAGACATTTACTAGCTGTGTGACCCTGGGCAACTCATTTAATCCTGTGCACCTAAGTTCTTCATCTGTAAAATAAGCTGCCAAGAAAACCCCAAATGGGGTCATATAGTGTTGGACACAACTGGGGAAAAAAGACTGAATAAAATAAAATAAATAAATTCTCAGTTTTTAAAAATCAAATATTGGCTCAGTACACAGTAAAATACAGGAATTAGAATTCTCAGTTATAACTGTGAGAGGTATATCTTGTTATTCTCTTCCATTCTTTTATTTTATTTTATTTTGTAATGTGACCATTTATATACAACTCGTGTGTACTATTTGAGGTTATTGCAGTAAATAGTGTAAATGATTGGTCTAAACCTTAATTTCTGCCAACCTTTTTTTGTTATCTCAGTAATTCTTTTTTTGAATTATGTTTCATTTGTCTTAATTACATGCAAAATTATTCTTTTCCATTTTGAATTCCAAAATACCTCCCTGCCTGCCACCCCCTCCCCCAACGGGGTAAGCAATTGAATATAGGTTATACGTGTTCAATCATGAAAGCATTTTGCCATATCAGTCATGTTCTGAAGGAAAGCTCAGACCAAAAAAAAGTGAAAAATAATAGCCTTTGATTTACATTAAGAATCCATTGTCTCTTTCTCTGGAGGAGGATAGCATATTTTTTTAATCATGAGTCATTTCAAAATCTTTCAGATCATTGTATTGCTGAAAATAGCTGTTATTCACAGTTGATCATTGCACAATATTGTTTTTAGGGTGTACAGTATTTACTGGTTCTACTTATCTCATTTTGCATCAGTTCATGTAAGTTTTTCAAGGTTTTTCTGAAATTATTCTGTGCCTCATTTCTTATAGCACAATAGTATTCCATTATAATCATGTACCACAATTTATATAATTGATAGACATTGCCTCAATTTCTAATTCTTTGCCACCAGAGAAAGATCTGCTATATTTTTATATAAATAGGTCCTTTCCTCCCTTTCTAAAAATCTCTTTGGAACACAGACATGGTTAGCTATATTGCTGAATCAAAGGGAATGCACAATTTGATAGCCCTTTAGACATGATTCCAAATTACTCTCTAGAATGTTTGGATGAGTTTACAACTCCACCAACAGTATATTAGTATCCCAATTTTCCTACAGCCCTTCCAACATTTATCATTTTCCTTTTCTTTCATAATAGCCAATCTGATAGGTAAGAAGTGGTAACTCAGAGTTGTTTTATTTTCCATTTCTCTAATCAATAGTGATTTAGAGTATGTTAAGATATGACCATAGAGAGCTTTGATTTCTTCTTCTGGAAACTGCTTTTCATATTTTTTGATCATTTATCAATTGGGAAATGACCTGTATTCTTGTAAATTTGACCCAGCTCTCTATGTATTTAAGAAATGAGGTCTTTATCAGAGATTTGTTGTAAACTATTTTTCCAAATTTTCTGCTTTCCTTCCAATCTTACTCATATTGATTTTGCTTGCGCATAAACTTTTTGATTCAATATAAGCAAAATTATCCATTTTGCATTTCATAAGGGTCTCTATCTCTTGTCTGGTCATAAATTCTGTCTTTCTTCATAGATATGAAAGGTAAAGTATTTCTTGCTCTCCTGTTTTGTTTATGATATCACCCTTTATAACTAAATCATGTACTTATTTAACCTTATTTAGTGTGAGATGTTGTCCTGTATCTAGTTTCTGCCAAACTGTTTTCCAGTTTTCCCAGCAGTTTTTTGTCAAATAATGAGTTCTTGTCCCAAAAGCTTGGGTCTTTGGATTGATCAAATAATAGATTACTACGATCACTTACTACTATGTATTGTGTACCTAATCTATTCCACTAATCCACCACTCTATTTCTTAACCAGCACTAGATGTTTTGATGAATAGCACTCTATAATCCAGTTTGATTTATTGATTATTTCTATGATTTGTCCTTTGATCCATTCATTCTTTAGGATTAGATTATTTAATTTCCTAGTGACTTTTAAACAATCTTTCCATGGCACTTTATTAAATGTAATTTTTACTTCATAATGATCTGAAAAATATGCCTTTCTGCATTTGATTGTGAAGTTTTTGTGTCCATTTAATGCATGGTCAATTTTTTTAAGTGTCATGTACCACTGAGGAAAAAAGTATATTCCTTTCTATTCCCATTCAGTTTTCTAGAGAGGTGTATCATAGTTAACTTTTCTAAAATTCTGTCCACCTTCTTAATTTCTTAATTATTTTTGGTTGGATTTATCTAGCTCTGAAAGATAAAGTTGAGGTCACTCACTACTGTCCATTTTCCCCTGTAAATCATTTAATTTTTCCTTTAAGAATTTGGATGTTATACCATTTGGTGCATGAATGTTTAGTATTTATATTATTTCATTGTCCATTTTACCTTTCAGCAGGATGTAGTTTCCTTATTTATCTCTTTTAATTAGATTTATTTTTGTATTTCCTTTGTTTGAGATCATGCTTGCTATCCCTGCTTTAATCTACTTCAGTTTAAGCATAATAGATTCTGCTCCAGCCCCTTACCTTAACTCTTTGTGTATCTCTCTGCTTCAAATGTGTTTCTTTCAAACAACATATTTTGGGATTCTGGTTTTTAATCCACTGCTATCTGCTTCTATTTTATGGGTAAGTTTATCCCTTTCACACTCATAGTTATGATTGCTAACAGTGTATTTCCCTACATCTTATTTTCTCCCTGTCTATCCTTCTCTCTTTCCTTTAACCCTGTTCCCTCCTCACAATTGTTTTGTTCTGACCTCTACTTCCCCCAACATTTCCTCCCTTCTAACAATACCCCTTCCCATCTCTTCCCCTCC
Source organism: Bettongia penicillata ogilbyi (assembly GCA_023548195.1). NCBI lineage: Eukaryota > Metazoa > Chordata > Mammalia > Diprotodontia > Potoroidae > Bettongia > Bettongia penicillata. Next base: position 3,559,067 of record JAJHZJ010000302.1, on the reverse strand, counting down.
CCCTTTCCTATAGAGTAAGATCTATTTCTATACCCAACTGAGTGTGTGTTATTTCCTCTTTGAGCCAATTCTGTTGAAAGTAAGGTTCAAGCAATATTCAAACCACCTCCCATCTTTCCCTCCACTATAATTTATCTCTTATGCCTCTTCATGTGAGATAATTTACCCCATTCTACTTCTCCCTTCATTTCCTCCCGATTCAATCCTCTTTCTCACTCCTTAGCGTTTTTTATATCATTCCATCAGATGTGCCTTCTGTCCATTTATACTCCTTCTAACTTCCCTAATAATTATAAAGTTTCCATGTGGGCTTTTAAGCAGTTTCACCTTATTGAATTCCTTATCATTTCTCTGTCCTGTTTACCTTTATATGCTTTTCTTTTCTCAAATTTGAAAATCAAATTTTCTGTTCAACTCTAGTCTTTTCATAAGAAATGCTTGGAAATTCTCTGTTGAATTGACTAACCATTTTCCCCTGAAGGATCATACTCAGTTTTCCTGGTTAGGTGATTCTTCATTGTGCTTCCTAGGTCCTTTGTCTTTAAGAATATCAAATTCCATCAGAGGGGCGGAGCCAAGATGGCGGAGTAGAAGGACGCACATTTACGAGCTCCGAAACCAAAGCCCATGGAATTGGTGTAGAAAGAGTCCCCCATAGATTCTGGGTGAGTGCAAGGTGTGCAGAGGCAGAGTGGAGGAGATTTCCGTTCCAGGGAGCCCTGAGGACCCGTCCCCAGGGTCCGGCGCGCCCCGGAGAGTAAACCCGACCCCCAGCGCTGCCCTGGCCGAGGCCTCAGAGAAGCGGATCCGAGCAGGCTTCAGAGACGGAAGCTGAAGCAGCCGGAAAAGTCCCTCCGCCCACAGAAGCAGGTCAGTGAGAGAGGCCGGGCTGAAGGAGAGGGGAAGCGGGGCGTCTCCGTGACTCGGGCCCCCTCGGGAGGAAGCGGTGGCGCCAGGGACGGGGGCAGGAAGTGGCGGCGGCAGAGGCGTGGGCGGCGGCTGGGGCTGAGGCGGCAGCGGCCCAGGACTCAGGAATCCCCCAGCAGCAGGCAGGATCTTCATTACGGAAGATTCCCACATAAAACCTGACGGAGCTGAGCCTGGGAGACGGCCCTGCCCCCACCCCGCGCTGTTGCTGAAGGCTTCTGCTCGGGACCCCCAGGGGAGCTGAGATTGGGAGGCAGGCCCCCCACCCCGCCCACACCCGCTCCATTCTTGAGAGTCTCTGCATAAAGCCCCACTGAGGGATCAGAGTCTCGGAGGCAGCCCTGGCCCCACCCCAGCACCTGAACTAAAGCTCACTGATTGACAGCCAGCAGGAGGAAAGCCCATTTAAATCTCAGAGGACAAGCACTAGCTGGGCGGATCCAGGCAAGGGTGGAAAGGAATCTCAGAAGACAAGTTAACTGGCTGGGAAAATGCCTAGAAAAGGGAAGAAAAATAAGACTTTAGAGAGTTTTTTCCAACAAATGCAAATGATCCCGACCTTCGGATCTGATGGCGAGGATGAGGACGTATTCTTACCATCAGGGAAAGACGTGGAGGGCGGGGCCTCAGTACCCCAGACACCCCAGGGGGGTGGTGGATGGGCTCAGGCCCTGGAAGAGCTCAAAAAGGATTTTGAAACGCAAGTTAGACAGGTGGAGGAAAAACTGGGAAGAGAAATGAGAGAGATGCAAGAAAAGTATGAAAAACAGGTCAATACCTTGGTAAAGGAGACCCAAAAAAATGCTGAGGAAATTAACACCTTGAAAAATAGGCTCACCCAATTGGCAAAGGAGGTTCAAAAAGCCAACGAGGAGAAGAATGCTTTCAAAAGCAGAATGAGCCAAATGGAAAAAGAGGCTCAAAAGCTCACTGAATTTAATAGCTCTCTCAAAATTAGAATGGAACAGATGGAGTCTAATGACTTTCTCAGAAACCAAGAAATCACCAGACAAAACCAAAAGAATGAAAAAATGGAAGAGAATGTGAAATATCTCATGGGAAAAACAACTGACCTGGAAAATAGATCCAGGAGAGACAATTTAAAAATTATGGGACTACCTGAAAGTCATGATCAAAAAAAGAGCCTAGACATCATCTTCCATGAAATTATCAAGGAAAACTGCCCTGACATTCTAGAACCAGAGGGCAAAATAAGTATTGAAAGAATCCATCGATCACCACCTGAAAGAGATCCAAAAAGAGAAACTCCTAGGAACATTGTGGCCAAATTCCAGAACTCCCAGCTCAAGGAAAAAATCTTACAAGCAGCTAGAAAGAAACAATTCCAGTACTGTGGAAATACAATCAGGATAACCCAAGATCTAGCAGCTTCTACATTAAGGGATCGAAGGGCGTGGAATAGGATATTCCAGAAGGCAAAGGAACTAGGACTGAAACCAAGAATCACCTACCCAGCTAAACTGAGTATAATACTTCAGGGGAAAATATGGTCTTTCAATGAAACAGAGGACTTTCAATCATTCTTGATGAAAAAACCAGAGCTAAAAAGAAAATTTGACTTTCAAACACAGGAATGAGAAGAAGCATGAAAAAGTAAACAGCAAAGAGAAGTCTTAAGGGACTTACCATGAGTGAAATGTTTACATTCCTACATGGAAAGACAATATTTGTAACTCTTAAAACTTTTCAGTATCTGGGTAGTTGGTGGGACCACACATACACATGTACACGCATGCACACACATACACACATGCACACACATACAGAGATAGAGAGCACAGATTGAACTGAATAGGATGGGACCATACCTTAAAAGAAACTAGGGTAAATGGTGAGAGAGAAATGTAGGGGGAGGGAAAGGGAAGGGGGTAACTATATGTCATTTAAGAGGCAGGTAGTTTTTCTTAGTGGAGGGAAAAAGAGGAGAGCTGAGAAAAAAAAAAAAAAAAAAAAAAAAACAAGAAGTTTACCCTCATCACATTTGACTAAACGAAGGAGTGAAATGCACACTCATTTTGGTATGAAAACCTATCTTACAGTGTAAGAAAGTGGGGGAGAAAGAGATATTGCAAGGGGGGGGATGATGGAAGGGAGGGCAAAGGGAGGAGGGAGCAATTTGAAGTCAAAACTTGGGGAGGGACAGGATCAAAAGACAGAAGAGAAACAATGAGGGGCAGGTTAGGAGGGATGGTAATCCAGTTAGTCTTACACAACACGACTATCAGGGAGGTCATTGGCAAAACTACACAGATATGGCCTATATTGAATTGCCTGCTGTCCCAAAGGGAATGGGTGGGGAGGGAGGGATGAGGAGAATTTGGAACTCAAAGTTTTAGGAACAACTGTTTAGTATTGTTGTTGCAACTAGGAAAGAAGACATACAGTTAAGGAGGAATAGAAAGTCATCTGGCCCTACAGGAGAAAAGAGAAGATGGAGACAAGAGAAGGAAGAGATGACAGAAGAGAGGGCAGATTGGAGATAGGGAAAATTAGATTGCTTGGGGTATTGGGGTGGGGGGAGGGGATAAAAGGGGAGAAAATTTGGAACCCAAAAATTTGTGAAAATGAATGTAAAAAATTTAAATAAATAAAAAAAAAATACTGATCAGAATTGTACCTACCTCCCAAAAAAAAAAAAAAAAAAAAAAAAAGAATATCAAATTCCAGGCTCTCAGATCCATTGATAAAGAAGCTATTGAATCCTGTGTTATCTTGATGCTTGGTTCCATAATATTTGAATTGTTTCTTTCTAGCTGCTTACAACATTTTATCCTTGACCTGAGAGCTCTGTAATTTAGCTATAAATATTACTGAAAGTTTTCATTTTGGAATCTCTTTCAGGAGGTGATTGGTGGATACTTTCAATTTGCATTTCAACCCTTGGTTCTAGGATGTTAGGGCAGCTTTATGTGATAATTTCTTGAAATATGATGTCCAGGCTCTTTTTTTTTAAATCATGGCTTTCAACTAGACCAAAAATTCTTAAATTATCTCTCATTGATCCATTTTTCAGGTTAGTTGTTTTTCTAATGAGGTATTTCACGTTTCCTTCTATTTTTTTTTTACCATTCTTTTTATTTTGTTCTATTTCTTGATATCTCACAAAGTCCCTAGGTTCCACTTGCCCAATTCTACTTTTTAAGGAATTGTTTCCTTCAGTGGAATTTTATATATCTTTTTTCCATTTTTTGTGCTTCCTTTACCAAGCTGTTGAATCTTTTTCATGGTCTCTTGCATTGTCCTCATTTCTTTTCCCATTTTTCCTTCTTCCTCTCTTATTTGATTTTACAAATTCTTTTTGAGCTGCCCAGGAATACTTTTGGGACTTGAGACAAATTCATATTTTAATTTAAGACTTCACATGTAGCCATTTTTGCATTGTTGCCCTCTTCTGAGTTTGCATTTTGATCTTCCTTTTCACTACAGTAACTTTCCATGGTCAGGTTATTTTTTATTATTAAATCCTGCTCATTGTTTCATTTTCTTTCATGATGTTTAGTTTTATGTTAACAGTGGACTCTACTCCTGTAGTGGAAGAGACTATCCCAAGGTTATTTTTCCAGGGTGGCACATGACCTTGCAGCTGATCTGCTGCACTGGGAACTTGGGGCTTTTCTGCTGGCCTGCTGTTACATAGTGGCATGGGGCACACCACTGACCTGCACTGGTGTTCAAGGTCTTGCCACTGACTTGATGGGATGTGGTCTGCTTTTTAATTGCTTGGATATTATCCACACTATATTTTCCTCTCCCTCTACCAGAATGAGATAGATCCATTCTGCCAATCTTCTAAGTCATCTTGGGCTGGAAAACTATTTCACCCCCATCCCTTTGGTGGTTCTGATGCTCCAGATTTCACTTTGAGGCATTATTTTAGAGTCATTTGGAGGATAATTTGGGAGATTTCAGGAATTTTCCTGCCTCATGCCATATCCTCAACCAGTTCTTATTTTTTTTTAATGTTCTCTCTTTCATTTGTGTTTGGATTTTGGATTTTATCAAATGCTAGCCTACTCTTTTAAGTTCCTTCTGATTTGAGTCTGTATAGTTAAGTTATATATATATATATATATATATATATATATATATAACTTTTATATAGCTTATATGTTTTATATATATATGAGATATATAACTTTTATATAGTTTATATATATAATATATAAAGAGAGAGAGAGTTAAATTAAATATAAGTTAGAGCAACAAAGGATCTCAGTAGCTATCTAGTTCCATCATTTCATTTTACGTGTAAGTCTGATGTCCAAAAATGTTAAGTGCTTATCGTTATGGGGTGCTGTGAGGCTCAAGTGAGATAAAAAATGTAAGCATTTTGCAAATTTTTAAGTGTGATATAAATGTCCATTATTGTTATTATCAGCTTCCAGTCACCAGATTTCTAGTCTGGTGATAACTTCATTCCCTGAGTCATCTATTGCACTCCTGCTGAGCTCAAATAACGTGTCTAGAGCAAAGTAGGGATGTATTGGCAAATGTTTAACAACCAGGGTCTCTAGAAGAAGGAAAAAAAGTGTGCACACACATATATTTCAGTTGTTTCTGCATTATTAGATTTTCATAAATCCAGACAAACAATAAAATAATAGGTCAAGTCTTGATTTGCAGAGATTACTGATTTTGGAGGTAGGAATTCTAATACCAAAAATTTAATGATGGACCCTTAACAAACTATTTAAACTTATTCTAGCACATTGCTGTAAATGTCACAACTGTAATGATAAATCTGAGCTCTGGACCTAGGTCCTCTAACTCCAAATACTATATTGTTAATAGGGCAACATGTTGTGTCCCGCAGGCTTGCCAATAATATAAAAAATTAGTCTTCTATGGAATCTTAATGCAGATCAAAGCATGCTATTTTCATTTTATTATTTTCATGGGTTTTGGTCTGTTTCTTTTTTCACAATTTTGGAAGTATCAACCAGGTGTAGCAAGTGGAGAGGGTCCTGTGGTCAATTTGATATTTTTGTTAATAAAGTCAAAACTCCATGCCATAAAAAAATAAAGTATCCTTTCCCCCCTTCTCTCTACTCACTCTCATATTCAGTCACACCACCTATCATTTCTATAGGTATCCTCTTCCACAGAACTCTTTCAGGATGTTTTTGGTCAAGATGAATATAAGCCCACATGGTATAGTGGAAAGAATGAATTTATAGTAAAAGAACCTGGGATCAAATTCTGAGTTTACTAAATACAACTTGATTTTCCTTTGAAAAATTGGTTCTCTTTTGAGGGGAAATTGGTGAAAATAAAATTTTCATGCTAGATTATTCCTGAAGTTCTTTCCAACTCTGAATCCTAGACATCTGCTCTGTCAGAGTTCCCACTTTTCTTCTAAAAGTCATAACAGTGAGATTTCTCCCATAACAGGGAGTGGAAGGACATTCTGTCTCTCAATTTCTCTCCTTCAAGCTATTGCTCCACTGCTGTCAGAAGCATCCCTAAACATGAAGGAAGGAATTTCTATTCAGTAAATGCCATGTCAGACTTAATAAAGGGAAAACAAACTAGGCCTATAGAGAGTTGTTAATACCCAATATTTGACATGATTATGCATTTCTTTTAAAATGCCATTAAAGGCTTCTAAACTACTTACCTGAGTGAGTACACAAAGTAAGGTCCTAAAGAGCCAGAGAAGGAATGGATAGTGGATAGTAAGCTGATATGGGAATCATGGAAAACTGGGTTCCAGTCTTACCTCTGGTACATACTGGCAGCATAATCTTGGACAAGTTATTTAACTTCTCAATGCTGCTAGGCAACTCTCTAAGGCTACAAGTCTAGGATAAGGTTCAAATCTATAGTGGTCAAGGGAGTTTCCTCAAAGAGAGTTCCTTAAATCAATGAAATTACAGGTCTAGGTAAAAGTAGATTTGTGCTTAAATTAATAGTGTTTTCTATACTTAGAAGGGGAGTTATGAAACAACTCATGCTTATGCCCCAGTTAACTATCCTTCTGAGAGAAGAATCATTACAAATTCAGGCAGTTTTGCATAAGTCTACATCAGAGATATGAGCAAAGGTTACAAAGAAAAGGAAATGAAGCAAAGCTAATAGTTATTACTTTTGACATTTACACAGTTCTCTTTAAAGTTTTCAAAATGCTTTATATGCATTATCTAATTTAACCTTTGCAATAGCTCAGTGAGATAGGTATTGTGGTTAATTTTGATCTGTTTTTCTCCTTTGCCTCTCAAAATAACTGAAGTGTAGATAGTATTTTAAGGTTTGCAAAGAATTTTGGAGGTTGATGTCATCGTTTAGTCAATTAGCTGTATCTGACTCTGAGACGCCTTTTTGGGGTTTTCTTGGCAAAAATATTGGAGTACTTTGCCCTTTCCTTCTCCATCTCATTTTACAGATGAGGAAACTGAGGCAAGCTGGTTTAAGTGATTTGTTCATGGTCACTCAGCTAGTTAAGTGTCTGAGACTATATTTGAACTCAGTTCCTCCTCATTCCAGGGCTGGCACTCTATCTACTGCACCATGTCATTTATTCCTCATCATAATTCTGTGTGGTCAAGTTCCTCCAAATATTCCTTGCAGTTTTATTAAAGATTTGAGGCAGTAAGGAAGCTCTATACCTTCTCCATTCAATTTGGAGAGAGGGGTGAGGGGGAAAGGAAGAGAACCAAAAAAGTGGAGTCAAATAGGTTTGGAGGCCCCTCTGCTGGGCTGGTCTGAATTAACGGAATTAATTATATAAAAGAACACAATGTCATCTACAATAGGAACATTTGGAGGGCATCACTATTTATAGGTAATTTCCATTTTCTTTATCCTCTGCAATGGGCACTTTCCATCATAACAGTGAACACCTTTGGCAAGTACATATTTCTCTGTTTTATGGCTGACTAGATATAAAATAAAAGAGAGGGCCATTTAAAAAGCTATCTCTGTTGTTAAATCTTTCTTGGAATTATTATTCTGACAAATGCATGAGAGACACTACCTTTTGGAAAAGAGTGTTTCAGATGGTGATTGGTTTTGCAGAATTAAAGGCTTTATAATGGTCAAAAAAGAGTAAGCATATTTAATAGAAAGTTTTATCCACTGGGCTGCACTCTGTAATACTGTAGAACTTCCCAAGAGTTTGGCATGAAAGTCCACAAAGGGAAAGAAACTAAGGGGAACAATGAGTCCCTCCATCAGTACATGAATCTAGGACAGAAATTGCAAATGGTCAATAAGCTGGGACCAGATTTTTTAAATAGCAAGATAGTAAGCTGAGTTGCATTTGGGAAAGTAAAAGAACTTTCAATGACCCGTGAAATTAAAGTTCATATTTTTAATATCAACACTTTTCTGCAATGTTTTCCTGCAGTTTACATAATATCACAGTCTCAAACAAAATAAAGTTGAAGATTACCCAAATGACAAAAAAAAAGCAAATGATGAATATTAGCTAGCTGCAAGATATCACAAGTGAAGAGTTGGTCAGAAGTAATTTAACTCCTGTTATCATAAATATGTACCACTGAAGCAAAACAACATGCCAGTCTTTCCCTCACTAGTATGAGGGAAAACCAATGGACAGGCTACATTCTCTGTTGGTATTCATACAATGTCAGGATATCTATAAGAAGCACCCTAGCACAAAGGGTGGACTTCACTGTAACGGATTAATGGAAGGGCATGGGGAAGTATTGTTCAGACTGGATAGGCAGAGATGAATAGTGCTATATAACACTAAAGAAATTACCTACATTCATAGTGGATAACAGATCCAGGTAACGATTGAAGTTGTAGATTTCCTAAGTCTCAGAAAGCAAGAAGTAATGCCATAAATTAAGTGAGATCCTTAACTAGAGAAAGATTTTGAGTTATAAAAGAAAGGAATTCATTAATATTTATTACAAGAATTAGAGTTATCATTATAGTTGTTACATCACTTAAGTTTTTTTCATTTCTCTACTATTCTGTATTGCTTTTCACAATTCAATGCTAAGGTCGGTCTTCCCTTCTTCCCTTTCCCTTTCTTTCCACCCTTCTTTCCTTTTTCCCTCCTTCCCTCTCTTCAACTGCTTCCTTCCTTCCTTCCTTTGTTCCTTTCCTTCTTTTTTCTTTCCTTCTTTTCTTTCATTTTTTTCCTTTCCCTCCCTCCCTCCTTTCCTTCTTTCCTTCCTTTTTTCCTTCCTTCCTTATTAAGGGGGGAAAAAAAGAAAATTGTCAGTAGTGTGCTTAATCCTAATGGTTAAATGGACCAATCGAACAGGCAATGATGTCAACATTTCACTGAAATAAATGGGGCACTGAATGGGGGAGAGAGTGCAGGCTTTGCTTCTGTCATTGCTCAAATGAAGACAGTTTTTTCCCTGCCAAGCTGGGTTAACAAGGTAGTGGCACATCAGGTTACAGTATGACAGTTGTATTCTCGCAGATGGAAAGAGAGAGATTTTTCTTTTTCTAAAAACGAAAGACAAAATAAATTGACCCCTGGGTTGAAATTTTTCCAGTTGGTTCTCAGCCCACATTTTCTACCGGGAGAATTGTTTTCAAAAATCGCCAAGCATGGGAGAATCAGGGCACATGCCTCCATCTAAATCAACAAGCTCTCCAACTCATTACTGTCACTGTCATTTCAGGACAAGAAGAGGGTAGTTGTGGTGAATGGGGACTTCTCAGAATGCCATGATGGATGGCACTGGGGGCATAACTCTCCTTGTGTGTCGTCCCCCGCCCCAACTGGCCACCATAGGTATCATTCTAATCCATGGATATATAGCTCTGATACAGAGCAGACTCAGACTCTGAATCTCCAAATCCTCCACCTTGACATATACTGTGAATTTTTGACATACAAAGTCAAACTGAAGCAAAAAGCTTTGCCATCTGACTATGGCTGGAGAGTGTCAAAGGTGTGCTCTGCAAAGAGGCATTTTTTTCCCCTAACTGGTTTACTAACATCATTTTGTTATCCCTACCTAGGGGACTCTGGGAAAACACGCTTCCTGACATAGTTACCATGAAGGCCTAATGTTCATAAATGCCAGGTTGTCAGTCTCATCGGGTCTAAGCAACTGCAATGGAAGGTGCCTTTTTTTTTAATGCTACCCCAGAGTCAATTAAAATACAGTAATGCTGACATCTGCAGAATACGAAATGATCAAAGTAAAGAATGCCCATACAGCTTCTGACATAAAAACAGTGTGTTTGGAAGCAGAGTGACACAGTGTAACAGGTCAGGTAATTATGAGAAAATCTATGATGTATCTGTTGCAATTGCTTAGCTTGTTCCCATTATCAGAGCCATCAAATAGAGCAGGGCTCTCACTTCTCCTGATGGATCGTAAAGGTACTGACACCCTCAGCTCTCCTGATACAGATGGCATCTCGGGAGCGACTGAATTAATTTGACAGTAAATAGGTGATTGCAGTTACTGTCTTTTAAAAATATATATATATTTTAATTGCATCGGGATAGCTTCCTCCCCACCCCCACTTCTGGGAATAGTTGAGAAAGTCAGCGGCATTATTAGTAACACCCCCTCAACAATCCTCCCCCCCACACACATCTTTGCCATCACACCACCACCCTTCCCTATGTACCCCATGCACTTTGAAGTTGTTTTATGGTTTGCACAGTAATTGCATAGCCACACATATGCTGGGCTGTTGTTTTATCGTTTGCATGGTAATTGCTCAATAGCAACAAATTTTTATTCCCCCTCCCAGCCTGAACATGTGCATTAATTATAATGATTAAGGGATTTCTCTGATTTGGGGGGCCTTGATGTGTTTATTAAATTAATGAAGGAATTTGACAGATGAGTCTGTAGGCTTAGGGTACAGTTAGGCTAAAGCCATGGGTATATTTTAGAGGGCTGAATATTTTCTGCCTCACTAACATTATAATTGGTTTAATGGATTTTCAGTTATGTGCATTGGCTTTTTCCCTCCTCGCTAAAGCAGACTAATTACAGCTTTTTACATTAAATTCTAATAGATTTCAATTTATCTCCTCTAAATTATTACAATAATTACAGTAATAAATTAAGCATATAGATATCATTAATCAAAACCATTTGAGTTTGGCATCATAGCTATATACCCGAGTCCTTGCTGACTAAATGTAATTGCAAAAATATACTTAACTATATAGCCACCAGGTTGGTGCCTTTGGGGAGGAGCTCCTACACGTGTGTGTGCACCCACATGTGGGTATAAATGAATGGAGCATGTCTCTAAAAAGTCTGCAAAATAATTGATTTCAAAGGAAGGAGGCTTGTCTTGCAGGTAATAATACCTAGATAATGATTTTGTGCTGGATTAGAAACATGCTCCCTCCTTCTGTCTCCCACTAATCTAGCATTGGCTCTCTGCTCTGGTCCCTTTTTGCCTACACAAATATGCATCACAAATGTTCCTTTTGCTTAGTGAAGTCAGCATCTGATTCCATTTATTACCGGTGCTTTCAGTTCAGTTTTAATGGCATGCCATTATGCTAGGCAGAAAAAGCAAAACTTAGCTCCAGCTCCCTTAATCAGGGCTGCCCCCAACTTTCGGCATCGCAAGGCTGCAGGTACGAGATATACTTCAAATGCACTCGATATACTTCATTGGCCTTCTTTGTCACCCTGTGCAGATGTAAAGTGTCATGTGTGGTAGGTGTGTGAAGTTTAGGCTGATTCCGATAGAAATTGTAACAGAACAGATGGCCACAGATTTTCAGAGAGTTAGACAGGTTATTTCAAATTTTTTTTGAGAGAAGACCAAACTTCCAGGCTTGTCCTTCAAAACTCCTAGGATGATAGCTCCAACACAGTGCATACTGTTTAAAGGGCTATTTATGCAGAAAATAGGAGGGGAAAAGGAAATGTAATGCTTACGGTATTTTAATCCTGCTTTTCCCCCAAGTGAATAAAGAACAGCTGTTGTGATTTCTCTACCTTAGTGAAATTTCATTCTTCTTTGGGAGAGTAGCCATTTGGAACATTTGAGAGTTTCGTTTGTTTGTTTTTCCCCTGAACCTGTAAAAAAAATCAAAACTAATTATACTTATAGAATAGCCTACTGCACTACAAAAAAAATGATCAGAGACTATTTCTACATAAATATATCACAGCCCCATTAATATACCCATAGATACACCATTAAATTCTGAGCCTACAGTTTGTAGTCTGGGGAACATAAACTGCATTTACATGGAAATGGCAGGATTTGACAGGCGCTACATCAGAAGACGTGGACAGTGAAGTTTCTCTTATTTTCAGAGGCCATGTTCCTGGAATAAGGGTTCCTCATGATTAAACCACCCCATGGAGATTCATTACTATAATGAATAGATCCGACATGACTTACAAATGAAATATAGCTTACTATTGTGAGCTCATTCACCTGACCTAACCAACCCTTCTCAATGTTTGAGGCTCATGGCCTTATTTCAAAGATAACATTCTTACACGGAATATGAAACAATTTGCTATTTGCCACTTATTGCAAAAAAATGAATATTTTTGAATCGAGTTAACTGTGACACTTCTCTTTCCCATCAAACATACACATGCAAACCCTCACCACAACCACTGGGATTTATGAAAAGTGTGATGAGGGCATAGATACTCTCTTCAATAAAATTAATATTTAAGTACCTACTATGTGCAAAATATGGCGATAAACCTTGAGAATGCAAATTTGAATGACATAATGTTGACTCCCAACATTATTGTCAAAGATATTTGGAATATAGTTGGGGATATGATACACCAACACTCCCATCTTTTTGTTTTTCTGTGATCTGTGATGTCATCAATAAGGTTGTTTCCTCCAATGAAGAAGATCACAACTGCCCCATCCCTGCTGGCTTCTCCATGTACGTTCATGCATTCACAAGAAAGTCTCCACTTGATGTGCTTCCTCCTGACATTGTAAGGATGCCAGTGGGCTGGACATCTCTTACCCTTCCTTCTTGTCATATGATAAGGCCTTCTTTTTGGATTATATATCTGATGACATCCTTTCCTCTGGTCCTTCTTAATCACTATGTGTTGTTGTAGCCTGCTCACACCAACTGTACCTTCTGCGGGATTTGCTAGAGGTGTTCATCACTGTCACATTGAAAACTGTTTCTCTGTAGATGCTGAGATCCTCCAGATGCTTCTGTTTGCAACTGGCATTGTGCCAGTTACCACAAGTCCCAGGGTGTGCTGAGTGTATTGGCATACTTTAAAGTGCAGCCTCAATGCCAATTACTTCTTTTGAGAGGAAGGAAAGGATCCAAGTTAATGTCTGTTATAAGACATCATGGCTAGGTTGTGCAGTGGATACAGTCTTGGTCCTGGAGTCAGGAGATTCATCCTCAGGAGTTCAAATCTGATCTTAGACCCTTACTAGTTTTGTGACCCTGGGCAAGTCACTTAACCCTATTTGCTTCAGATAAAATGAGCTGGAGAAGGGAATGACAAACCACTCAAACCTTGAATGGAGTCACAAAGAACCAGACAAGACTGAAAAATGACTGGACAACATATGGCAGCAGCATATGACAATACACTTGGTATTGCCATTAGAAATGAGAGTACAGGTCTACCATGACATTGCACAACCTTCCAGATAAGATGCATCACCATTCAAAGATTATGCCCTCATTATCCACACGAGAAAAACCAACTGGACAAAAAACAAATCTATTGTTCGGAATGTAACATGTAATTAGATGAACAACCTGTGGCTTTCATTCATCAGTGCATAGTTATCATGGACAAGCCCTGCAAATAGGTGATTAGTTGGACCTATAATTAAAACAGTAAGAGGAGAATGTGTTGCATTAACTTAATTTAGAAATTGCAAACTTCTTGTAATAATCCCACATTTTTTCCTTAAAAAGTCAGAAACATGGAAGATTGTAATCCAAATTAGAATATGGCAAGTGTCTAAAAGAGGAGCCAAGCACTATGTTTTATTGAAAAATCAATGAAGTCTCCATATAAGAGATGGCATCTAAACTCTACTTGAAAGAATCTTCACAGGTAGAGATGGAGCAGAGGGAAATCATGATAACAAGAATTCATATTCATAAAACATCTTAAAATTTGCAGACCACTTTCTGCATATTATTTCACTTTGGTCTCCCAATAACTCAATGAAGCAATTTGTTATTATCGTTCCCACATTATATAAAGAAATTTAAATTCGATGAAGATTAATGATTCATCTAGCATCACCAATCTAATCAGTGCATGAGGGAGAATTTGAACTCAGGTCTTCTTGATTCCAAGGCCAGCACTCTGTCCAAAGTAACATAGTGCCTTGGAGAAAAAGGATCATAGATACAGAGCAAGAAGAGTTATAACTTGCAGGTTATTTAGTCTAATCTCCTCGCTTTGCAAATTAATAAAGTGAGGTCTAGTAAATTTAAGTGATTTATACACATAGAGAATAACATAGCTAGAATTTGAATGACTTCAAATCACATGCTTTCTCATAATCATCATAAACATTTACATATCCTCTTAAGGTTTTCAAAGTGTTATATTCTTTCTTTTGAGCATTCCACAACCCTGGAAGGTAGGTACTAAGAGTATTATCCCCAATTTACATGTGAGGAAACTGAGGCACCAAAAGTATGGTCAAAAAGCTAGTAAATTCCAGAGATGGGTTTTAAGTAAACCCTGATTTTTCTGTCTCCAAAGGCAATACCCTTATCTATTACGCATGCCTCCTAAGAAAGGCACAATGAGTTTGGAGGGAAAGTGAGGTGGAAAGGAGTTTAACTGGAACACAAAGAAAATGAAAGAAAATGATGTAAGATAAAGATAAAAGATAATATGTCAAATTGAAATAGCCTGGACATTTCTCTTCTTTGTCATGAGAATTCTACAAGATGTAAAATCCTTAAGCATTCCTTGATGTTTGTATATGGCCACATTTCCTCATGACACCAGTTAAAACTTTCTCTATTGAAAATCTTTATTAGAACTTGAGCAGAATTATATTTTCTATGTTTCTGAAATAAGACTTCTTTGCGGCTTCAGAAAAGAACTTTTCTTGAAACATTAGGAGCATTGTACATGCATATGTAGGTATATGTATGTGCATGTTTCAGATAATATTAAGTGATGGAAGAAAAATGGCCTGACAATCAGAAGATACCTGTGTTAAATTCTTGACTGGAACATCTTGGGATCTTGAGCAAGTCACTCAGCTTCATTAGCCCTCAGTTTCTTTATCTGTCAAATGCTAAAGGGGGCAGTGCAATAAATGTCCTCTAACATGATCAGTCAATAGACATGTATTAAGTACTTACTATGTTTTAGGAATTGTGCTCCCTTATATCTCTAAGGTTTTTGGTGTCTGGGTTTAGAGAGTACACATAGGGTCAGTGTGAGAGGAAGAACTGCAAAAGACATAATTTCCAACAAAGCTGGACTTTCTTCAACAGCTGTTTATGTAAAAGAGCATCTATAGAACAAGTTGGAGAAAACAGTTCTAAGTCTCAGGGTTTGAAGCTAATATTTATAAATGCCTTAGGGCCCTTTTTTCAGACATTACCATCAGTTATTCAAGAAGTCCTGTGTGTAAATATTCTCATATTCAGCAGAAAGAGACCAACCACCTTTCTTTCCCCAAACCTTGTATACGGAATTGATTACCTTTTGCAGAGAATAAAAGGATAGTTAAAAAAGAAAAGCAAAGAAAGCATACTGGCCTAATATCTTCTCAGGCTGACGCTAAACTTGGTACTTTAAAACAGATGTTAAGCTTTTCATGGATTATATGCCCAGAGACCAAGAGGAATGAGAATTAGAAGGAAGTACATTGCCACCTGTTTAGCTATCAAGTGATGGGGGACCATCATAGATCGTCATCAACAAATTTTGGAGAGGGTTACCTCAATCACAAACTCAAGCACAGTCTTCAGTCCTCCTTCAGTCAGTCAAAAAGCCTTTATTAAACACTTACTATGTGTCAGGTGCTGTCTTAAGCATTGCCTTCTCTTGTACGAAGGGTGGCAAGGATTACTGGGTGCAAATTGGACTTCTCAATCACACGGACCCACATGGAGAACAGCACTATTAGTAAAAACAGCTTTGATCATGAAGGACAGGGGAAAATAGAGAGTTATCGCAAGTGTTTCAACAAATTTTAACTGTTGAAACCCATAGATGGGAATAGTCAAAGATTGATTACTTCCCCCCATCTACTGGCAGCTGCAACACACATGTAAGAACTATGTCCTGCAGCAGGCATACCTGGAACATCATGGCCACTGCTTATTTGGGGATACTATTTCCCTATGCAGGAAACAGATTTTATTTAATCACCAAAACCTAAAACAATGTACTAGGGCTTAAATTTTAGGATTCTGGACAGCCCTGTAAATAGCAATTCCAAGTAAATAATGTAATGTGTTGAATAAGTAAAGCATAGAAAATACTGTATTTTTTTCTTTCTGCTAATTTTAAATGAAGATCTAAGACATAAATATAATTCTGAGTATATTTCCTTTTCTCTTTTTTCTTTTCATAGCTACCATGTCCTAAATGCAGTTTTTCTTATCTTTTCTTCTCCCTCCCCTATAAAATCAGAATCTGTGTTAATCATTGACATTTCCATTGTCTTACTTTCCCCACGTATAAAATGAGGAGGTGGGATCAGATGAGCTTGGAACTTTCTTCCAGTTCTAGATCTCTATCCCTATAGAGATATGCAGTATACTAAAGTTAGTCATTTGCAAAATGTCAATCATATATTGCTTTGAGGGGAGGGTTTTTTTGGACTTGGTATTTCATTGCAGGAATTTCCAATTCAAATACTTTTACCTATTTCAAAGAGCAACTGCTCTTCTACTGATCATGTTAGAAAGTTACCAGAAACACTTAGAGGTTAAATGACTTGACCAGAGTCACACAGGTCTTCTTGACTCTGGGGCTAGCTATTCTTGCTACATTCGCTGACATAAAATATGGATTTTCTATTTGTTTTTTACTTTTCACCAACATTATACCTTCCCCAGACTGATCTGTCTAGGAAGATTTTGTATATAGACACTATTCAGGATTTACATTTTTAAGTGACATGAGTGTAAAATACTGCTAAAGATAACCAATCCTTCCCCTGCCAATGCTTTTGCTTCATGCTATTTTTTTTTTCACAAAAAGACTCCATCATCCCAGTTCAGTCCTGATATCTTGTCCTCAGTATGGTATCCTTTCTTTCTCCATCCCTGCCCATAATACATAATCAAATCAATTCTGTTAATTGTACCTGGGTAAGGTGTGTCAATGTACTCCTTGAAGCTCCACTCACCAACACTGTAACTTTCTGGATTCAAGTATACTTCCTGACCTTCTTCCCTTTGTATGTTGAATTATCCATTAGAATATAAGCTCCTGAAGGGCGGGGTCTATATTTGCTTTTCCTCTATTTGTATCTCTAGAGATAAATAGAGTACAAAGCATTTAGTAAATCTTAAATGAATACCCATCTTTTGATTTCTTTCTTCCTTCTTTCCTTTCTTTCTCCCTTCCTTTCTTTCCTTGAGCAAGAAGGTGAAATATGACTTTGCTATCCTTCTATCTTTAGCTCTCAAAAAGAACTAGAAAATCAAAGATCAGTTTTGAATATACCCACAATTGTCACAAGACTAGGTGTCAGAGTCTAGAAAAAAAAATTAATATGGGTCTAAAGGCAATCAGGCTGCAGGCTAGAAATGTAATGATGACAACCTGCTGATGTGTTTCTAGTTGTCATTATTATTTAATGCAAAATTTCTGAAAGACTTTTTTTAACTTCTCTGCAAGATTTTTAAAAATAAATAAAATATCAAATTTATTTGGCCATGCTTTCAGTATTAAACACCGGAGATGTTTTAACCAGAAAGAGTACTAAAGTTCAAAAGAAGTATTGGTATTCCTCTAAAACTCAAGTTAAACTCTAGAAGTTTCTTCATCTAATACAAACATTCTAAACTCAGGGTCTCTGAGTTTCTTTTATAGATTAGATAGATGGAGAGAGAAAGAGAGAGAGAGAGAGAGAGAGAGAGAGAGAGAGAGAGATGGGTAGATGGATAAATGGTAGAGAGAGAGAGATGGATGGATGGATGGATGGATGGATGGATGGATGGATGGATGGATGAATAATAGATAATCCTATGAAGGGCACAGGAAGGACTAGCACCTTTAGTGTGAGGACTTGCTGAGCCCTTTTAAGGACTGCTCACCCACCTTTGGTATCCACCTCTCATTCAATTGTCAGCTGTGACTTCATCAAGTTGGCGCATGTGTAGCAACCACATCTTGGTAAATCATCTTAACAGGTGGCTAACCCAAGTTGAGGATAACTGGCAGACCTCAAACCTTTCAGTGAGTTAGGGAAATATCTACCTTAAGCAGGTGAAGACCTCCTAGTGGAAGGGGAGGATAAGAACAATTTGTTCCAACAGCCACAAAGACAGCTGAAGCAGATGCTGTGGAGCACTTAGAGCTTGGTTGGACATTGAGGACTCCAAGGTCATCCACTGCATCCCTGGTCATCCCCAATCATTTTGAGTTTTGCTTTGCTGCTGACTTTGATAATCCTGAAAGAGATAGTGAGACTGATGATTTTAAACAATTCTGCCTTACTGAAATCCAATTCACCCACTAGTCAAGACATCACCGAAGTTACATCATTGGTCCCTTTGAAAACAAATGATGAAGACAGACAGAAAGACAGACAAATGGATAGACACAGAGATAAAATTTTTAATATAGTTTTCTTAGAATCTCATGGATTTTATTTTATTCCTCTAAAACTATTATTCTCAGGAGGGGTCCATAGGTTTCCTTACACTTCCAAAAGGAGTCAATGGAACACAAAAAAGTCAAGAAACTCTCATCTAGCCCTACCTTCTCAGATAAATAACTTATTCACATGGTTTTCTTGACTATATGGATTTGACTTCCAGAATGATATTTCTGCCCAGGCTTCACATTCACATTAGTTCCATATTTCTTCCTATTTATAGAATATATATACTTTTTGATGTCCACAATCACCTAAAATATCAGAAATTTCTGTTTTTCTGTTTGGCTATGGCTCATCTAAAATTCCCTAAAGCTCATAACCTTTAGTCATGTTAATCTCCTTTCTTTGCTTATATTAATTATAGCCCTAGCCTTACTTTTTTCCTCTGAAATTTTCTTCCTTCACTTATACTTAATTTCTGGTCATAACCCACAGCTCTACTTCCATCATAGTATTGGGGCCTTATCTGGAATACTAGAAAATCCTTCTTGCTCTTCATCTTACTATTAGTCTTTCTGTATTTCAGTCTCTCCTACAACAGCAAGAATCATCCTTCTTAAGCACCATT
This sequence comes from Bettongia penicillata ogilbyi, assembly GCA_023548195.1. NCBI lineage: Eukaryota > Metazoa > Chordata > Mammalia > Diprotodontia > Potoroidae > Bettongia > Bettongia penicillata. The sequence goes on along the minus strand of JAJHZJ010000302.1, from coordinate 3,539,803 downwards.
CTGGTATCATCATTCTTCTTCCACTTTTCTGAGATTCCTCCACTAAGTTTCCTATTGCTTCATGAATCAGTCTTCCCTACCTGTCCACCTCTAGCTGTACCTCAGTTTGATAATCAAGAAAACATGTATATTTCATGCCCCTACTCCAAAATCTCCTTAAGTCTTACCTACCATCTTCTAGATCACTCAAAACTTCTCTGAAGGTGAGAGAAGCCTTATGATCTTGTGGTCACACCTGATATGGTAGCAGCTCTTGAATTACAACAAAAGTTTTCTATTTCCCAATCAAGCAGTTTAAGAAAAGGGTATGCTGGAGCCAGCTCAAACCTGTTACTACAACAGCACCTAAATTTTTAGTATAAGCATTTGCCCCTTGGAAATTAGCGAATGCTACAAACCAGGGTTTGATTAATTGTCTAGACTTAAAATGATGTAGAAAATGTTAATAATGAAGTTAATAATAACTTAAAAGTTTGCACATGTGCCTTTTTTTAGAAAGTCAGCTGTTAAACATTTACCAGCATAGCTCCTGCATTACCTGTCAACTCCTCTGATCCTCAGTTTCCTCACCTTTAAAATGGGGATGAGGTGTCGTGTCTTGAGGGACAGAGAGTTGGTCTTGGAGGCAGAAAGAACTGCATTCAAGTCTCACTTCTGACACATACTGTCTGTGTGACTCTAAGCAAGTCACTTAACCTCCTGGTGCCCCAGGCAACTTTCTGACACTAAGTTTCACGACAGATGCTAATCTACTTTAGCAGAAGAGGTTCCTTATGGAAAATTTTCTATACTAATGAAATCATAGGTTCATTTTAAAAAATGGGGATGATGGTACTGGCCCTGGTTAAATGACAGGATTGTCATTGGGATACTTTGTTTTTAATCTGATGAACATTTAGCAGTGAGATAATGTTTCTGAAGCACCATACCGAACAGGGTTAGGGTTAGGAGGCATACATATTGATTTGCATATCACAGCTGCTCAATTCTCATTTATATGAGCAATCTAAAGTTTGGCATGCAATTCTCTTGCAAGAACAGTGAGAGGAAGGTAGAACAAATATGCTATTTTGCAGATGAGAAAATAAACTTTTTTGTGTCATCTCTAGGGAAGGTGGGAGGAGGGGGGAAGATAAATACGAAATTTATATAATTTCATTATATATTTAAAAGAAATAGCAAGTTGTACATAATAGATTCGTGGTTTCACATGCAATCATCTTTTTTATTATGCTGTGTTATGGAAATATTTGTTTTATTCCATAAATTTAAAATTGAATAAAGAAAAAAGAGAAAAGAAACCTTGAACAGCTTTAAGGCCATGCAAAAAGAAACCATCAGAGCTACAGTCCAAGCAAAGATGTCTTCTGACTTTAAGGCTAATGTCTGCTTTACTATATCATGATGTCATATAATGATGATTAAAAAGGGAGGAAATAATCACTTTTCCTTCAGTTAATTCTTATCTATTCCAGTCAGTTTGTTGCCTCACTTCTATTAACTTCCTTCTCTCCATTCTAGGAAACAGAATTATAGTTTACTTTGTGCCGATTCATACTTTAACATTGCTTTCATCATCTTCCTCCCATCCTTTGCAGATTCTCCCATTATAGGGGGCAGTCAGGAAGCGTGTATTAAGTGCCTACTATGTGCTAAATACTGAGGATGAAAGGAAAGGTCTCTACTCTCAGAGTTCTAGTGGAGGAGACATACAAATAACTGTACAAGCAGGATATGGACAGGATAAATTGGACATAAACCTCAGAGAGGAGGTTCTAACATTAAGAGGGACTGAGAAAAGCTTCTTACAGAAGGAAGGGATTTGTGGGCATTTGAAGGAAGTCAAGCAAGCTAGGGGGTAGAGATGAGGAATGAAGGCTTCAGGCGTGGAGGATAGAAAGTGAAAATGCCTGGATTTGGGGGATGGACTGTTTAGAATAAAGAACAACAAGGAGGCTGCTCTTCTTGGATTTTGGAATACATGATGGGCAGGGCCAGGGTAGGGAGTAGGGAGCTATAATGTATAAGCAGACAGGAAAGGAAGGGATCAGGCTATAGGGGCACAGAGAGAATGTTTTGATTGAAGTAGCAAGGACCATAACTGGAAATGTACAACTGTTGGATCCTGTGCTAAAACCATTGAGAGGATGACATAGCTTTTCAATAGTATAATAGAATCATGCAGAAAGCAAAGTAGAAAAATAAAATACAAAATGAAGTTATAAAATTTTGTAGATGGATCCTCAGCTAACACTTTTCAGATTTAACTTCTTCCCTGAACTTGTATAGTACTTGGTCTCTGTATTATTCATCTGACACATATCATTGCTGTCTGATACTGTAAATTCTCTTTTTGAACATGCATGTCTTTTGTGCACACATAGGTTATAACCCCTTTAAGTTGAGGGTCAATTTTATGTCCCATGGACTATTCCCTTAGAACCTAGCTGAGGCAGGCCCAGGGCTCTGAACCCAAGAGCCCTCTGGGAATGGTAAAGACCATGAGCCCTGCCTCCAGCCTAGTCCCCATTGCCATAATGAAGGGGATCAACTCTTACAAGCAGGGACCTGGAAACTGCTTCCAAAAGCCACCTCCAAAACCAGAAGAGAAAGTTCTGGCCTCCAAAGTGATTGTCCAAGTCAAATGTTTCAACATCAGAAATAGATAGCATTTTATCAAAGGAAATGCCTCACTCTCTGTATCTTAAAGGCCAGTGTGCCTCTCCATGATACAGTGGAGCCCTCCTTTTGTGTTACCTCTCCCTTATTACAATGTAAGACCCTTGAAGGCAAACTCTCACTTTTCTGTTTGTATCCCAACACTTAGCAAAATACTTTGCATGTAGTAATCACTTCATAAATGCTTTTTGGTTCATTCATGTATTTATCCATCCATCCACCTTCATAGCATTCTGCCTACCATGGAAAAAAGTCATAGAATTTAAAACTGGAATAAGATTTAGAACTCATCTTACCTTGATTTACTTTTTCATAGCATGGCATGGTTTCTAAAGAACTTCCCATATATTGCCTTGCTTGATTCTCATATCAGTCAGTCAACAAACATTGTTAAGCACTTTCTCTGTGCCTGGCACTGTACTAAGTGTTAAGATACAAGAACAAAACAAAATAATCCTTTCCCTAACATCCAAGGATAGAGTTTCTGCAGATAGGAAGACCTAAGAAAACAATGTGAAGTCAGGACTAAAATGTAAGTATGAGACTCATTTCCATTTTGTATATATGATAAATAAAAACCATGAATAGGTAGGGTTGACGTTAACAATATATGTATATGTGTGTATACACATGCATGCATATACATGTGTACATACATACACACATGTGTGCATGTGTGTACCTGTGTGTGTATCCATGCAAACCTAAGCAAAAAGGACTCAGTGATTTGCCCATGATTATAAAGCTAGCAAGTCTGAAAATAATCTGTTCCTCTGGTTCCTACGTAGCTAAGTAGAACAGTAGAATCAAAAAGACCTGAGTTCAAATCCCACTTCAGACACTTACTAGCTGGGTGACCCTGAGTAAATCACTTAAGCTCTTTCTATCTCAACTACCTTCACACAGTTGTTATAAGGATGAAAGGAGATTATATTTGTATAGTACCTAGCAGAGTGCCTGGCATATAGTGGGCATTTAATAAATACTCATTGACTTCACTCCCCTTCCTAATCTGGTGGTCTTTCCACTACTGTGTGTTGTTTGATTCAAACAATTGGAAAGAATTTATTAAATGCTTACTATTTTCCAGGTACTGTGCTAACTTCTAGGAATACAAAGACAGAAATGAAAAAGTCCCTTGCCCTCGAGGATCTTGTATTGTATTGATTGATTGACAAAGTTCAGGTTATATTTTGATTAGACAGTTGATTATGATTAATGGTATTGTTTATACAAAGAAGACTGTTTTGGTTTTTAGCCCAGATCTGTGATATCATTAATCTGGGGAACTTCCAGTGTGTAAACTCTCTGCACTGAGTTAGATCAGCAGTTTAGAAGCCTGAGATAGAGTTTCCTAGGGAGTAGAGGGTAAATGGTTTTCCAAAGGCATGTGGTTGGTATATGTCAGAGGTAGGAAAGACTCAAACCAGACTTTCAATACAAGGTTGAGGCTCCAACCATTATGACACTACTCTTCTTTGAGAAATAATGTAACTAAAATAAATCAAATGGTGAAGTGAAGATTTATTAAATCTAGGACCAAGTTTTTCAAATGACACATATGATCTGGAATAACTGTGTGACCTCTGTTCTTTTCCATTGCTGGTGATATTTTAGGATCATCATAGAAGTCAGAAAAAGATTGTGTATATAATAAGAGAGAGAGAGAGAGAGAGAGAGAGAGAGAGAGAGAGAGAGAGGAGAGAGAGAGACTACAAAATCCTAAGATCCCTTTTTGATGATTTGACTTGAAGTCCCTTACAATTTGAAAAAGCAGTTTCAGCTATGTTTCAATAAAGCATCAATTTGGGAACCCTGTATCTCTACACAGAGAGAAGTGTTTTAGGTTGTAATCATATGCTTGTCATGTGTATTTCTAATGCCTCTCCTTGTGTAACATAGCTTCTATATCAGGATGGAATCATGTGGAGATCTAAGTGCCTTTTGGACAACAGGCAAGAAAGAGAGCTTATAATCTGACAGTGATTTATTTTTACCATAACTTCACTTTAGTTGTCTTTGAATAAAGTCTAACAGCTTTCCATTGGTTTTCTAATATCCCTCTCTAATAGTGAACTTTCTTCAATGGTTAACAAAATCCCAATCAGACTTTAAATGGAGTTGCATAGAGAGCAATTATATAGAGCATCTCAAGTTTTTTTCCCATTGCCCACTTTGGGACATAAAAAGACCTCTTGCTAATAGTTTGAAAGAAAAAAAATAAAGGACAAGAAGGAAAGGCCGAGGTGTCAGAAGGAATAAAATGAAAGGGATAGTGCAACCCATTAGGAAATTAAGGGGGAAATGAAAATTATGATCACTTGAGACAGGCTTTTACTAATGGAATTTGGGTCTACTACAAAAAACAATGTCATACTAGCTGCGTTCTCTTAATGTTCCCTAGGCAAGTAGCAATCTTCATTGCTCAATGCTCTCCTTTTTCTTTATCATACTGCAGCATTTCAGCGTTAGAAATTTGAAATTAAATCTCCTTATTGTGCAGGCAGGGTGTCCAGTTTTATTCTATCACATGCCACAGAAACAAAGGGAACAATCCATTTTTCCTGATAGAAGCCAACAGTTCGTAAGAGGTTTGAGATGAGGGTGAGGATACAATTTGCCTAGAGAGTGCCTGAGGATCAAGACAAGCTGACTTTCCACGGAATGAGTCTGTCAGCTGGCATCTTGCAGTAATTGCTTCCCATGGCAGGACCTTACCAGCCGAGGGAGGACTGTTCTCGTCAACCCAAGAATCAATTTTTACAGTAGCTGAATGATAATTGTTTGCTAAGGCTCAGGGAACTTGTTGCCAAGTCTGGGAAGGGGCTGGAGCTGTGATTGGCACTCATTAACCCGGGATTCCAGTTTGATCATTTACCTTATTCAAAGAAAGAAGTTGGAGGAGGGGGGGAAAGAGGGAGGAGGGGGAGCAAGGGGCGGCTCTTTTGTTTGGAGGAAGCAAATGAGATCGACTACAAAATGGGAATCTGGATGTCAAATCTGAAACCAAATCAGAGCTTTATTCACTCAGATGGGACCACATAGCTATAAGGCAATTTGAAATTTTTTGCCCTCTCAGAAAGTTCACACGCACACACACGCACATGCACACACAATTTTTTTCAATTGTTTATTTTCGATTATTTGTTCACTGTGTTGATGGACTCCTAGACCCCAAATCTGTATATGCAGACTTAAAGTAAAAGCTCTGTTAGAGATGCAAGAGATGATTTTTAAGGTACTCTCAAGCCATGATCTGGATTCTAAAATAATATAATAATGAAAATAATAACAATAACTTTAGTAATAATAGTAAAAGAAAAGATTTTGATTGTGCTTTAAGTTTTGCAGATTTTGCTTTAGGTTTTGCAATGTGCTTTATATGTTATCTCATTTAACCTTTACACATAATAAGCTTTAAGCTTCCTATGCTCTTATTTTCCATGTGAATCTAAATTCCTTGCCTTCCCTCAGTAAAAATTTTCCCCATTGACTCATGGGAATGATTAAAATACATCATAGGATGTAGCTTTCCCAGAAGTGAAAGATCCCTATATAGGTCCTAAAGAAGTCCTGAGATATAAAGGGTAGAACACTAGACTGGGTGTCAGTAACTAGATGATATATCCAGAGTAAGTAGGGATGCCAGAGCTCATGGAGTCTACTTCATTTTGAAAAAACGAAGGACCACGGAGCTTAAATGACTTTTCCAAAATCAAACATATATTGTAAGACGTAGCACTGGAAGTCAGGTCCTCTGCATTTGGCTTTCACCTTCATGAATATGAAGAGTCAGGTGAGTGCTAAGGTTCTCCAAAAAAGCAGTAAATATAGAAATCAGGAAAATAGGTTAGGGATATGTCTAGAGAAAAGGAAGAACCAATAGGGCTCCGTGGGTGTGTGTATGTATGTGTGTCCTTCTCACCTAGTTTGCATTTCATTGTGACCAAGTTAACACTTTTGATTTACTGTTATCTAGTGATTGTGTTTAATTAAATATCCATTTCCCATCTTCAGGCTTTTGCACAGGCAGTATCTTTCCTCTCTCTAATGCTCTCTTTCTACTGCCATCTCTTGAAATCTCTAATTTCCTTCAAGACTAAGTTCAAATACCAACTCCTACTGATTTTTCCATTGTTGTTATTCTCATCACTTCCTGAAATGACTTTATTCACTAGATGTCTATAAGTAGATATGTAGTAAATACCCATCTGGTACTGCCTAAGAAGTAGAGTGGATCAAGGGAATAGGTTAGGTATACAATAAACAGTAGAAAATGATCACAGCCAGCTATTGTTTGAGAAACCCAAAGATCCAAGCTTTGCAGACAAAAAAACAATCGCTATTTATATTATCCATTTTTGTAGAAAAACTGGAAAACTATATGGCAAAAACTAAGTATAGACCAACATTTCATACCATATACCAAGATAAGGTCAATAATGAATATATAATTTGAGCATAAAGGATGATACCATAAGCAAATTACGAGAATATAGAATATTGCTGGTCAGATCTATGGAGAAGAAAAGAATTCAGGACCAAACAAGCAATAGAGAGATAAAAAATGGATAATATAAGTTATATTCACTTTAAAATTCATCTTTGCATGAGCATAATCAATACAGCCTAGATGAGATGGAAAACAGGAAGCTGCAAAAATGTTTTTGCAGCAGGTATCTGATAAAGGTCTCATTTCTCAAGTATATAGAAAATTGAGTCAGATTAATAAGAATATAAATCATTTCCCAATTGAGAAATGGTCAAAGGATATGAACAGGAAATTTTGAGAAGAAATCAAAGCTATCTACAGTAATAAGAAAAAATATTCTAAATCACTATTGATTAGAGAAATGCAAATTAAAACTACTCTGAGGTACCAACTCCCACCTCTCAGATTGGCTAATGTGACAGAAAATGAAAATGATAAATGTGAAAATTGGAACAAAAATGCATTGTTGATGAAGTTGTAAACTGATCCAACTATTCTGGAGAGCAATTTGGAACTATGCCCAAAGGGCATCCAAACTATGTATACCCTTTGACCAAGCAATACCACTACTAGGTCTATATCTGAAAGATCATAAAAAAAAGGGAAAGGGATATATCTGTAAAAAAATAATTAATTAATAATTCTGTCTGAGAAATCAACCCGGACCAACAGACAGGGCATCTATCTGAGGAATTAACACAGATCAACAGACAAGGCTCCCGACATCACAAACATTCTTTCTGTTAGGCCTCCCCAAAAACAAGTTCCCTTAGCCCACTCATGTTTGCTTCTCTCTCTCAAGGAGCTCAGATTCCAAAGGGCAAAGTGAACACAAAAATAACCATGCATAAAGAGAATATATATAGTAGATACCACTCATTCCCACAAAAGGAATAGTTAAAGAAAAATCTGGGAAAACTTATATGAACTGATGCAGAGTAAGGTAAGTAGAAACCAGAGAAGCATTTATGTAATTACAACCCTGTAAAAGCATAAGTTGAAAAACTTAAGAACTTGGATTGATGTGATGGCTATCCATGATTTTCAGAGTACTGAGTGGAAAGCATGTTATCTGTTGTTCTCCATTCTCAAAGGGGCCCAATGACATCATGATGTTGAGATCAAGGTATAGTATATTCAACTGTGGCTATCAGATCAATATGAGCTTGGAAGGCTCTACCACAGGTGGAACACAAATAATCTGTTTGAACATCTGGGATGGAGATCTAGACTTGTGCTATGATTCTGCTTTGCTCATACAGTAGATTATTTTCCTTGATGTGGGCATGTTATGCTGGGTGGTCCTCTCCCAGCATCTCTCAGATCTCATATCAATAGTAAAGTTCTTCAGTGAGATCTTGAATGTGTTCTTGTACTGTTCCTTCTAACTTCGATGTGAGCACTTGCCTCGTGTGAGTTCTTCACGTAGTCTTTTAGGTAAATATACATTTGACCCAGTCCATTGGAGTTGAACTCTCTGCAGTAGAGTTCAAATGCCTGGCATTTTGGCTCGAGAGAGGACATCAATGTCCAGTACCTTACATCACCAGGTGATCTTCAGAATCTTCCTAAGGCAATTCAAATTGAAGTGATTCAATTTCCTGTCATGGCACTAGTATAGTGTCCAGGTTTCACAGGCATGCAGCAATGAGCTCAGCACAATAGTTTTTATAGAACAGCTATACTTTCTTCTGGAGACTCTCAAAAGCTGAGCTAGCTCTGGCAATATCTGAGTCAACTTTATTATCAGCATTAACATCTCTGGATGTTAGTGCCAAGATAAGTGAAAAAATTCATTCAAGAATAGCATTCAATATTTCTCTATTTGCTATAACCACTGGTTCCACGTATAGATGATATGGACAGAAAAGCAGTGTACTCAAGATGCAGAATTAAATGTACATTATTGGACATGACCAACGTGGAAATATGTTTTCTCCTAAATTTTGTATATTTGTTACATAGGTTTGCTTTTCTTTCTCTTTAAATATGGGAAACAATGGAGGGAAAGATGATAGAGAAAGAATTCAGAATAGTGTTTTCCCAAAGGTGACAAAAGATTATAATGAATGCCAGGAAGAATAGGTAAGCAGGACAGACTTGAAAGCACTTCATGAATTTATGACATACTCAAAAAGAAAAATAAATACTACTTAGTAGAGCTTTAGAGTTCTATGTACAATCTCCTCATTCTGCTTTTATATGTGTAAACGCATACAAACATACATACATTATATATATCTATGAAAATTACCATTTTATTTAGTGTTTAAGTTCAGAACAAAAAAAAATAAATGAAGTATTTGAAAGGTCAGGAAGTAGAATTACTGAGTATAGATGTTTCCAAGAAACAGCTGAGAAGAGACAAAGAAATAGGGGAGAACAGCAAAGGGGAGGATTGAATAAGAAATTTTTCTTTTTCTTTTTCAAAGATGGTGGATGTAGAAGTGTTTGTAAGCAATGATAAGGGAAGCAGATTATAGGGAAATGTAGATTAGGAAATGGAATAATAGTGGAGACAAAATGCTGGAGAAGATGAGATGATGTAAACTAGGATACAAGTAGAGGGGTTGGCTTTTTCAAGTAGAAGAGTCATCTCTTCATTTGATATGAGAATGAAAGAGGAAAAAGATTTTTGTAAATCAGTATTATGATGAATTATTTTTTAGTATTCCTTCAAAAGAAGTACAAGACAAACTGATTTATGAGAAATTCCATGGCATATAATGAGTGTGATTATGTAAATATTTTGTGACATCAGATACCAAGTCATATAAGTGGATCTAGGAACTGAGTCACACATTACTTTACTCCAAAGAAGCAACATGACATAAGAGAAAGAGCCTCGTACTAGGTGAAAGATCAAAAATCCAAAGGTTAGTAGCTTTATAGGTGCAAAAAACTTTGCATATCTGAATCTTGGTCTTCTCATCTATGAAATGAAAATAATAATGTATTCACCTTAGGAGATCATTGTGAAGAAATCACTATATAAATGTGAACTAATATAATTTGCAGTCATATTAACAACATGAGAGAATGGTAGAAGGCAGAAAGTGCAAAAACAAAGGATCATCTCTTCATCGTAAAGTGTTTGCTTAAGTTTTAAAGTCTCTGTCTCAATCTCTCTCGCTTTCTCTCTTGCTCTTTCTCTCTCTCACTTTCTCTCATACACACACACACACACATACACGCACAAACACACAAGTTTCAGATAAAGTCCCATCTTACACAAGAATCTTTAATGAAGTCCTACCTTCGTCTTAGCCTTCTTCTAGATTACCCCTAATGTATCCTGCAAATATCTTTTTTGTACAGAGTTCTTTATATATTGTCTCCCTAATAGACTGTGAGCCCCTTTGGAGCAAGGACTGTGTGCGTATTTTGGTTTTCTTTTGTTTTGTTTTATTTTGCCTTTAGTTATAACGCCAATGCTTAGTCTAGTGCCTGTCATATAGTAAGTCCGTAATAAATGTTAGTTTTCTGATACATAAGGATTCACAAAATGAGTGAGTCAGTCAATAAACATTAAGGACCTACTAACATGCCATGTACTATGCTAAGCATTAGGGATACAAAGACAGATAAAAGATGGCCCCTGATTTCAAGGAGCTCACAATCCAATGAGTCTACACAAATGCAATAAACTCAATCTTCAGTCAATTGGATACCCCAGAGGCTGTGTTGATACTAAATAATCAGTGTTTCTAGGTCATTGTTTTGAAGCACTGCCATATTTATAAGCTGTGGGTGTCTAAATAAACTAACAAAATAATACTGTGGAACAGCAGAACAGTGCATTCTAGACAATTAAATAGAACCTTAAGAAAACTACACTCAGAAGACCCTTCCAGTGAAATTTGCGACTTTATCTATCTTTATGCTTACATCAGCAATTAGGATCAACCATGTTCTAAGTTTCACTCCCTTCCTTGCCCCCTCCCAAAGCTTCCTACACTACTGAATTATTATTTATATGAGTTCTGATTTTGATTAGTAGTCTATAATATCAGGCCTAGTATCCAGACCCTCAGTCTGATTGACCCTTCCAGAGTAATTGGAATACAGCATAAAAATGACATTTTCCATGAAACTATGATTCATTCACCTCACTAAGGCACTAAGATGTGTTTGTTTTGACTATTTTTAGTGAGCTTTGAAGGGTCAAAGATCTGCCTCTAAACAACTTAGTTTGGCTTTGAAAGCTTTATTTCCCTCTGTCATCCATCATATGATCTTACTTTATTCTATCAATTAATCTATGAGCAGAAGGCTTTTAGAGATGGTTGCATTTAAATTGAACTCTAAAGGAATTCAAGTTTATTGAAAATTTATTAAATTTATAGAAATCATTATCAAAAACTGGTACACAATGAAATACATATGTTTGTATTATGATTTGAGTATAGATAAGTACTTGTATGTATAGATACATACTTAAATGGTAATGTAATACGTATGTATATGTGTATGTACATGGTTTTTCATTTAAATATATTTTTAATTGTTAAGTACATATATTTTCATTATGTACCAGTTCTTTTGATAATGATTTTCAAAAATTTATTACTTTTCAACAAGTTTGAATTCCTTTAAAGTCCAATTTAAATGCAAAAAATCTTTGCTCATATTCACTGTCAGTCACAGTCTTTTTCTTTAGACCTTTTTCTCTATAAGGACCCAATGTACTTTTCATGTCATATTATTGTGTTCATCCTTTGTTGCTGAAGAAAACCATGCCATCAGAGAAATGATGACATGACTTGACCGTGATTTTGTTTTGAGTGAGGGAGAGCTGTGCAAGGTCACCAGCCTCACTTCTCCTCCACGTCATATTGTATATTGAGAGGCAGTGTGGTATTTTGGAAGGAGAACTGCTTTGTAACCAGGAAGATCTGACACTTACTAGCTATGGTGTCTTAACCTGTTTGCTTAATTTCCTCAATTATGGAATGAGCATAATAGCACCTACCTCAAAGACTTGTTACACAGAGTACCAAATTATAAAACACTAGTAAAAAGCACTTAGCACAATGCCTAGGACAGCAGAGGCACAAATTAAATGCTTATTTCCTCCCCAGCCCATCTCCTTTGCTTCTTTGACTCTAAATGTATGACTCTGAGTCAGTCATTTTACATCTGAATTTCAGTTGCTTCATCCATAAAATGCAGCTAATATCATTCCTAGCTCACAGGGCTTAAAATAGATAATATTTAAAAATTAAAACCTCAAAAGTGTAACATATTTAGCAAAAATGTACCCTATACAATGTTTATGCACCCCAATTTTGTACTAGATTAAGATATTTTGTCTATTTTTCCAATGATGTTCAACTTTTTTGCTAGGAAATGCAACACGTTGTAAAAAATGTAATCTAAGAACAATGTAATGATTCAGATGTTAGCCTGTCATCCCATAATGTGAATTTTTTGTCTTTAAATAGATGAACTCACATATTAAAACTCATTGGCTACCTTTCTGCATATACATATGACCTCAAAAACTTATCTCTATAGGCTCAGTATTTTGCTGCTCATGAGAATCAATTCAGTTTCTTGAGTACATACTTTGTACAAAACACATGGGAAGCACTGAAGAACATCCAGTTTGGGGAGAAGTATTAGTCTCATAGCCCACAAAGCAGACTTCCCATCTCAGTTCTGCCACTTGTGGGACTATGGTTGATTTATTTCACTTTTCAGCTTCTCATTTCTCTCCCTGGTTAAACTGAGGATGCCAAACTAGATGACTTCTAAGGTATTCTCCATCTCATCTTTGTCAACAAAAAGCTTGTAAGCCTAGGAAAAATAAATGTATTGAGAAACTACCATGTAGGGACTCCAAATCTCTCTTACCAGAGTTCTAGAACACTAGTTAAGGACAGTTGTTCTTCCTTCTCCTGGAGGTTTTGGTAAACAACACAAAGTAATTTGAATAATTCAAGCCAATTTAGTTGGTGCAAGTTGGAGGCCATAGGGACCATCAGATGAAAGTGAGTTTCTCTCCTGATCCCTTCACACTAGCTGGGGGGAAGGCAGAAATCACATCATTGGATCAAAAAACCATGAATCCCTCCCCATCCCTACCCTACAAAATAGTGACACTTGTCTCCTTGGTGTTCCTCACGGATGACATCACATCTCTCCACTCCATTCATTTTCACTGACTCTCACCATGTCTGGAATATTCTTTCTCCTTCTCTCTCCCTCTTGACTTCCTTCACTTTTCCAGTAATATCCCACCTTCTGCAAGATGCCTTTCCCAGGACACCTTAATTCTAGTGCCTTTGCTTGGAAGTTACCATGTCCTGCATAAATATTATTTTACATAGTTATTTGCATGCCACCCTGCCTATTCCATTTTTAGCTCCTTGATAAGGAAATTATTTTTGTCTTTCCTCGTATACACAGTGCTTGGTATAATGCCTGCCATTGGCTTCATGACTTGATTTGCATATGAGGAAACTAAAGCTCAGGGCAGGGAAGCAACTTGTTCAAGATCACATGGGTAGTGACAAAACCAGATCTGAATGCAGTGTATTACACCATATTGCCTCTAACTCTTTTTTTTTAATTTTGGAGTTAGACTAGGTTACATTTCAGGTTCCCTCCCAATCTGAATATCCATGTTTTTGTGAACTCAGGGAAAGATTGGAGAACTCTAACTTAAAATGAGCTGGAGAAGGAAATGACAAACTGCTCCAGTATCTTTGTCAAGAAAGCCCCAAATGAGGTCATGAAGTGTCAGACATGCCTGAAAATGACTGAATAACATAAGAATGAATTCAAGGGAAGGAGAAAGTGGAGGCAGGGAGACCAATGAGGAATGCCTTTTAATAGTCCAGAAAAGAGATGGCTATGATAATGTATGTGATACACAGATAGGACAGAGGTAGGAAAACACTGCCACTTCAAATCTTGACTTCTCTGTGTAAATTATTCATTTAAAAATTCTACTTTTTGCAAATTATGGATTGTAAAAGTATTTTTAAAAGATCCCTCTATGACTTAGCAGAGTGTAAACCTCTACAGCCATAGAAATGCACATTCGTTACTACCTTTTGTTACTTTCCTCCAAAATTTCTTCCAAATGGCAGAAAAATAGCATCCAATCCCATGATGACTCATTTATGTTTAAAATATCACTTAATGTGGCACCTTTTTAATACCCTTTTCACATATAAATAAACTATAGCCATTAGCTCTCAATTGTCCATGTAGCTATACCCTTTTCAAAAATTGTAATATGCCATAGTATCTTAAAGTTGCAAGGATTTTAGAGGTAATTTATGCCAACTTCATAATTTTAACTAGTGATATCTCTGGTCTACTGCATCTCTAAAAGATTATTATCAACTATCTGCCCAAACGCTTCCAGTAATTGGAAACCAGTTGCATGTAAAACATATCCAACCTTGGGAATAATATGGAATCATCATATTATAGCAATTGAAATATTTGAAGGCAGTTGAGTCATTCCTCCCCCCAATCATTCTCTTTGCCAAGCTAAATATCCTCAACAATTTTCCAAATTCTTGCAATTCTTGTCAAAATATTTTTAAACTAAAAAATGTATAGTGATAAAATTAATTGTTGATATTAGCTAATATCAACAATTAATTTTATCACTATATCTACTAGATATTATCTATTATCACTAATATCCACTAGAGAGAGTAGTTGCAATGCAAGAAGATTAGGAAAAAGAATGCCTACATAGGTATAGAGATAGACTATGAGAAGAGCTAGCAATAAAATTGGTAGCCTTCTATATGTGCAAAAATTTTAAAATGCACAAAATATGGGTAACAAGCTGAGTGAGTTTGAAATCCTATTACAAGGAAGGAAATTTCATCAAATTCATCATCAATGTTCCAGGCACTGTATTAAGTGCTGGAACTACAAAAAAGAAGGAGAAGTCAACCCTTGACCTCAAGGAGACCACAACCTAATTGGAAAGATGAGAAACAAACAAATGTATACAAACAAACTACATAAAAGAGAAAAAGGAAATAATTAACAGAAAGAAGGTGCTAGAAGGAAGAGGGGTTAGGAAAGGCTTCCTGTAGGAAATGGAATTTTTGTTAGGACTTAAAGGAAGTTGGGAAAACAGTAGGAGGAGATGAGAAGGAGAGCATTCCAACCATAGAGAAGATGCTGGGAGCTGAAAGATGGAACATCATTGAAATTTGATGGGATGGAACTAGTGCCTGGAAGATGTCTTGGAAAAACATGACTTCATTAAAAGGAATTGGGATGAGCTTGAAAAGGAGGGAAGTGCATATGTATATTTAGAAAAAAAAAATATACTGATGGAGAGAAATCCTAGAACCAGAATTGGAGGATCATGATCAAGAGAATTTGGTTGAAGATGAAAAGAGGCAATGGGGCAGTATCGCCATTGATCTATGGGAGTCCACTGAATAGATAGAAGAAATAGGATTTTAGGAAACAGATCACTGGCCTGGGATAGAGTAATGATACAGAAATCATGGGAAACTTCAAGAATGAAATTCTGGAAGTTCAAAAAGAATCCATCCTGATGAAGAAGAAAAGGGGAGCTGTCCAAAAAGATGAATGTGGAAGCAGAGAACCCATTAAGCAACTTAGATTTTGTTGGTCAATTGTTTTAGTCACGTTCAACTTTGTGACCCCATTTAGGGTTTTCTTAGAAAATTATTTGCAATTTCCTTCAGCTCATGTTGCCAATAAGGAAACTGAGGTGAACAAAGTTAAGTGATTTGCCCAGGGTCCCTCAGCTGGTAAGTTTCTGAGTCCAGATTTGTACTTCAGAAGATGAGTCTTCCTGACTCAATGCCTGGCATTCTATGCTCTATGCCACCTGACTGCCCTAAGATAGATTTTAAAATGAATTTTGAAAACAGTCACAAGATCAGATAGCTGAGAATTTATTGTATTCACATAAGCATGGCACTACTTTTTTAGAAAATCTATGTAAACCAGTGGAGTTAAACTCAAATGAAAAAGATCTATGCAAGTTGCATATTAGCATAGAAAACCACAAATTACCATTATCAATGCTGTACTATAGTTTTATTTATTTTGTAAAACATTTCTCATTTTAATCTGGTTTAGGGATTAGAGGATCAGAACTGGGAATGTTTAACTTTGAGTTGAGAAGACTTAGGTGGAATACAACATACCTTCAAGTATTTAAAGGGTTTTGATGTGGAAGATGGATTAAATTTGCTTGGCTTAGTCTCAGAAAGCAGAACTAGGAGAAAGGGGGGATGTTGCATAGAGTCAGATTTGAATTTCATCAAGAAAAAATGTCCAAATAATAAGAGCTGATACAAAACCACTGCCTTAAGAAAAAACTGTCTCCTCTTTTGGTAGAGGTCAATAAGACCTTTTTTTTTTTTTGGTGGTTTGGCAGTTTTTTGTCCACTAACCTGGATACAACACTGATCAAAAGAAACTTGAGGAAAATATTTTAATAGATGTCACCTTACCATATACTCAGAATCTTCAAGCTATATAGAATAAAAAGCTTTTGAAATATAGAGACCTAGCAAAAAGAGAACAAAATCATATCAATCAAAAGCAGGGTTTTGTGGACGAAACTTAAATTTGGTTTAAGTTTATTCAAGGTATTTTTATTTTAAGCAATATGAAAAACCAATTAAAAACTACTTTAAGGATTAAGTATTACAACCATAGAATCCAAGGGTGAAGAAATAATTGAATTTATGTGTGTATATGTATGGATGGATATATATATGTATGTATGTATGTATGTATGTATGTATGTATGTATGTATGTTTAATACAGTTCTGCTTCCACAGACACCAGATCAGGAATTCAATGAAGTGACACATAGGCAATTGGAGCTAAGGAAAAGGATTTCTGACAATATCCCCTCCAGGCTAGTGCTTTTTATTTTTCAGACTGCAAGGTGTGTACATTAGATTGTTTGAGACGCCTAATAATTCTGTAATGTAGATACTAAATTTTTCATTACAAATGTTTATTATTTATTTTTAAAACCATTTATTATTTCTCCCTCTCATTGCTCTACTCTGCCATAGAATAAGAAAAAAGAAAAAGAAAATCTTCCCAACAAGTATATGTAGTCCAGTAAAACAAATTCATGCATTCACTAGGTCCCAAAATGTAAGTCTCTTTCTGCTTTTTAAGTCCATAAGTTCTCCAGCAGGATGTCGTGCATTTCGTGTTCAAGTCCCCTGGACTTACGGCTTATCTTTTCATTGATTCAGGTTCTAAAACCTTCCCAAGTTGTTTTTTGTTTATAATGTTTCTGTGGTTGTATAAATTCTTCCCCTGGTTTTGCTCATTTCACTTTATTTCAGTTCATAGAGATCTTCACAGTTTCCTCTGAAAATATCCATTTTGTCATTTCTTACAGTGAATTTTTGTCAGTATGACAGGTATAAAGTGGAATCTCAGAATGGCATTAATTTGCCATCAATATTTTGTTACACTAAAACACCACGATTTGTTTAACTATTCCCCAACCTTAGCCTAAAAGGGCCAGGGTCTCCCATTGCATCCTGGGCCATCTCTAGTCACCCTGATGAATATCTGGTCACTGGACCCAGATGGTTCTGGAGGAGAAAGTGAGGCTGCTGACCTTGCACAGCCCTCCCTCACTCAAATCAAAGTCAACGGCAAGTCACGTCATCCTTTCCCTGATGGAATGATCCTTTTTGAAAATGAAGGAGAAACATAGCCCATCGTCTTAGTTTCCCTTTTTTGGCTATTACAAAAAAGAGTTGTTCTAAATATTTTTGTACATTTGGTTACCTTTCCACTCTTTATTTGTGGAATATTGGTAGAATTGCATCAAAGGGTGCAGAAGAATTTACATTTGGGGCACAGTTGCAGATTATTTTCCAGAATAGCTGGAATAATTCACAGCTCTACCAATAGTGTATTAGTGTGACTTTTTCTTCCTGTAGACTAAGGATGGGGTTTCAAGAGGAATCATCAGCCTTGAGGGCACATGTGGCCTTGTAAGGCCACACCTGAGGACCTAGAGGGCCACATGGCCTCAAGAATCTGAGGTCAATAGCTACTTGCTATAGCCTAACCAACATCAGTCATTTTCCTCTTTTATTACTTTTGCCAATATGATAGGTATACAGTAGAACCTCAGAATGACATTAATTTACATTTCTTTAATTATTATCAATTTAATTCTTTTTTTTCATATTTTTGTTGATGGCTTCGATTTCTTCCTTTGAAAACTGCCTTTCCATATTTTTTGGCTATTTTTCTATTAGGGAATACCTCTAAATGTTATAAATTTATAAATGCTTACTTAGTGAATTTAATCCCTATTTTATACATGAGGAAGTCAAATATCAAAAGATTAAGTGACTGTTCTATGGGTACCATGGCTAGTAAATGTTAGATTATTCAAACCGAGGTCTAGGTTGACTCTTAATTCTAGTTTTCTTCCCACTAACTGCTATCTGTAGATATTCCATCTATATATTTCATAGTAAAGTTACATTTACTTCATGCATTTTCCTGAAAGTGAACTCTTCTGTGTGATTCTAGTCATTATGTTATGTGTGTTTATGTCTTATTTTACACAATGTTCTTAAAATGTAATGCATAAAGCAATATCCTATAGAAGAAATTCTAATCTGAATATGCTGATTATGTCTAATATGAATAATAGCCTATGAACTATCTTAGTAGATTAAACTAAGAGACCATGAAACCAAGTATTTGCTCCTCTAACTCTTTGGTTTGTTTTTTTTTAATTGATATGTTTGTTGCTAATATATCAGTCTCCATGTCCTCCTCAGGAAGCTATCCCTTGGAACAAAGAGTAAAAAAGAAACAAAAAAGAAAGCAGTTCAGCAAAATCAACTAACATTAACAAAGCTTAAAATGATTCTCTGCAGAGAAAGGAATGGTTGCATTTTTGAAACTCTCCTCCAGGGCTGTTTTCTTAGACATTATAATTATATAGCATTAAACTTTGTTTTTCATTCTTTCCATTTTCACCACTGCAGTTATTGTATTCTAAATCATTTGACTACATCATTGTAGTTAAAATCATTGTTTTCCTGGTTCTGTCGACTTCACTTTGCATCAGTGCAAATAAGTCTTATCATATTTCTCTGAATGGACAGAAACTTCTGTCTCTGATGGCAGCAATAAAGGCCATTTCCAGGGAAGGTCTTAGCTTAGAGAAATTACCTAGACATCTTGACCTTCCTTTAATAACCTATTACAGATTCAGTTATATGTCTCATATTCTATCAAGTAAAAAAAATGATAATATGCAGAATAAACTGTAACATTTCTGATTTGTACATTGGGATATTTGTACAATAGGTTTTCATACTCCAGGTACACCTATGTGCATATATTGAGATTGCAAGCAATTCTTTTTTAGAGACTGCACATTGTAAATCAGGAATACACTTTTCAGGGCCCATAAAAATAATAAATTGTTGATACTCTCTTCAGGGGCAAGACCGATGTCATCAGAAATCAAGAAGAAAAAAAATGAAGTCCATCAACAGTAGTCAATGCAGTTCTCAAATTCCTGATTAAATTCCTTTGACAAAATATTTTTAATTGTTTGAGTCTTCTTAATTTTATAAAATATTCACAGTCAAGTTTTATTTTCTTAAGTAGTTTTCTTTTTCTCAAAAAATCTTTTATTTTCACCTTATGGTGAGAAATCTGCAGCGAAAATTTAATTTCTTTTTCTCTCTCTTTATCTTTCAGTAACCTGCCTATCTACATAAAAATGAAAGGTTTTTTAAGTTTTTGTCAGTCAAATTGTGATTGTAATAATAAACACTTGAATTAAGCAAAATAATAGACAAGAAACTTGTTAGCTATCGATTAGTGAGTGGTTATTTTCAAAGTAAACAGTCATTTCACTAAATTTAATCTTTCTTAAAATATGGATCATATGTCTGGGTATAACCAGAACTTGATTCATTCTCTTGCCTATTAAAAAATAGAGAAATTAATGGAAATCTGGAGCCATGAAAAAATGCTAGACTTAGAGTCAGGAAATCCATCCATATTTGTTCTAAACCTATTGTTCAGTTGTTATATTCATCTCTTCATGACCCTATTTTGAGATTTTCTTTGCAAAGAGACTGGAGTGGTTCACCATTTCCTTCTCTAACTCATTTTACAGATGCAAACTGAGGCAAACTAGTTAAGTGACTTGCTTAGGGTCATACAACTGCTAAGTGTGTGAGGCTGGATTTGAACTTATAAAGATAACTCTTCCTGATTCCAAGTCCAGTGCTCTATCTACCACACCACTTAGTTGCCCTATGAGATCTATTACTTTATACAAAATAAAAGTTTGAATTAATGGCTTCTTAGGTTTCTTCCTACTCTTAAGATTCTCATTTTTGTCATATCATTTTGTCACACTTCTGATGTGAGCTTGAAAATGAAGTTTACTGGCCTTTTTTAAGTCTGTTTCCATTAAAGGGTTAAATTATCACTAGAACAACATGTGTACATCAACCAGTAGAGGAACATTTATTAAATGTGGATCTGGTGTTTTTTTAACCTGAAGGAATTTGGCTAATCATCTCATCCAACACCTTCATTTTACACGAGGAAACTGAGACTCAATACTAGCCTAAGAACACATCTCTAATTAAAAATTAAATTGGGAATAGAACCCAGGTTTCCTGAAAACTAGTTCCGTTATATCTTTCCATTATATCATACTGGTTTTCTAAAGATACATTTAGAAGTATTAGACATTTGTAGTGATAAGAGGCAGGCTTCTTTTAAAAGTTCCGCTCTAAGATCACTGTTTATGTCATTAAATCTGTGCTTATGGGAGAGGGAGGGAAATAAGGGAATGCATAAACCCAAATTATTTTTGTTCGGTTTTGGAATACATGACATGACTTTATTTTGTTGCCATGGATTTATCTTTCTAATCAAATGTTTATCTGTATGCATCTATCCATCTGTATAGTTATCTGTATTGAAATTAGTTTGCATTTTCTCAGCCCTTGTTAACTGATAAGTATTAGGAATTAGTATTAGGGAAGTATTTAGGAATTAGTATTAGGGAAGTATTAGGAGAGGAAAAACCATGATTGGATCTGGACAAAGTTAATATAGCATTCAAATTTTGCCATAGTTAATCCACTAAGCGGATAACCTATACTCAGATAATTGAGAATCAACTGTCCCAGTCAAGTGCCAGTATGTATGCAGAAACAGCCAGTCTTTGCCTTTCAATGGACAATTCTTTGTCCTCTGAAACAAAGCTTCCTTTTTCAGAAATATGAGTAAAATCCACATGCCAGAATTCCCCACAATGATTGATACCCACCTTCCTGACATTGTGCCCTATTTCTGATTTGTGCATCTTGAGTATTACTGAGTACTGTATTTAGAAAACAAAACCTATATTGCCTTTTGAGAGAAATAAATCAGACTCTTGGTATACCCAGAGAAAATGCATATTTAAATGTTTCCGAAGGGCTGTTTTCACTGCATATTGCTGGAAGGCTGCCAGAGGTAGGCTAGATCCGATTGGGGGGAGGGGAGCAGAGTCTATTGTGGTCAGTGCAGTAATTTGAGGGGCAGTTGGGTAAACCGGAGTGGAAGGGGAAAAATCCCTCCTGGTCCTAGCAGAATGGAATGCTGACATATAAACCTAAGAGAAGAGGGCATTGATAAGGCAATAGATAGCATTTGGGGAAACTGGTAGCTAATTTGGCAGATCCAGGGTATGGGAAATGTTCGGGCTGCCTCCTGGTCCTCCAGTTGTTGTTCGAGGTACGGTCCTGGAAGCAAACGAAGGGCAAGCAGGAGGCCCATTTCAGCACCAGGATCAGATGCTTCCAAAACTCTGCCTTTCCTTCTTCTTCTACACAGATTGCTTAGTTAGGTAAATGCCTAGTCACTCCATGCATGCATTCTCTAAGTTTCACCCGAAATGAATTATATTTTTTTCCCCTTTCCTTGTACTTTCTTATTTTTGGTGTGTGTGTCTTATTTTCTCCTTCATAATGGATGGGGGGAAGAAAGGTTAGATTAGAAAACTTCCATTAAGCCTTTAAAAAGACCATCTGCTGAATGGTGACTGGGGTTTCATGTAAACAAAATGCCTGTGCTGGTTACAAACAAATGATCTTATCTATTGTATTGTGTTACAAATTAAAATTAGATTAAGCCACCTACATGGTACCTCAGCTGAATCTTAAATTTCTTATGGCAACTGAATGTTTGCTGCAAGGATTCATTGAGCCTGATGAGAGCCTCATTATTTTTGTACCAGCAGTACACACTGGGTATAGCATAATCAAAGCCTGGGGGTACGTATTAATTATCCTTTTGAATAGTGATGAAATTTTAAAAAGATCTCCTTTAGGCTCACATCATCAGCAGATGAAACAAAGCTTTGCACAGCTTGTGAGCAGTGGCTCACATGTGTTTTTACATCTGTTCAGGATATTTCAATTTGAAACTCAACGAGCCAAGACTGGGATTAAAGACCAGGATAATTTTTTTTTTAATTTAGAAATGCTGCAACAACAAATAGACCCCGCCCTGTCTCAACAACAAGGTGGGGAGAGGGGGGATATTCTCTTTAAAAAGAATCTCTCTTTTTCTCTCTCTGTCTCTTTTTCTCTCTCTTTCTCCCCCCCCCACTCACTCCTCCCCCCCTTCATCTTCTTCTTATCATTATTATTTAAAAATCAAGATTTCACACATGCAGCATGCAGGGAATGTCAGTGTGTTGTCTGAGTGCCATGGGTGATTAGTGCACCTGTTCTAGCAAAGTGACAATTGCATCAAACAAGATTTTAGCTCTCTTCTATTAACATTCAGTCTAATCAGACATTCTCACTGCTGAGCTACTCTTCCTTTATTTATTTCCTTTTTTTTTTTTTTTTACTTTCTATTAATCCTGTTAGACAAAGGATGGAAAAGGGGAGAAAAAGTAGGAGGGCAGGGAAATCCATGGAAATGCTTCAAGAATACAAAAGGTTTATGGAATAAACATACTTCTCCATGTAGTTCAAATGAGAATGAGACATTGAGGTAGTAGTTTGGGGGAGTCATCCCAACTGCAAGCTTTCCCATTTGCAGAACATGGAGTGAGTCTGAGATAGACACAATGTATCATTGAACTGTCCCCTCTTTGATAAAAAAAAAAAAAGACAAGTCATTTAAGACAGAAGACCAAGTTAAAATGTCTTGCCTGTTTCCCTTTTGCAAACTTGAATTACAACCTGAATAGTCGACTATTACCAATCTCAATTTGCTTTTAATTCCATTTTTTAAAAGCCCCATAAGGAATATCACAAAGTACACATAACCTGAAAGGTTTTCCTTGTTTTCTCTTTGCAAAGTCAACATGTAATCGAAAAGCTGTTCTAAATCATAAAATTGCTGCATTTTATAGGATTTTTAAAGTCTGAATTAACTACATATCTGAAAGATCGCATACTCATACACAGAAATAGCACCACCTCATATTTATTCATTCTACCAGTGTACCTTTGAAGTGGGGTAAAATTCAGGTATTCTTTAAACCCTTTATTAATTCCCTAGAGGAACTAGAGCTGAAAGGGTTAGTTCAAATCTAGAGTGTAAAAGTATAGTTGGATATTAAAATAAACTCCAATTAAGGACAGTTTTACCTGACCCTTACAATATATTTTACAGATTTTTCAAAATTAAATTATTAAGCATAAGACTGAAGGAGTGGTGTGGTCACAAACAAGCTAGTGATGTCAAGCCCTCCTCTGTCTCTTCCGCCTCACCTCGGTTCTCTACCCAAGCTAATCTTTCTTTCACAGGCACTGACTGGGCAGAGCTAAGATCTCAGTTGAGACATCCTCACTGAGCAATCCGAGTAGGGAATTTTTTTTTCTGAGGCATGTATGTTTTTCTGACACTTTTTACATGAGCATAGGATCAATGTGCACAGCTCAGAACGACTTACCCTTCACATTTTCTTCCAATGAGAAAAATCAATAATCCTGTTTTCTAAGTGGAACACCACACTCCAGGCTATTGAGATGAGTTAGCTGCCTACTCTCTAGGTATATATGTTTCCTGCCCCCAAGGCAAGGTACTGTTTTAAACCTCTCTGGTAGTAAAACTAGTGAGACAATTCATTCACAGACTATTTTTGATTTTTCAAAAAAAAAAAAAGAAGAAGAAATAGACCCACTGCATTAATGATAAGCCATTTTCTTCTTGGTTTGTTTTTTTAAGTAGTACTAGAAGTGAAAGGAAAATGGGTCATATGGTTGACCCAAAGTTTGTGTCTTTTGACTAGAATTCCGTGGGATAGCTTCAGGTTCTGAGTAAAATGAAGGTGTTCTTTAATCCATATATCTATTTCCCTGGGGAATGGCGTTCTATCTTATCTCACCCCCACTTCAAGCTCTTCCTTTACCAGAGGCAGCATGACTTCGAGTGAATCAGTAATAAATTAACTTGGCAACCTGAGGACCTGAGATTTATGACATGGAAAGCATGCTTGCCACCTACCTCATAGGAATGAAGAGAGAATGAATGAGTTAATAATGAATTTGGAGGTTTCCAGGAAAGATTCTAGATTTATAAACTTGAGTTCATGGATTATATCTTTTTAACCTATTTTTAAAGTGCTTCACCCAGCAGCACATCCGTGGATGAACTTAAATAAGTGCAATTTGATGACAAGAAGAAAGCTTACCATTTATCCAGACTTGGGAGATGTAGGATACAGTCGCTGAGCAGTCAATAAATATCTAGAAGGCCTCAGGCAAATCAGCAAAACTCATCTGTAAAATGGGGTTAATAATTCCTGACTCTGCCTAAAAGGAACTTACCTTCTCTATAACCCAATGATGTAATCAACTCAGGTGGTAACTGATTAAAAGTGAGATCGTTGGTAGATTTTGTAATAGCATAAATAAAACAACTCTCAAAAATATGATATACCTGGTCAACAGCTGCGGCAACAGTCTGATCATAACCTCTATAGGTAATAACTCTTATGATCTCTTTGAACCTTATGAAAGTATCTTTACCCCTCGGTTAGGTTTTGATGATAATTTTTATTATAATTTCAGCTTTCTAGTATTTAAATTACATATTAGGTAATAAAACAAATATCATCTTTCCTTATTTCAGATTCTCTGCTCTTTTGTTGTTGCTTTTTGAGCCTAAATGGAGGAACGTTAGAAAGAAAATAATAAGACAAAGCATTTCGGCATCAATATACCTTACAACAAAATTATCATCATCATTTTGTTGCCATGTGTGCTTGCACACATCCAAAGAGGCATTAACCAAAGTTATAGTAATCACAGTCATAATATTTCATGTTTGCATTGTATATGAATTGTTTTTAGAATTATAGATTTTTTTAATTGCTCTCAGTAAACTGTTGATCCCAAAAGCCCTAAGGAATTTATTGAATGAATGTGGAACCCTATAGGAATCCTATAGGAATTCCTATAGGAATTTGATTCCTATAGGAATCAAAAAAGTGCTTCAGTTTCTAAATCAATCAACCACCCAACTAACATACATTTAGTGAATGTTTGTTTTCTTCATATTCTTGTGTTGAGCCCCAAAACATGATTAACTTCAAGAATAAAGATACAGCAGGAGCACAATGCCCTGGTCCCTTCACTCAGAGTCTGTGTCTTTTTGGAGAGAAAGACTCACTCAGAAGAAACAATTAGGATGAAATCTAAGATAATCAATGGGATTATAGATGAAGAGTTCCTAGAAAGCGTGTCAGAATCCACCTGATGTCCAAACCCTTCATTTCACAAATGAGGAAAGCAAAGCCCATGTAGGTTAATTAACTTCTTCAAGGTCACAGAAGGAATAAATATTAAGAAACAGAGTCTGAACTGAGATACTCAGATTTCAGACGGTGTATTTCTACTATTGTGTGCTGCCTCATAATGATCTCTACTAATCCCCAATACTAATTTGACATCTGTGTCTATATTTTGGGTATATTTCTGTTTGGTGGAACAATAATTGTTTTATGTGGTTTGCCAAGATTTGTTAATTCTTCACAATTTCTTGATCCGTTACTTTGCATTGTTCCAATTCACTTGAGCAGTTATTACTTACTATCAATAAAATCACCTTAGTAATAATGGATGAACTAATATTTTGCTCCTTATACAATGTCAATCACAAAAGGAGCTGGAAAAGCAGAACGTATTTATCTTATTATATGTGCCATAGAAAGCAAAGATAAAGTATGGGAATCTGTGAGGGAACAGAACAGGACACAAAATCTAATGGGCCCACTGATCTCCAGGCCAACCCAAGGTCCACGGCTGGATTAGGGCAGACACAAGAGACTATCTCTAATCCAAAACACAGGCTGGAGGGAACTTAGATTAAATCCTAATTATGTTACTTTGTGTAATCTTGGCGAGGTAAATTTAAGGCTCTTTGAGCCTTGGTTTCCTTTTTCAGAAAAATCCTGTGACTTGTTTTGGGTTTTTATCACAAGATACGTCATCAAAGCCTCCTTTCTTCATTTGTAAAATATAAGGTTAGACACTAACTATATATGATCCCCAAAGTTCCTTCAACATCTAAGGATCTTGAGTTCTAAAATCTGGATAACCTCTGAAACATCTGTGGTCTAAATGATTTCAAGGCCCAGAAGTCTGCCTCTATCTAGAAATGGTGACTCAGTCTATCCTACAGTATATGTAATCACAAAATGGATCCAGTCTTTCCTGGGTGACTTTATTTGGGAATAAAGTTCATATAAGAGCTTATGAGGTCACCCCAACAGCTTCCATAAACCTTTAATAGTAAAGGCAACAGGAGGGTCATACTAAAGTGGGGGGAAAAAATGACCCTTTACCTCTGAACTCCACTTCCAGTTGCTTCCAGTTACAAGTGACCAGAAATTGTCCCTGAAGAGTTTGACCATTCCCACCTAACTAGACGTCACCTTTATTCACTTAATAAGGCTAGCAAAAATTCACTCCTCTAAAATAAAAAGTGACCAAATGTATTTTTTAATATTGGTTTAAGAAAATTTTTTTTTGCTTCTAGGCTGACTTTTTATGCCAAACTTCAGCCTAAAGCGAATTTTAACAGCTGAGTTATAAACCCCTAAAAATAGTAGAAGTGCTGACACAACTTTATCTATAGCAGTGAGAATGGCACAGTTATAATTAAAAGGACATAGAGTACTTTGTCTTTGACTAACCTAAATAGCTATCAGGTTAACTTAAAATAAAGTTTCTCCATGTTATACTGACTGCAGGACATAGAAAGCTAATTCTTCCCTACAAACCAGTGAGGGCTAAATCGTTCAACCGGGTGATAGGTGATTGAAAGTGAGATTTGCTGTGGATCTAGTAATAACATAATAAAATGGCATTTGAAAATATGATGTGACTGGTCAATGGCTGTGGTAATAATCCAAGCATAACCTCTACAGGTAATAATGATTTTGATTTGCTTGAACCTTATGAAAATAGCTATTTTTGCCTCCAAATAGGTTTTATCCATACCTTTCTGATGACAACTGTAGCTTTGAATACCTAAATTGCATATTAGGTTATAAAAATAAACATTTTCTTTCTATATTTGAGCTCCTCTGCCATTTTCCTCTATGTTTGAAACTGCATTTACTTATTTAGTTTGGAGGTAACAGCATATGGTACGATTTTTCATCTTCATTTATATTTAATAATCCTTTTCTCTCAAGTTTCTTTTGGTACTTTGATTTAAAAAAAATCCACCTTATTTTTTTCTCCTTTAGTGGTGTTATTATTTTCTTTCTCCTTATTTTTCATCCTTGAGTGGGGGTGGGGAGATCCAGCCTCTTTTCTACTCTGGTCCCTGTTTATATCTTTCTCTTTTTGCCTCTTTGTAGTTTCCCCATCTCTGAAGTATTTTGTCTTGGAAGGCAGTCATCAACAAGATCTCAGTAGACTTTGCTCCTACTCTATTTATCCCTGTCCTTTTTTACTGCTCCAAACTGAAATCTCATTATTACTTTTCATGCCTATGAGACCTGGAACTCTAATGGGAATCTTTAGATTGTAGTATAATACAGGATGCAGAAACCGTCGGAAAAGAGTGGTAATGATATGAAATAGAACTTGGTCAAATGTCTATTCCAGTTCCTTGTTAGATTATAAGCTTCTAGAGGGTAGGGACTGCCTTTTGCCTTTCTTTGTACCCCCAGTGTTCAAAACAGTTCCTGTCATATAGTAGAAATTTGATAAATGCCTGTTGACTGACTGGCAGCCAGGGAAGGGAAAGACACTGAAATAACCGAAAATGTGTAGTGAAAGGCCATTTTATTCTTTTTTATTTACAATTCAAAGGTTAAAAATTTCCCAAGTTAGCCAACAGTTTTTTGATCAGCCTTAATATCCTGTGTAGATTTTCCCCCAAAATACAAGTCAAAAGTGTAGGGATTGCTTTTTTTTTCAATCCAACTAATATATATGCTATATACAAGGCAGAAGTGAGGAGGGATTGCATTCCAGAAATGCAGGATTGGGTCATAAAACAGAAAACATGTTTTAAAAGCAATAGCTCTCCTGTTCTGGTTTCTACATGATTATCAACCAAGTTTATCAATAAGTGAGGGGACACTAGCTCTGGTGGGCTGTGGTGGGTCTTTGATACCTGGTATAGCTTATGACTTAAAAATCATATGAAAGAAATTTGAAGGGCTTTTGTGGGTTTTGACATTTTATGTTTGGATGTGGGAAGAATTTCAGGAAATTGATTGCCCAGGTAGGTTTTAATACTTAAGGCCAGAGAGGAAATGCTTAAGTCATTTTGATTTTAATACCAAGTACACGATCTTGTTCATCTTCACAGATTTAAGTTCATAAAACATAAGCACTTTCATATTTGCAGTAGAGGGAGACTGTGAAAGCCTGCTCCTTATCAGATCTAAGGCTGGATCAGTGTAAGTTTAATGCCCTCTACTGGGAGAATCAATAGGTTATCTGATTTGTCTTCAGATCCCTTAATCACTGGTCCTGGAGCCTCCAGAGGTGATTATTACAGACTTAAAGGGTTGTACCTGCTTTACTCACAGTCTTTAGGGTAAACTGGAGGGCTGGAAAGAATCCAAGTTCCAATTAACACCACTCTTTCTACCTGAAGCCTCAGTGTCAGGAGGAGAAAAAAAGGGAAAAACAGAACGATTTCTTGGTCACAACACTGTACAGCAATGTAGAATATCGTATAAAAGGGAAATGAAATCACAAGTAAACACAGGTTGAGGGAAGTTGACAATAGAAAAAATATCAGTATAACACCCTCTGTTCAGACTATTCAAACTATATTTGGGAGAACCAGATAATTTGTTCTTAGTCTTTGGCTATTTGATATCGATGCTGATACTCCTGCATAAGCTACCTCCAATACACACTGTGTTCGCTAAATTCACATATTACGAAGACATCACACTTTTGCATATGTTCCATCTTTTCTTTAAGATTGCAAATGTCTGTGCAGAGCAGAAAACAAATAAAAGAACTTACAAGGAAGCAAAGAAAAGATGGACAATTCTCAACATGTGTGTTATTTATCATGAGGACTTTCCTGAAAATTTATTGTTACACATTTTGAATCCTTTCACACATTCTGCTATGCACATGACATGCTTTTTTTTCTTATTTTGTACCAATATTTAAGTTTATGATATATTTTTGGTTTTTTCTCTCTTTTGTTTTTGTGGCCTTTGAGTCTAAAATAAACAAATAAATAGATTGTAAACTTTTGAAAGATTATGTCCTAATTTATTCCTCACTATCCAATTCTATGTTCTCTATATAGTTGACACTTAAAAATTATTTTTGAATGGGCAGCTTTCCTAGATGTTTTCAGTAACCCAGTCATCAAATCATCACTAAAAATACACTATAATATGGACAAGGCCCTTATGACTCTACTTTTATGAGGGAAATGAAGA
Source organism: Bettongia penicillata ogilbyi (assembly GCA_023548195.1). Taxonomy (NCBI): domain Eukaryota; kingdom Metazoa; phylum Chordata; class Mammalia; order Diprotodontia; family Potoroidae; genus Bettongia; species Bettongia penicillata. The sequence continues at coordinate 3,509,698 of JAJHZJ010000302.1, read as the reverse complement.
AGACAGAGAAGTAACAAGTCATAAGAGAGACAAAATTGGCCTTTGAGTCAGGAATATATAGATTCACATATTGTACCTGAGTAATATCAGGCAAGGCTCCTAACATCTCAGTGTCTCAGGTAATTAAGCTTCAGAGTAGGTACTGATTTGTATTGGTACTGGGCTTTACTCTCAAGGAGGTCCCTATGTTGATGAACTCTTGGGTCCATTAAAAAGGTGTATTTACAAAGTATTAGAAAAGGTAAATCATACACGAAGGAAAGAACAAGAAATAAACTAAGCAGATGTGTAATGAGTGCCAAAACAGGGGGTTAAATGATAAATTCCATTGAAGTCAAGAGAAAGGAAGACCTCTATAGCTACCAGACCCTGGAACAATGCAGCTGAAGAAGACTTTGGATGCCTTTACTCCAACCCTCTCACATGAACTGAGTTCCAAAAGAAGATTGAATGAATTGATCCATGGCACACCTTATTAGGAACAAATGCTAGAAATAAGATTTCTCGAATTCCTGATGTGAGATCTTGCTGTTCTAACATGAGGCCTCCCCTCACTGTTCCTTGAATCTCCTCAACTCCTTTAGAGTCTAGTTTCAGAAAGTATGGAAATAGCAATAATATGTTTATGAGGGCACCATGAACTTCCAAGTCACCTGGGCTCAGAACCTTATCAGCTTTAGCTGCTTTCTTGCAACATTCCCCATATCCAACCTATTCTTTCTTTTAAAAAATTTATTTTTAATTTGTGGAATAAAACAAACATTTCCATAACATAGTATAATGAAAAAGATGATTGTGCTTTCTGCTTTCACATCTCTCCTATATACTTTCTTTACTCACACACTCACTACTTCAGTCTACTATTGCAAGAGCCATTTCTTTGGGCTCTGCCTCAAATCTCTCCTCAATTAGCTGCCAAAGTGATCTTCCAAGAGCACAAGTCTAACGACTGTCACCTCTGTGCTCATTAGAGCTCCCTATCACCTCCAGGATCAAATATAAAATCCCCTATTTAGCTTTCCAAGTCCTTCATAATTTTTGCTCATCCCCCCTTTCTAGTGTCTTACATTTCAGCACCATTTGAATACAATCCAGAAACACTGGTCTTCTTGTTGTTTCTGTCATGTGACACTACATTTCTCTTCTCTATTCATTTTCATTGGCCTTGTCCCATTCTTGGATTTTTCTCCCCACACCCTTTACTTTTGCTTCATGGCTGCCTTTAAGAAACAGCTCAAATCTTCTCCCTCCTATTTCACTTTGATCTGGAAACTTATAGGGATGGTGAATGGGGCTAGAAAGGATTAGAATAATACATTCCTTCCAGATCCATGGTTTCAGAACTCAGGGTAAGGGTTGAGGAGTGAGGGCAACAAGGCCATTGGTTAGGAGAAGATGGACAGGGAGTAAAAAGTGAAATGATAACTGAAGTTTTTCTGAAATAATGCTGTAAAAGATGCAATTGTTAATTTGGACAAATGGGCCCCAGAGCCAAAGTTTTTCCAGGGCAGCAAGGCAAAGAATTTAGCAGTGAAATGATGGTTGGAGTATAAGGAATGAAGCATATTATGTACAGAGCATCATGTTGTACAATCAATCATTTCAGTCATATCTGAGTCTTTGTGACCCCAGTTGGAGTTTTCTTGGCAAAGATATAGGAGTGCCTTGTCATTTCTTTCTCCAGCTCATTTTGCAGAAGAAGAAACTGAGGCAAACAGGGTTTAGTGCCTTGCTCAGGGTCACACAACTAGGAGTATCTGAGGTTGGATTTGAACTCAGGAAAATGAATCTTCCTGACTCTAGGCATGGTGCTCTATCCATTCAGTCACCTGGCTGTTATTACAGAGCATCAAAGGAGATATAAAAACTACAAACATAAAATCTATTTAAAAGGAAATTTAAAATAGAGAGAGAAACAAAATATACACAAACAAAAAGATTCAGCTATATTTTTATAGTACAAAAATCAAATTAAATTCAGTAGGCACCAAGAACCTTAATACTGAGACAAAGCAGTGCATCTGAAGTTAGGGCGTCTGAGTTCAGTATTTGATATAACTATATGAAGCAGAATCAGCCCAGTGTTCTTTCTGTTACATCAAGCTATCTTCTCTGATGATGGAGGGTGATCTTTTGATTCAAGAAAACTTTTAAAGTCAGATGATAATGATATGTTCTTTCTTTTCGAATCATAAAAGACTGGTAACAGTGACTGAGTAGGTATGTAAATGACTATAGCAGGAAAATGTCATTTGAGCAGAAACTACTGCATGAATTTTCTAGAGTCCCAAGTTTAGGCACACGAAGACAATAGTCACACAGGACAGGAAAACCATTGTTTCAGGTTTGGATCACATTTATGTTTCAGTCAAGTTCCTAATGTTATTTGAGAGAGGAAGAAAGAAAGACCTGTGGTTTCATTTCCTCTTCTTTTAGTAATTAAAAAAAAAAATGAAGGTGGAATTGAGGGGTGGAGGCCCATAAAGGGTAGAAACCTAATCTGGCTCTGCTTTGAAATAATTCTAGGCAGAAAATGGGTGATATTTTTCTTCTGTTATATATCAAGTTTAAGTGATATCAACACTTAACAAATAACCAAATGGACCTGAGCCTTCTCCCACATCTTTCATGCAAATGCCGGAGACCTTGCAGATTATATAACATATGGCATGCACACATGTTAAGACAATTTAACATAGATTAACCTCACCATAATATCTCATCCTTCCCTTTGTGATATCACTTCAAACTATTTAAATTTCAAGCCCAGTGGGGAGTAAAAACAAAAGGAAAATCAAAAAACAACATTTTTAAATTTGCATTGTACACATCATAGATCAATCTTCAAGATTCAATTATTTATCCATCCACTCAGCTAGCTTTATTAAATGCCAGTTGTGTGCAACCATATGAAGTTTAGGTAATCTGCAGTTCCTGCACTCCAACAGTTTTTAGTCATATGGTATATGTCACATCCACAGATAACTATAGCAAACCATATTACATGAAATGTACATTGGAGAGATACAAAAAAATGTGACCCAAAGGATGAAAAGATTTCCTGACCTGAAATGAACCTCGTTCACAAATAAAGTCACCTAAGAAAGACTGGAAGAGGTGGTGTTTGAGTTAGATTAGGGAGAATTGCATAGTTGGAAAGAGGAAGGGAAATATTCCCGGTATCAGTAAAAGCATGAGTGAAGGCATAGAATCTGGAAAACACAGGGCATATTTGGGAGGCAGGAAATAATCAGTTTTTCCTAAAGCACAAAGTGTAAAGAGGAGAATAGAGCTTGAGGTTAGATTCTATCAGACCACCAGGATCTTGAATCACAGTTAGGGGAAGGAGTTTGATAGCCATTGAAGATTTTGAGTGTAAACTGTGATCACCAACACTATACATATATGGTTCTAACAGTGCCATAAAGAAGGAAATATAGAGAAAAACGTAGAGAAGGGAAGATATACTAGGATATTTACTGCAATGGTAGAAGTTGGTGGTAAATAGGGTGGCAGTAGAGATAAGTACACTATGTAAGAACATCTAGGTGGTTGTAGCAGTAAGCACCTTGACATATCCAGGATGGCCTGCTAGCATAGGTTCTTACATCTGATTTTCTAAAAGGAAAGTAACTTTTGAGGGGTTGACAATCTTCTTTAATCACATATACCAACAAAGAAAATACAAGCAGAGAAATAAAGACCAATAGACAGGGTTTATAATTGTCTGACCATAAGCAATACATACATCACAGATCAACAGACAGATCCAGCTGTCTGATCATTACATACATACACATTACATACATACATAGTTACCAGAGAGAGAAGCACCAACATCTGGGTTTTTAAAGCTGAGGGGGCTTCTTAATGGCAACCCAGAGTCTCATCTGGCACACAAACCTTCCTTCAAAGAGTAAGCCCCCAAAGCAAAACCTCATCTCAGAGAATAAATACACTTTTCAGAGCCAAAGGCATCATGACACTTGCAACCCAGTACCTCATTAGAAATCACAAAAGGTTTATGTCTTCCTCCAAAACAAACCTCCCCTGATCAAGCTTCCCTTAATTTGCTTGAGACCTACTAATGGACAGGGGAAGAACTTTAACTTGCATTACAATGGTGCAATGGAGAGAGCACCTGGCCTGGAGTCAGGAAGACACATTTTCATGAGTTCAAATCCAGGCCTCAGACACTTACTAGCTGTGACCCTGGGCAAAGCCTTAAATCTTGTTTACCTCACTTTCCTCATCTGCAAAATGAGTTGGAGAAGGAAAAAAATTCCACCTTCATTTTTCTTTTTCCAAGAAAACCCCAAAGCATTGGATATGACTGAAAATGACTGAACAATAACAGACTATGTAAAGACATATACAGGTGGAATTACAGGATTTGGGGCAACTGATAAGCCACAAGAGAAAAAAGGAAATGAAAAGAATCAAAGATAATATTAAGGTTTTAAATATTAGCAAATAATAATACAGTTAAAAATTGTAAAATCTATATGAGGAGCTGGTTTAGGGAGCTAGAAAAGTAAAAAGAGAAGTAATTAGAATCAGATCTGAGTTCAAATCCCAAAAATAATGTTTATTATCTATAGCACTTTGGGCATGTTCCTTTCCCTAGATGGGACTCAGTTTTCTCAACCATAAAATGGGGAGGTTGAGATAGTTATTATGTAAGATGTTTTCCAACTTTAGGTCTATGATACTTTAAAGTTTAGTTTTGACCAAGAGGTAGTGTTATATACTGGGTAGGGTGCTAGGTCTGGAAACAGGAAGATATGGATTTGAATTTCACTTCTGATACTAGCTAGGTGATCTTGGGAAAATCATTTAATCTCCAAGAAAACAGAGGGATTGGTTCTCATGGACCTTTCAAGATCCTTCCAAATCTAAATCCATGGTACCATAACTTGCTATTTTGAGTCAATACTGACCAATCCAGATGGAAATGTTCTGTAGGCGATTGTATATGGAGAACTAGTATTCAGAAGAGAGTCCTAGCAAGGTTTCAATGTCTGCAGATGGATGGTTGTTGAAATTTTGGCATCTAAATGACAAAGTCAAAGGAAAAAATTTAGAGACAGAAGGACAAATCAAGGACAAATCTTTAGGGAAAAGTCACTTTGAAGAGAAAGAGTGATTGTGAGGGAGAGAGCAGGAGTTGTCTCTGAAGTCAAAAGGAGAGAATAACCAATTGGACAAGATGGCCAGAAGAATTTAAATCTTCAGGGAAGTCAAGGAAAATGGCTGAAAAATTGTCAATCTCTTTGGCAAAGAGGACACTGGTAACTTCCTATAGAGAACAATTTATACACATTATATCAGTATCATAGAATCAGAAGAAAAGATACTGTTAGCCCATATTTAGATGGGAAATTCTTTCCTCACAACACCCCATGAGAAAGGAAGTACAAAGAATTTCTCATCCTCCATTAATACAAAAATGACACTCAAAGAGTTTCAGTAGCTTGCCCATAATTATATATATATATATATGATCCCAAAGAAGATACATATATATATATATATATATATATATATATATATATATATATATATATATATATATATATATATCTTCTGACTCCAGGTGCATTGTTCTTTCCATTTAATGTCGACTAGTCCAACTTCCACCATGCAGGAACTGACCCTACAGCATCTCTATTCAGGTCATCTAACCTCTGCTTTAAAACTTCTAGTAATGATGAAAAGCTGCCTATTCCACTTGGGGGCCATTATTTTTTGTAAAATTCTTTCTTACATTGTCTCAAAATCTCTTTCCTGTGAATTCTATCCCATAGTCTAAATTATTCCTTCTGGAGCTACCCAGAATAAGTCTAATCCATCTTTGATAAAAATATCCCTTCAAGTATTGGGAGACATATACAACATTGTAAATGGAAAGAAAATCAACAGTGAAACAACTAAAACTAAGTACTACACAATTATAAAAGCTACACTTAATTACAGAGATGAGATAAGATACTTCCTGTTAGTTCCTTTGCAGGAGTGGGGAACTGTAGGTGTGGGAGAGACCACATACAACATCAGACTTCTTTGATTTGCTATTCATCTTTGTGGAATTTTTTTTCTTCCTTTTTTTTATGCTTTATTGCAAGGGATGGTTCTTTAGAATGTGGTTATATTAGAAATATAATATCATAATATTATATTACATATAATATTGTAATAATATATATTAGAATATAATATTCGAATATTAGAAAATATGTGATGAAAAACAAAAATATATATAAATAAAAATTTTTAAAGGCTTTCCTAACAGCTAGGTTATACATGACTATGTCCAAAATCGTTCATTCTTACTAGAACTATAAGATGAGATGGCTATTTTGTCATTATTATTACTTCTACTTTACCAAGTAGTTTTTATTTGTTGATCTAAATAATGTCCAGTAGAGCAGTCTCTTGTCTCCCACTTCATTGCTACTTCTATCTATGAAAGAAAGAAAGAGAGGAAGGAAGGAAGGAAAGAAGGAAGGAAGGAAAAATAAGAACAAAGAGAAAAAAGAAAGAAAAAGAAATTTTTAGCAAAGTTAGTCAAGAATTGATCAAATATTCAGCATCCTGGTAGAATGATATTGGACTAACGTGCATAAAAAAGCACTTATGATCATGGTAATACCATATACTTTCCTTGTGCTAATTTTGTGTTGTGTCAAGAAAGTAACTTCTCTATTCTCCATCTTGGGCATGGAGAAGCATTGATATTCTTTCCCACCCCCCTTAATAGTATTCTATTTTTTCCAATTACATGTAAAGATAGTTTTCAACGTTCATTTTTGTAAAATTTTGAGTTTCAATTTTTTTTCTCCCTCCCCAAGACAACAAGCAACCAAAGTAGGTTAAACACGTATAGTCATCTTAAACATATTTCCACATTAATGGTGTTGTGAATGAAGAATTAGAACAAAAGGGAAAAACTATAAGAAAAAAAAAACAAGAAATGAAAATAGTATAGGATTGTGTTTCTTATAATGACTCTAATCTTAGTATAACTATTCTGGAATAACTACTCATCTTCTGCCATGATAGAATACTCCCCGAAGTACAGATTCCAATCAAATAAGGAATAAGGTCCTGGTCAGATGGCCTGTATCCATCACATAAAGCATATTCTATGACTCTGATGCATGATCTGTTAGTTTTGTCAGTTTGATTTAACAGTAATTTAGCAAATACCTAATATGTATGAGACACTTCACTGTGCGCTGTATATAAGGCAGAAAAATAAAGTTTCTTCCTTTAAGTATCTTCTTTGCCACTAAATTCATGCAAGATTCATGTAAGTCATGGATAAGGAGACATCTGATCTCTGCATTTTCCGCTTTTCTTGTGTGAACTTTTTTTTTTCAAGCTTTGATAGTATGATGTGGTTGGAGATAGGAAACTTAAGATAATCTTAGCCAGAAAAATATCATTACCACCTCCACCACCACCACCATTACCACCACTACCATCTTCCAAGACATGTTGTTCTAGTCAAGCCTAGGTAGTGCTCCACTTATGCTGACACCCACTCTACCATAAATTACCATTCATCTTCCTTTCCTCTCAGGTAAAATAAGTGGTTCTATGTGTTAGCACAATGGTCTTAGGGTCTAGGCATGCCTATTCAAATTGGGCTAAGCACCTCTGGAATACTTTTCATAAGGAATCAGTAGTTTCTTCCTCCTCACAAGTTTATCATTATCAATTAGATAATTTTTGGTTTCTTTCTCATTATTGAACCATATTATTCATCATTCAAAAGTTTGAATTCTATACCAGAAAAAAAAATAGATTTACTATATTCTTTTTTCTTTTGTTTTTAAAAGCATACTTTATAAATTAAGAAGCTTTGAAAACACTTTGGCAGTTGAATTCATGAGTGTCATTTTTTTCCATATTAGTCTAGTATGCCTGAACTTCCAGGATTCTATTTAAACTCTATGTATAGAATACAAATGGATAAGTATTTGAAATCATACACTAGAACTTGTCACTCACCTTTCTACAAGTTACTCATTTTTAAGTTCTATCTTTCAGATGGGTGACACTTAACATAAGCCAATGTGTTTTTCTAATCTACTGAGGAACTATTTTATTGTCCTAAATTATAATAAACAAAATACAGTAAAGATGAAAGTTTTGTTTGTCAACTTTAATGAATTTTTTTAAAAACTGTTTCATTTGGAAAGTGCATTGGACATCTCAAATTATCAAAAGAAAATTCTAAAGGTAAATGACAATATTTGATTACACAATATTTTCTTTTCAGCCATTTAAAATATATCTCCTTGTCATATCTGCCTGTGTCAAGTCTCTTTCTGCTCTATATTCTGATTCTCCATTCAGCCACCAAAGTGATTTTCCTTAAGTGAAGGTTAGTCTGTCACCACCACTCTTCAAAAACTCCAGTAGCTCCCTTTAGCTTCTAAGATCAAATACAAAATCTTCTGTTTCATATTCAAAGTACTTCATGACCTAGCCCCATCCTATGTTTCCAGACTCCTTACACTTTACTCCCTTCCCTCAACTCTTCAGTACTCTGACACCGACATCCTTGCTGTTGCATGATCAAGATTCTCCATTTCAGTTTTGAGTATTTTCTCTGGCTTACCCCATTCCTGAAATGTTCTCCTTTTTTCTATCTGTCCACTGGTTTCTCTGGTCCTTCAAATAACAACTAAAATCCCATATTCTACAAGAAAACTTGAGGTGATACAGACTATCTGGAGTCTGGGGAAGTTTCTTTAATAGCTGAGTAGATAATGGAGTGGCAAGAGCTTTATGGCCAGAGACTCACCAGCAAGCTTTTATGTTATTCCAAATTTGAGGAAATGAAGGCCTGAGTGGTGACAGTTTCAGAGGAGATAAGGGAGAATAATCCAGAGATTATCAAGTTAAACTCAACAGACTTTGGCAACAGATTGTATATGGAGGAAAAAGAGGGGGAGAAGTTGAGGGTGACACCTCCATTGCATTTGTGAGTGATTGGGAAGATTGTGGTACCCTTCATAGTAAAAGGAAAGTTTGGAAGAGGGGAGGGTTTGGAGGCAAAGATAATGAATTTAGTTCTTCACATTCTGAGTCTAAGATATTTATGAAGAGGAGAGGGCAGTGTAGGAAAAAGAAAAAAAAAGAAAATATTGGCCTTGATCTCATAAGCTTGCATTCTACTTATCAAAGGTTACAAGATATAAACCAGCCTGTGAATAAAACTGATGTTTATATGAGTCAATGTATTGTTTGGGGAAAAAAATCTGTTTGGATCCTATTTCTGCTCCTTGTTAGCTATGGAGAAATCACGCTATTGCTCTGAACCTTGGTTCTTGCATCTGTTTTGCTGGGAATAATGTCCTAACCTTGCAAGTTAGGCTATTTTTCTTTCAAAGGTACTGGAACCACCCTTGAGTCTTATTTGGCTCAGATGATGAGACTCAGACTGTTGACATAACTATCTAGTCATCTGAATACAAAACAGCCGTGAGGAGCTCCAGGAGCACTCTGGTGCTTGGTTGGTAGACCATAATGGACATCTCAGAAATAGGGGATATTTGTGGCTATTCTTTGTACCTCATTGGTACCTACTATGGTTAAGCAAATCTCTCTTTTTTTCACTGTTGATAACTGATAAAGGCCCCTTTTAATTTTAATATGAAACATAAGCTACCAGTGAATTATCTTGAATCAGATCCAGAACAATATATCTTGTAAAAAGACGGCTGGGCCCAATGACCTTTAAAGTCCCTTCCATCCTTAAATCTATGATCCTCTATGATGTTTACAAGTTTGGTGTACATTATGTCACTCGAACCTCATGAAATCCATGTGAAGTAGGCAGAAATGGTACTATTAGCACTTTTTTATGCAGATAAGAATACTAAGGCTCAAAAAGAATTGGTCAGGGCAGCATACCTACCTAACACTGGAGGTAAGAGCTGGGTCTTCCTAATTCTAAATCAAGAATTCCATCTACCACTATACTCAAAACTTCATCTATGACCCTCTTCTTCTATAACTACATCCTAGAATGGTTAAAGTGGCAATTTGTGTTTTAAAATGATGCAAAGTATTCCTCATGCTGTTGCCAGCATCTTTACAAAGCATGATATAAATTAACATTTAGATGCATGATCTGAGGTACATCAGGGACAATAGAGTAGACTACTTCCTATTTTCTCTTGTAATTTTAAGAAATTTTCAACACACCATAAACATTCTTTTACTGGCCTCCCTTTGTTTGGGAGTAAATGATATACTAGCGAGTTTTGCTCCCTACTGATCTTAGCATATTACATTTCATGGGCTCCTAATGTGAGACAGAAATCTTGGCCTATTACGACTCCTTTCTTGTATCTTGTTAGCATCTGTTTGTGGTGCCTGGAGATGATGAGGAGCTAATAGGATACAGCAAAGGAAGTATAATCCATGAACATTTTTGCGTCACATTTGTATAATATACTACCCTAATCTGACCAGACTTTCATGTGGTGGTACCCTTGGAATGTCATTTTGGTTCCCCCTCACCAGTGCCTTTGAACGTTTTTGAATGGTTTCCTGTACATAGACCATATAAAGAAAGTGCACAAATTCTTATGGTCAAGAAAGAAAGAGCCTAATTGTTTCTGAAAATGCTATTACATGCCCTTGTAGAAGAGAAGAAAGTTTGTTTTTTCTCCAAATATGGATTTCAAATAGGTGATAAAAGCAATTAATGAGAATGTCTAGCTTCTATGGGTCAAGTCAACAGAAAAGAAGTCAAGTGAAGATCTGAGGCAGTTACATGGATAACTATGACATTTGAAATCTAATTTTGTCTGAAATGTTCAGATAATTGAAGCAGAAGTAAAATATTGACATTTTTGCCTCAGTTATCCAAATAATCAAGGATTTTTGGGTTTTTTTTGAGTGTGGTAGGAATCTATTTCTCATCTCCGGCATCTTTGGCATCTTAGATCACAAAGGTCATGAAATAGGATTATAGGATTACAGATTTAAAGCTGGAAAGGCCCTTGGAGATCAGTTTGTCTAGATCTCTCATTCCTCAGTGGAGAAAACTAAGGATTTGAGGAGGTAAATGACTTGCCCAAGGTCATATAGTTGGTCATATAAATGGAAGAGCCAGGACAGCAATTCAGAGTGACAATGAAAATTGTGTCATTTCTATGAACCTGCTCTGCCTGAAGCAAGTGCTTCCCTCCAGGAGACAAAGTTGAGTGGTTCCATCACCAGCAGTATATCAGAGAAGCCCCATTGATCTACAATAAGTAATCTTCTTGATGTATAAAATAATTAAAAACAAAGAAGCCTGCAAAACATGCTGTTCATCAAATATCATGCTTTTAAAATTGCAATGGGTACATGATAATTAAGACCAATATTCTTTTCTATGCAATTTGCCTTCTGCCCTTATTTTGTTTTATTGAGTTTCTCTATTAGAGGCATAAGAATCCTGGTCTGAATCAGTTCAGATTGATGTGAACATGTTTAAAAAAAAAGAGCAAAGCAGACCTTGAAAGCAGTAGCCCTGATTTGAGCCAAATGCAAAAGTGTTTCAATTAGGGCAGAGAAATTATTTTTTGTATTCAAAAGGCCAAAAGGTGGAGGAATTTTCTATTAAAATAGCAATCAGAAATGAACAACACTGACATGTTTGACAGTGACAGGGTTATAAGAAAAGATCGGGCTTTCCAGAAGATTCAGAATTTGTTATCTTATGTAGAAAAGTGAATTAATGTAACTTTCTTGCCTGAACAGATTCCTTTGTTTTCTTTTTTTAAAGGTTAATTTATTTATTTTAGTTTTCTACTTTCACTTCCATAAGTTTTACATGTACTCTCCCTCCTCCTTCCTGAAGATAGCATGTAATCTGATATAGACTATTAAAGATATTTTCACATTAATAGCTTGTATAGAAAAATTGGAATGAATGGGAGGAAACATGGGAATAAAAAACAAGACAAAAAAGAATAGTCTGCTTCACTCTGTATTCAGACTCCATAGTTCTTTCTCTGGATGTGGATGGCATTTTCTATCATGAGTCCTTTGGAATTGTTTTAGGCCCTTGTATTGCTGAGAAGAGCTAAGTCTATCAAAGTCAATCATCACACACTGTGGCTGTCACTGTGTACAGTGTTTTCCTGGTTCTGCTCACTTCACTCAGCATCAGTTCATATAAGTCTTTCCAGGTTTTTCTGAAGTATACCTTGAACAGACAGATTCTAAATGTCAAGATCTCCACTACATAATCTAGTAGACTCTCCTCCAATGAAGTATCTCTATTAAACATGCCAAAATAAAAAAAAAGATTGATTTGAAGGAAATAATAATTGAGATCACCTTGTTCTATAGCCTTGTGGTTATTAGTTTCAAATGCTCCAATGGCTCTTTGATCTCACTGATTTGACAGTTCAGATCCGTGATGCTGATGGCAACTCTTCTATGCCTGCCCGTGCTGTGTGACTCTCCCCAGGTCTTCCCAAAAGTCTGTAACAGGGTGTCGCAATTGTTCAAAAGAGTTTAGTCTGACTACCTACACTGGAAAAACTAATTGAACAAAATCTACTTATGGTCCATACTAAGATATTCAGTTGAGTGAAAAAACTATGCGACTTATCCATCGGTAGATATATCTGAAAAGTATACTGAAAATGGATAATGCGCTGGGCCCAACTATGGAAAGGAGGAGCTGGGCTGAATTGACTTCAACAAATTTACAGTTGTTGGTTTTTTTAATGACTTCAAGTATCTCCTTGAAACAAAAGACTATTTTCATTTAAACCAATATTACGCCACTAAGAGACTATATTATTTAATGGATAGAGAATCGGCCTCAAAGGCTGGAAGAACTGGGTTCAAAATCTGTCTCTGACATTTGTGGGTTCTCTGTCCCTGGGCAAGTCGCTTAACCCTTCAGAGGTTAAGACAACTCACTAAACTATGTTATAGAACAGGTGCTGAGACGCATTTGTAAAGGAAGTTCCCAGCCAGGAGCTCCCAGAAGTAATGAAATCATAGATCCAGTACAATGGCCTTTTACCAGAGAGCTTATGTGACTGTGAGTCATGGAATGTGATAGACTACAAGAACTGAATTTAAAGATTACCCAAGGGACAACAGAAAGGTATGTGGTGAGTCCAGGAAGGTCACATAGCACTACACAGGAGGAAATGCATTGGACAATTACATGGACGTTGCTCTGGTCCGTCATTTTCATACCAGGACTATTGCAATAACCTCCTAATTGGTCTTCTGCCTCAAGTCTCCTCCAACTCAATTACATTTTCCATACAGTTACCTAAGAGAGATTTTTAAGGCACAGTTATGACTAAACCATTCCCCTACTCAATGATCTCTAGTGACTCTCTGTGATTAATATAAATATGTTGACAATGTTTTGCATTATCAAATATAGATTCTGACATTTATCACTTAATATTCTTCACATGCCAGCACCAAACTACTTTCCAGATAGCTTATATATCATTCTCTTCATTCACTGTGTTGGAGACTCCACCCGAATATCTTGTTTTTCCTCATGTAAAAATTCTAACTCCAATCTCTGTGTTTTTTCATAGATTGTCCCCTAACCTAGAATGAACTCCCTCCTCACCTCTGCCTCTTTTAATATGTTTCCTTCAAAACAACTCAAAACTTTGAAACTACTTCCTACAGGAAACCTCTCCTGATCCCCTTCCCCACCCAGCTGATAGAGCATTGCCTTGTGCAGTATCGTCAACTTTAGAGGCTCAATTTTCATCTCGGTGCAAATGATTCTTATATCTATATATCCAGTCTTAAACTCTCTCCTGATTTCTAGTCTCATACTACCAATTGCCTTTTTTGACATCTTGACTTTAGCCATTGCCAACTCTACATTTCCAAAACAGAGCTCATTTTCTTTCCTCCAACCCCACCCCTTCCAAACTGTCCTTTAAAGGAATCACTCTTCTCCTGATCACTCGGTCTCAAAATCTCAGTATTGTCCTTGATTTCTCTCTCTCCATCATTCCACATGCACAATCTGTTGCTAAGTTTTGTCATACTGCCTTCACAACATCTCTTTTATGTGGACCCTACAAAGCTTCCTCATGTTTGTTTACCATAGCCTTATAACTGGTCTAATTGCCTCAAGTTTCTCTCCATTCTAATCTATCTTTTATACCAGTGATGTCAAAATGAAATAGAAGTAAAGCCCACTAAACCATACCTAAGGATCCCTGTAGTTTGTCTTTTGCCTAGAAAACCACATATTGTCATTATCTGTGTTTTATTGGATTTTTTTACCTATCTCCCAATTTGACACTTCTGTTAACAACAAAGTGTCAGTCATTTTCCTTTAGTGTAGGTCTAACCATGTTACCACTCCTCCCAATAAACTCTAATAGCAATCCCTTTTATCTCTAAGATCAAAAATAAAGTCTTCTGTTTGTCATTGAAAGCTTTTCACAATATGTTTCTTTCTTTTCAGTCTTCTCACATTTTCTTCACCATCTACATACTTCACAATCTACCAGACCTGATTTCTTGTTTTTCCTCCCAAAGAATACTCCATCTACCTCATTGTTATTGTTGCTTAATCATTTCAATCATGTCTGACTCTTTGCAACCCCATTTGGGGGTTTTCTTAGCAAAGATACTAGAGTGTTCCAATTGCCCCAAGAATTTCATTGGTATTCCAAGTGTACCATTTTCTTTTCCAGCTCATTTTACAGAGGAAGAAGCTGAGGCAAACAGGGTTAAAAGACTTGGCCAGAGTCACATAGCTAGTAAGTGTCTAAGACCATATTTGAACTCTGGTCTTCCTGATATTATGCCTGGCACCCTATCCACTGTGTCACCTAGCTTTTCAGCGTCAGTCTCTCCACTCTATTCTTTTCAATGGCTATCCCCTCTATGTAGAATACCCTTCCTCCTTATATCCTGCCATCCTTGGTTTCTTTTACCTCAAATTCAACTTTCTGCAAGAAGTCTTCCCTGTCATCTTGACTTCTCAGATTACCTTCCATTCACTCTTTTGGTATCTTGTATGTGCATAGTTATTTCCATGTTATCTCTTTATTAGAATGCAAACTCACTGTGGTCAAGGTATCGCCAACATTTTATAAATCATGGTATATAGTAAATGTTTAAGAAATGGCTGTTGACTGACTCATCATTTATTTTCTAGATACTTTATGTGTACTCATTTATTTTTCTGTATACATACTGTTTCCACCAACAAAACGTAACCTCCTTGACGTGTGACACTCTTCCACTTATTCTTTGTGGCCCCAGAATGAGTTCTCTGAAAACAATAGGATCTGTTTCATTTCTGGTCTTTGCATCTCCAATGCTAGTACAAGGACTGGCACCTAGTAGACTCTTTATAATAGTTTGTTCATTGGGTGGTCACTTGACAAGAACTTAAGAAATACTTGCTGATCAATAGATTAAGTGAAATGAAGAATAAGGGATAATCACTAGATCTATGATTTCATTGATAAAGACGAGACTTACTCTATAGTTGGTAAGTGATCACTCTATCTTTGCTTTCTTATTGCAGTCTTAAAGATTTGGCCAGAGAACTTAGAATCAAGTCACACAGATATATGTGTCATACTATGTAATGGTAATTAAAATGGGAAGATTTTTCCAATTCATTAATAGGCTCATGTGACCTGCTTGGATCAGATGGAAGCCTAAGTCACATGTGATAGGAGGGGCTTGCTGAACAGGTGGAACAGGAAAGGTGGAGCAGAGCTGGGAGGAAGTTGGTGAGAGCAGTTGGAGCAGAGGAGAGAGGATGCAGGCAAGCGGACACAGCTAGACTCCAGAGCGTTTGCTTGTGGGAAGGCCCTAGCAGGGTGGGGAAGGCTTGAGAATGGCTTTGTCTCCTGCCATGCTAATGTGTATTGACTTCTTGGTTACTATGATGGATTTGCCTTTCTGGTGTTGGGATTTGGCTTTCTGGTGTCTGAATAAATGTTTTTCTTCTCCCTTCTATATGGAGAGTCTGTTATACTTTGCTATTCAGAGCTACACTGGCATATTCATAGTCGCCCTCCATGCTGTGAGTACTGTCTGGGCAATATAGACTTAAAACTCAGGCCTTCCTGGTTTTGAGGTCACCTCTCTTATCTGTTACACCAAAATACACCCCTAGAGTAAAAAAGAAATTAAAGGTCAACTGTGGAATAGCCCAAGTATTTCACTGGTGTCAATAATACTCCTGTAAGAACGAAGAATAAAGAAATAATTTTTGGAATAAGCTTCCTTCTAAAACAGAAGGGATAAGGATAGAGAGGATTAGAGAAAAACAGTCTTGGGCCAGGGTGGACTGAATACTAGAGCAAAAGAAGTGTGGCATCATGGATGGGACACTGGCTAGAGACAGGAAGACCTGAGTTCAAATTTCCCTTGAAATTCTTCCTACCTGGGCAAGTCACTTAAACTACTACTGCCTGTGTTTTTCTCATCTATAAAATGAGCAGCTTAGATCTGATGGCCTCTAGAGTCCTTTCTAGCTCTAAATTTATGATCCTAGGAGCATAAATTAGGCCTGTCTACCATACATTTGCATGAAAGACTTGGTGCTTAATAAATGTTGTTTGAATTGAATTACTAAATAATTGATCAATCCTCAGTAGCCTTGTAAATTTTCCCTTTGTTATTTTAACAACTGATGCCCACAAATCCCTTTACTACTTTATTATAAAATTCTACAATAGAAGAGGCATATGTGTTATGTGAAGGGAGAAGATAAAACAAAAGGTCTCCTTCTACCCCTGAAATAATAAAATATTGAGAGGATAGATGTTCACTGTAACTGGAGTCTAGAAAAGGAAGTCATAGCAAGCCAAGTCCTGAGTCTTTATGGAAAAGATGCAGGTAGGAAAGCAAATCATTAAGACCTCTGGGCCCAGAACGTAACCTCTGGGCTATAGGGCAAGTGCTGGATATTTGTGATATGTTGATAGGGTAAAATGTGGTTCAGAGTTGTTCTAGTAACTGCTCCAACAGTTCTTCCCTATGGTTGCCTTTCTGGACACCTAAACCTAGGTTCTTCTCACTGAATCCCCACAGCTTTCATAGAGAGGAATCCTTCACTTTCTATAATGTAGCTTTGAGTACACATTACTATAAGCCTGAAATCTTCTTTCACTACAGAGAGCATGAGAATCAGTTTCTGTATTCCAAAATGTTAGCCAGAATATCAAATATCTGGAATACTCATGAATTACAAAGGACAGGCATATTTTGATTAAACTGACCTAAATTACAAGGTATGATTATGAAACTATAAAATTTATTTTCTCTTGTTTCATAAATTGACTCTGAAGACAATTAAAAAAAAGAAAGTTCCCAAAATACTTTGAGCTACGGGAGCATTCCCCGCCCGCCCCCAGGAAAACTACTTTGATGAACTATATTCCTGTGTATCACATGGATTATAGGACTATATACTTAGATCTGACAGTGACCTCAGAGGTCAGTCCCTCATTTTACAGATAAAGAAACTAAGGACAATGGATGTTAAATAATTGCCCAAAGTCACGCAGATAGAATACATTAGTTCTGATATATCTGAGAAAAATACTTTCTTTACTTATAATTGCTTTGCATACAGTAGGAACTTTATAAATATTTATTGAGTGGAATATAATCAAATTCAATTTGTAGTCAAACCTTGTACTTCAGTAACTTTCAGCCTTGTCATTCTTGTTTACTCAAAACTTCCTAATATCAATTTGAGTTCAGGAAGTTTCTTTCCTCTCTCCCACGTAACCCTCCTGAATTTATACATCTCAGATCAGTGTTCACAGATCTTTATAAAAATTATCCCACTTATAAAAAAATGACCCTCTTCAGTCTCTCTTTATATAATGACTCCTTCCCTACTTCCTGCAAATATGTGTCTCCTCCAGAAAACTCTCACTTAATCCATCCCCCTCCCCGTGTTAATGACCATCCCGTATCTCTTCTCTTTTGCAACTAATTTTCTTAAGAAGGACATCTACAATGGGTACCTCCACTTCCTTTCCTCTCACTCTCTAACCTCCTACCATCTGGCTTCTGAGCTCATCATTCAAGCAAAATTATTCTCTCCAAATGACTAATGGGCTTCTAATTGCCCAATCTAATGGCCTTTTCTCAGTGCTCATCCCTCTTGACTTCTGCAACCTTTAACACTGAACAGTTGATAATCTTGTTCTTGACATTTTTTTTCTATTTCCACTTCTCTGTTTCTCTCTGTCTTTTGCTCTCTTCTCTACCTACCTGTCTGACTATTTCTTTCTCAGTATCCTTTGCTGGATCTTTATCAAAGTGTTCCCCTAAAGGCTCTGTCCTGTGCCCTCTTCTCTGTAGACACCATTTCACTTGTTGACCTCATAAGTTCTCAAGGATTTATTATTATAATAATGCTGATGGTTTTATATCTACTTATCCAGCTCTTACCTCTCTGATGACCTCATCTCTCCTCTCCAACTGTCTATTGGACATCTCAAATTTGTTGTCTCATGGATATCTTAAACTCAGTATGTCTAAAACCAAATTCATTATCTTTTGCCCCAAACCCTCCCCTCTTCCTAACTTCCCTATTACTGCTGAGGGTATCACCATCCTCCCTGCCACCCTGACTTAAAACTCAGATGTCCTCCTTGACTCTTTCCTCTCTCTCATACACTACAGCCAATGTGTTGCATGTTGATTTTACCCATCATAACAAACCTCACATACAACCTTCCTTTCCTGTGACCCTGCCAACATTCTGGCGAAGGCCTTCATCATGATGCTCCTGAACTATTGCAATAGGCTGCTAATTAGTTTACCTGCCACAAGTCTCTCCCACTGCAGTCCATAATCCACTCAGATGTCAAATGTATGCTGTAAATAGCTTGTTAGAATACAGTTGTTTGCATTTTGTCTTCCCAATTAGATTCTGAACTCCGTGAAGGCAGAAACTATATTTCTTCTTATCCCCAGAGCTTAGTACAGTGCTTGGCTAATTATAAGTGCTTAATAATCAGTTTATTTGCTGACTGACTTGGAAGAGTTAGGGGTGTGTGTGTGTGTGTGTGCGTGTGTGTGTGTGTGTGTGTGTGTGTGAACTAAAAATTAAGCTTTTGAATTCTCTAATATTATTTACATGACCCCTAGTCCTATACATGGGCACCATTCCAATTATATCCCAATGTTCTCCACTTAGACCAAAAAAAACTATTCTTCTACACAGATACAAATAAATAACACTAATAATAACATTCTTAGTGCTGGAATGTTTTAACAAACTGTTGTTCTCACCTTTCAAACCAAGCGCAGTGAGTTTAGTGTGTTGGGTAGGAAATCTCTGTAGAAGTCAGTCAGATTTAGCAGCCTCTCAAAGTCAGTGAAGTTAAATAATTAATTTATTCTTTCAGCAAGTATTTATTACTACTTACTCTTCACAAGACCCTGGGAATAGAAAGACAAAAATGAACCATTTCCTGCCTTTATAAGCTTATATTCTGCTGGATAAAATGAAATAATCCTTGGCAAAATATTTTGCAAACCTTAAAGTATTCTGTGTTACTATTGTTAATATTACTGCTGTTCTTATTGAGGAATGCAATTTTTTTAAAATTCATTTTGATGAGTATATACCAAGTTGTGGTTTGTCCTTCATTCTGACCTTAGAAAGAAGATGCCATGAGTTGCAGGTGAATTGGACTACAGTGAGTGAGGGCTGTGCAAAGCCTGCTCTGTGCCAGGTATCGTGTTAGATCGAGGTGTTGGAGAACAAGGAAACAGATACAGACACAAAAGAAATAAACAGACCTAAATAGCCCATATTCAGAGAGTGTATACAAACAAGTAAATAACTAATTGGAGGCAAGAGAGAAAACAGTAATTGGGGAATCAGGAAGAACTTCACAAGAAGTTCTAAACAACTTTAACTGAAAAGAATTCTTTTTTTCGTAAAAGGCAAGAGTAAAAAAAAAAAAAAAAAAGATTACATTTCTGGCCTGTTTGAGAACATTGGAAAGTAGGAGATGGAATGCTCAATTCAGGAATAGGAGTTAATTTCCCAATCTGTCCAGAATATGTGAATAGAAAAACTGAAATCAAGCTAGAAATATCGGTTAGAGCCCATGTGGGAAGAAAATCAATTGTCATGCTGAAGAATTTGTATTTTATGCTAGAAGCAACAGAAAGCCACTGAACAATTCTAATCAGGGGATAGTCTCACAGATGTGGAGCTGGAGGTGAAGTCTAAGGCCGTTGAATCCAGTTTTCTCATTTTATAGATGAGGAAACTGAAAACGAGAAAGGTTAAAATGGCCAGACGTGTTCTTTAAGATTGTTTTGGCAACGAGGTGGAGGGTGGAGGAGAGAGAAGAGGGAGTAGAAGCAGGGAAGCCAATTATGAGGCTATTATAGTAAACCAGGTGAAAGGTGAAGGTCTGAACTGTCATGAAGGCTGTGTGAGTGGGACAGAAGGCAAAAGTAGGGGAGTTTTAGAGGCAGAGTCAACAGGACTTGGCAACTTTATCATAGGTCAAAATAATGCATAGTTACCACAGTGTATTATACACATTTCCCTTTCTTTTCTGGAGCTCTCCATTCCAGTCCGATAGATGATTTGCCAATGTCATTTAGGCACCTTCTGTCCTGTCATCTTTATGTTGTGATGCTCCCATACATTACTGGCAAAATTATAGTCTTTACATAAATGCAAGGCCAGCTCTTTGAGATTCATTCTAGATTTGTATGAGAATAAAGTGATTTTTATTTCAAAGTTGATTTCTCTAGTCAAAAATGACATGATCTCTACCATTTCTTTAGTAACTTTGGCATCCTCATTTTCCTGGGATGCATGTGTCAGGGGTAATATCAGCATGCAAGAGGAGGTAGGGCATTAATCATGGTAATTAATCAAGTATCAAGTGGCATTCTGGGACATATGCCTTAATCTGCTATAAAGTAATTTGCCAATGGAATTCTATAATGCTAAAATTTATGGTAATGTCATTTTTTAAGAAATGCATTAAAATTTTCAATGCTCAAATAGTCATTTTCAGAGCTTGTGGGGGCTACTTACCAATGTGGAATATTAGGCAAAACTTTTAGTGTATGAAACCAAATTGGATTTTATCGTTGATTATGCTATGGAGTAGGTTTGAGGTTTTATGTCACTTTTCAATGGATTTTTGCCTCTATTTCAAAGTAAGAATCATAGTTTTCAATAATATGGCATATTAAAGTTTGCAAAAATACTTTACAAATATTGTCTCATGTGAAATATGCACCAAACATAAAAGGAAAGTACTTGAGATTTATTATTATTTTTATTTTATGAGTAAGTAAACTGAGTCAGAAAAACTTAAAAGGCTTGCCTAAAGTCACACAAATCAGAGGTAGGATTTGAACTTGGGCTTTTCCTGATTCCTAGCTGAGCATTCTTTCAGCACCAAGTTTCCTCCTCAGCAAATATGGAGCTCAAGTTTAATACTTCATGCCTTTTAAAGTGCAAGATGAAGTTAGAAAAAAATCATACCATAATATCTTGAAGAACACATAAGGAGGTTTTAACAACTATTTACGTCCTGCATTGTTTCATCTTCAAAAATATTTTTCTTCCCCACTGAAACATTTGCCTTTTAATTTCTACTCCTTTAATTCCATGAAAGAAATGAAATTTGTCTTCGTTCAAGATTGTATGCTTCAGCACCAGACTCCCTGGAAGGTGTTAGGTGGAAGAAACGAAGGAAGACAAACGGATTTCTAACAGGAGGTACTATTTTGATGTAGCAAAGCAGAGTCTGCCTGATATTGGGGGTGATCTCTCAAAGACAGCTGATTCTGTACCTCCTCTTTAACCTCATGCTCTATAATAGCTTTCATGGTGTTGCAGAGCCTCTATAGGATACAAGAGGTATAACCATAGAGTTTGGGACAGGATTTAACTCAGAATCTAACAAGAGAGTGCTCTCTGAGCCTGGCAATATTTGTTTGGTTTAGATTCACGTATGTTTTTGTTTTAGGTTCACACACAGTAAAGAATGTTGACCTTAGGAAACAAAAATGAACCATCTTATTTCCTCAGCCACCCTGTTATAGAGCTCACATTTAAAGAAAAACAATCTTGATTAGATACCAATTCAAGTTGATGCTGCAGAAGGAAATATGCAAAAATTAAAATGTGGAGGGAAATAAATCAGTTCTATCTACTTCTAAGGGGACAGAATAATGCAGTTGCATATCCTGAATTGCCTTATTCCCTCAAACTGTAATTTTGCCCCATGTGGTGGTCCACACCTATAATCCTTGCTGTTAGGGAAGCTGAGACTGGTGGGTTGCTTAAATTTGAGAGTTCTGAGATACGATATACCACAAGCCAATAGGATGCCTTCGTTAAGTCGTGGCACTGGTAGTGGTGAATCCTGGGATGCAAAAGGCCACTAGGATGCCCAAGGTGAGACAAACTGAACCAAGTCAGAAAGTACTTCATATATTGAAGCTTCCAAATGCTGTTCCATTGTGGTATAGGCTCTGTGAGTAGCTTCTGCACTTCCAAACTGGATGGATGAGATAAGGAGGTTCAGTCTCAAAACATAATACTAAAAAAAAGCTGTAATTTGGCAGTATCATCTATCAGAAAAACAAAACAGAACAAAAATTGCATTGGAAAAAAATCACTTGGAAAAGAACAATTCTTTTTTAGTGATGAGGCGATCTTTTCTGAATTGTTTACTATAGAAACACCAGTAGAATGCTTATAAAACCATCCCTAAATACAGAACTTCTTATATCAGCAAGAGCAGCTCCTATCTCCTGTTAGCAATGGAATCGTATGACAAGATGTCAGTAATGTTATCATGACTGCTAATTAGCAGTCCTGAAGGTTGTTAAATTCTTTATCTGCAGACATATGTCAGTCGAAAGGTCCATTTTTTTCTATTGCCTTGAAAAAACATCAAAAATGGTCACTTTCTATCTGATCTTTCTGACTAAAGGCCTTACTGCACAGTATAAACAAGACACATGTAACAGTCAAAATGAGGACAGTTATTTGAAAATTGTGCTTTGATCTATGTATTCAAATAACCACTGTAGACCAAATGGTGGCCTTTATACATAAAGGCTTGCTCAAAATTGCCTCATTCAGGTTAGCACATGTGTATATGCATGCGGTCAAGTCTTAAAACAGAAAATTTTCAATAGTACTATGCTTTCTGAATCATTTGTGTTTTGTTTTGTTTTTGTTTTTTGTGTATATTTGCATTTGAAAAAAATGAAATAAAATAGCTCAGAAGGTCTTATAATTGTGATCCAAGGCAAGTTTGTGCTTGTAGGGTTATAGAATCTTGAAGGCCATTTAATTCAATATCCTCATTTAACAGAGGAGGAAACTGAGGTCCAAGCAAGATCAGATTTTTGTCTAAAGTTACACAAGTGGTAAGAAGATAAACTTATATTCAAGCTCAGGTCCTATTTCAAAATTTAGCTGAAG
This sequence comes from Bettongia penicillata ogilbyi, assembly GCA_023548195.1. Classification (NCBI taxonomy): domain Eukaryota; kingdom Metazoa; phylum Chordata; class Mammalia; order Diprotodontia; family Potoroidae; genus Bettongia; species Bettongia penicillata. The sequence continues at coordinate 3,486,213 of JAJHZJ010000302.1, read as the reverse complement.
TGAAGTCTGCTTACTCCTACTTAACATGGGTGTCCCATACCCTACTTCCACATATCTGCTTATTCTAGGATAATTGGAGCAAGGAAACATAGATTTAGAACTGAAGGAGCTCCCCATCTAGTCTAACTCTTTCATTTTAACAATGAGAAAACAGAACACTAAAGAAATTAGGTTATACATTGTGAAAGGGACAAGATTTGAAGCGATACTTTCTCCCCCTTATTTCAAATTTCAATTTTCCACAACTGCATCTGATATCCTAAACCCTTCCAAGTTGCCTGGAAATCCTAATTATACCTTTTGTTTAGTTCCACCAACCCCCTGATATTCCTATTTTCCCAAAGTCAATTCATTCTAACCCTATAATTTGGACACAAATGTTTAAGTGCTAAAGTCACTGATGTGTCCAGGAAACTTCTCTCAGTGTCAGGAAACATGAAGTTGAGGTTAAATAGAAAATATCTGAAGGCCAGAAAGAGAAAGTTTTTTTTCATCTTCTCAAGACTCAAGGATAGCATGCCCATGGGTCAACAGTCAATGAGACTGAGAATGAGAAAGGGATTGAAAAGGACTTGAAAGTCTCAAGCCCAGAGGAGGATCAGGAGGGGAGAGAGAAGAAAATATCTGCTGGAAGCCTTCTTCTCTTATATTAGATTCAGTTTGAGGAAGGAGATTTGACTTGAATCACCTAGTTGCTTTGCCAAACTGATTTTTGTCTCAATTAGAAACCTATCCAGATAGATCCGGGAAAGCTGAAATCAAAGATAAATTTTTAAAGTGGTTCAGTTGAGAAAAGGAGATGTAGCTAAGAAAGAGTCTAAACTTCACTTCTACAAACTTGAAAATATTCTCATTCCCTTGCTATCCTAACCTCATATGTGTTTCTCTCTAGTGCTTAGGAATAAAACCCTCTAAAAACCTTTAAAAAAATGGGACTTTGTACCGTTTCTAAGGAGTAGGAGAGTAAAGAAGTGAGAAGCCTACCTATCTTCTCCCACAGGTCAAGTTGGTAGAAAGAAAACCATGCCACAAGTGAAGGGGGGATGGCAAAGATAAATTAGTATAGTGAACTAGGAGTAATTCTAGGAACTTGTTGATGGAAGAAAATGTGGGGTTGCTAGGTTCAATATCCCTTAACACTACAAATTCATGCAAGATCTGCTTGTTTATATGCAAATGCCTTCAACCTTGTCTGATTGCCTTTAGGTGAATGCACTATGATTAAGCATCATCTGAAAATTTTCAAAGAAGCATAGAATTTTAGAGCTAAAATGTCTTTAATTAAACCCCCTCATTTTATGGATGAAGAAACAGGCTATGCTCATAGCTAATTACTGCTTACTAGTATAATAGGTGAGTTGTACTGATCTCTATGGTCAAAGAGAAAGGAATGGAATAGTGATATGTTAATATCAAGCAGGAGGTTCATTGTGGTATTGTTTTCAACAAATAGAGAACAGGATATTTTAAAGGATTTTCCATGACTGGGATAGCAGTGGAGTTAGAGATATCCTTGTTTCATTAATCTATGTATTCACCTACCTGACAGAACTCTTTAACTGTCTAACGAGGGAAGATAAAGATATCAATAGCTGTTATATTGTATAGCATTAAGGGCACTCAACTCTTACAGGTTTTCCATAGAAAACAAACAACTTCTCAGAAAACGAAAATGCTATTATTGTCTAGGTTGTCAATCAAGAGAGTTCATTGATGTCATTGATGTTTTTAAATTTAATCCCTCTTACTTGGAATTAGGCCTTTTTGTACACTTGCATAACCTTGGGTTCAAACCTGGCACATTTGCAAAAGACACTCAGTTGTTGGAGAGAATGATTACCAGATGCCGCATGCTAACATGAGGGTGAGAGTTGGCAGAAAGACTTTGTGGAGGAGTTATTCTTTTGCTTCTTGAAAGGATATATATAGAACCAGCTCATGAAAAAAGGTGGGAGAAAGAAAGAGGGGAGAAAAAAGAGAGACAGAGACAGAGAGACACAGAGAGAGACAAAGAGAGCCAAAGAGAGAAGGAGAGAGAGAGAGACTTTGGGAGTAACATATGTAGGGAAAAGCAATTTCCTAACAACATAGCACTGTTTTCCCCTTGCCTCATTAGATACTTTGGGAAATTTTTGCTTAGGACTCTAAACTGAGCAGAAATATTTCACTTTCAATAGGAGAGTGTTCTGTGTACTGTCTGGTATTTTCTAATTGGTATAACTTCTCTGTTTGCTATTTGCTTGGTTCAGTGTATTTATTCATTATTCACTATTTGTAATGATCTTTTGTGTAACTAGAATTTTGCAGACGTTTAAATAGAAACTCTACCTCTTCTTCTTTCAGGGATAGTAATCAGGAAAGCAGAATGGACCTAAAAATTATTTCCCTTAGACTGACAATATGTAGAGAAAAAGACAAAGGCATTTCTAGCTCAATATTTTGCCCTCTCTTTGCAGAGCAGCACATTCAGCTAGGTGACCCTAATCTCCAGCTTCCCTACAGGCAGGAATCAAAGTTTGTCTTGGAGAAGGGTGGAAAAGATTCTAGAGATAGCTATCCATGTCTCCCCAAGAACCACAATTAGATAAACTCGTGAGGCCATATAGTTAATAAACTAGATGACTTCAAGAGGATTCTTGGGAGATTTTTGCTATCTTGAGAGATCTGAATGGTGGGGCTGTGGTTGCAATATTTCTAGAAAAACCAACAATTACAGTTGGTGATTAGAGGTGCTTCTGACTAGGATCCCTCACAAAGCTGATACATTGTTGCAATGCTTAAATATGTCTTTATATTATTTGTTATACCCCTAATAAATTATATAACCAATAATATTGATATTTATGTAATTCTAGAGGACCAGTGTTTGAGATTGAAAGGATAAAAAATGTAAAAGGAAAAGCTTTCACTGGTTGATTTATAAATCTAGGTGGTAGCCTTGATCTATTTAAGTTGCTAATGAGAGAAAATAGACATTTCTATTGATTTAGGAGGAAATATAAGATACCCCATGATTGCCTTAGAACCCTGAAATACCCTGAGAATTAATGAGGAAATCAACCAGTAGCAGACAAAAAATAGTGAGGTCTGTGGTTGTTGCTGGTACATAGCTCGACTATCCTTCACTTAGGTTATACATGGGTGATGCCATTATCTGAAGTTCTGTTATATATGCAAAGGCCTTTTTGCCATACAGACAAACAGAAAGCCAATGTATGATGAATCAAACAGTAAGTATTTATTTACTGTCTACCAATTGTGAAACACTTTTCTAAGGTCTAGAGCTATAAAGACAAACATGAAATAGTCTTTTCAAAAGAAGCCTACATTCTATCAGTGAGACAGCAAACATATATTTTACAAATAAATGCAAGATAATGTGCAAAGAAAGGAATTAGTAACTGGGGCATAAGGAAAGACTTCACAAATAAGGCACTAGTTGAGCTGAGTTTTGAAGGAGATAAAGGATTCTAAGAGACATAGGGATGGAATGGGTCCATTCCAGGAATTAGGGGAAAAGGCAAAAAAAAAAAGCTTGTGCAAAAGGGAGATTGAGTGTCATGTGACAAGAAGCATGAAGACCCTTCTCAATGGACTGCAATGTGTAGCAAGGTGATCAATGTATTGCTACTACCACAAATTGAAAATGGCTAGTGCTATGCTATATAATGATGTGAAACTGGCAAGTACTTTGGCTCTCACAGTTGGATCTTGCAGAAAATTATCATCGGAACTATGAAGAATTAAGTATCTCAATGGTTTTTCTAATTGCACATGTGCTTGTCAGTTGAGAAATGATTACATCAAATTCAAAGGAATCCCATATGAGACAACAAAAGGCAAGTGTCCAGACAAGTCAGGATTAAAGGGCGTCTCAAGATTTGATTTATATAGATGGTCAGGTGTTAAAGATATTTTTATTATTACCAAAAAAAAAACACAGGAAGTTTTCCATTTTTAAAGTACTGTAACTACATGCACGACACAGGAAATTGGCCTTCTGGGGCTATTCAGATAATGGAGCAGTCCAGATAATTGAGTTTGCACAGTAATTGAAATACAATATCAAGGGATTGGATTGTAATGTATACAATCTTTATTGGTGTAGATAATGTCTGCTTGAATTGCTATTTATAGCTGAGCAAGATCTATACAAGAAGGAATTCATAACTGAAAATTTAGAAAGACAGCTCAGGGAAGATATTAGGCAAGCAATTTTTCCTGAGAGAATTTCAAGGGAAAAAATATGAAGTGTCCCATAAAAAAATGTGAACAGAGACAGATTTTCACGTTCACTCAGACAGGTGCTTTAGATAAGGATCATCACAACATTATATCTAATTCACAAAGTCCAGCAACACCTTGTCAGTTCTTTCCTCCACCTGCCTAGGAGTGGGGCCCCATAGGAAACCATCACCATCTTTATGATTTCCTGTAGGTGATTCAGGCTGAAGAGAAACAGAGGCAGCAATAAATGGTTTAAAATATCTACTTGTTAAATTGACATATGACTAACAATTCTGCTTACTCTGTCTTGCACAAGACTAGACTACCATGGGATAACACTGTTAAAACCAGACTGTCTTGGCAAGATAGTTCACACAAAAGTATTCCTCCTCATTTATAAAAGGGGTGGGGGAGGTGTTTCAGGGTACTGTGCAATGGTATATTTCATGCAGACAGTATAAAGAAAAGCATTGCACTGGAAATCAGCACAGTTGGAGATCAGAAGACCTCCACTCTAACTAATTGTGTGGATTATTGCCCTTAGGATAAAATATGAATTCCTTACCCTGGAACTTGAACCCTCCCCAAAATCTATCTTCCCCCAATGTCTCTAGCTTTATTTCATATCATTCCCCTTAATGCACTCTCTAATTTAGGCTAAGTGGCACTATTAGTTGATCTTCCCTTTCCATCTGTCTTTTTCCACAAACTGTCTTCCTTGTCTGGAACGCACCCCATTCTCATCTCCAATTCTCAGAACCCTCATCACTACTTCAAGTCAGATCAAGTATCACTTTTTCTCCCTACCCATTGCTAATGCCTTCTACCTCCTCAAATTCCCTTGAATTTACTTATCTGTGTACCTATTATATTCTTCTAGCACATGGTAAGCTCTTTGAGAACAAAAATTACTTTGTCTTTGCTGTCTGGTACTTCTCATGAAGCTTTGCACAAAACAGATGCCTAACAAATACTTGTTGAAATACTTTACTAGGAGAGGTTAAATATGATAACTTCTATGGTCCTTTCCAGCTCTAGAATTCTATGATTCCTTGAAAATCATAACATGTATGACAACTACTCTTTCAATCCCTTCCTTTTGATAAATATTTTATTTGAGCAATGCATGGAGAGATGAACAGATAGATAGATGATGAGAAAAGTAGAGAGTAAAAATTAAAGCAAAGTAAATAAACTTGAAAATAGAGTGGGTAGGAAAATGGTGGTTTGGGTGCTGGAATAATACTGAAGTCTTACTGTGATGCTGTTTGCTGTATAGAACAAACATAAATCAGTACATCTGAAAAAAAATGAAGAAACTGGACTTCTGAGGTCCCTTTCAGGACTTAAACTATGAATTACGGGGCCCATGTTCAATTCCACGTAAGGGAGTTTATTGCATAAAATATATCATCATTGGAATGTCTCTGCTTTAATAATAGAAATAGTAATACCACCAATTATTAGAGCATTCATTTATTATTTTGCAGTTTACAATGTGCCTTTTTCACACTGACCCTGTGAGATATGTAGTTCAAATATTATTCTGAGTTATAAATGAGGAAATAAGCTCAGAGAGAGGTAAAGTGGCTGCCCACAAACACAGAACTAATATTTAAGTTCAGGTAGGTTGTGGTTGAGAGGTCCAGTGGGAAAATGGAGGCTCAGAAATAGTATTTTTGAATTGATGGCAAACCCAAAGTTCCAGAGACACTCATGGAATATTGTCACATTACATGAACAAGATGATCCAGTGAATTCCCTCCCTTCACCTTCCAATTATCCTTCCTTCTGATGAGTAATCATTCTTCTCATAAAAACATTTCAGACATTGCTTGTCCAACTGCACAATGGAAGAATTGTATGGCTGAGCATGGAAGAAAAAATTAGCTGTTGCCCATAATAATTTTATCTGCTTTCATATGTTTTGATTGATTGAAACAAAGGAGGTAATAGAGAACAGAATGTTAGAATTGAGTCAGGAAGACCAACATTCAAATGTTACTCCCCAGACACTAGCCATGTTACCCTGGGCAAGTCAATTATTTGAAAATGAGGGTCCTGAACTCAGTGACTTTTAATGTCCCTTCTCATTCCATGATGGCTCTCGGTTCTTGTTTCCTGATCCTTTGTGTATGGAAAAAGGTACAGGGAAGAAATAAAGCCTTGGACAAGAAAATAGCATTGTGATATTATTTTGATCCTATCCATTTAATAACAAAACTATGCCAGTATGGAAATAATTGGAAAATAGATTTTCCCTTTTAGAATGTTATTTGTTCCTTATACTGTAAACAGTGCTAAAATTGTTGCTTTTTGCAAGCCAAACTTGTTATTTACTATCTTTTGGGACTTTCACTGGCTAGGAATACCAAAAATACACAATACATCATCCTTTGAATTGATTAATAGTTTTGCTTTATTGTTGTGATAATGGTGGTTTCTGTGCTAGTTCCAGACCTGTTAATTTGTCAGTATCAGGAAATATCTAGAAGGAAACTTCCTCTCCCAATACAAGCCATCACCTTCTCTGTAACTCACCTTCTTAGAGACTGTCCTAGTCATGTACTGAGACTTGAGGTAACTAAGCATGGTCAAACAGCTTTGGAAGTAGAACTAGTGCCTAGATCATTCAGATTCTGAAGCCAGCTCTCTATTTACTCCTCTCTACTTCCTTGTGGTTCATAGTTAATTCATCTCAATGTTGTGTTCAAAGAGATTTTTAATTTCTAACAAGCCTTAGTCATTAAGGCCATAGAATCTTTCTTTCTACTGGAAATTTTTATTTTGACACCTTAGAGAAAAGGAATTTGATCTATAGTTCAAAACTTAAAACCCACGTTCTACAATTTCTATCACATTTGCAATTTGTCTTGGATAAAAAAGAAGGAATATATAAAAATAGAGCCACCTAGGTCACAGTGAGGTATTTAAAAAAAACTATGGTTAGTTAAAAATAAATAAATACAGGGCCTAGACTTGTTCTACTGCTTTTCTTGCTTTTCTTTTCCAAACATTGCCCCTCCCCCTCCTCCATTTCCACCCCTAACTCGTCCATCTAGAACCATTTCATTTTACTCACTGTCCTAATGATTCCATTGACAGGTGATTTCAAAAAGATTAGCACTTGTCTTCCTGTTGTAGAGGATGCAAGAGGATCCGTCACCCTCAGCAGCATCCCTGCCATCAGCCATTTATCCCAACAAAAGGCTCTGAGCTAACGACATGGCTTATCAGTCAGTCAGTCCTAGTGCCTGAGATGTCAAATCCACTGCCAGAGAACAAGGATAATTTGGTCTTTATTTTTTTTTTTTTAAATAGAGAGATGGAAAGGACTGAGAACAAAGTCACCAGTAAATTGGTTGATGATTTCCTCATTCTCTTCACTGAAAAGTCTATGCTGACACATTTTAGGGGAGTGGGCAGGGAAAGGGATGTGTTTGTGTGTGTGCGTGTGCGTGTGTGTTTAAAAGCACATGTGGGACTTTATGTTCATTTGGTCTATGTTAAATTTGAAGAATTTAAGTGTACTGGGGAAACTGCTTTGAAGTTTAAATAGCTCAGAACTGGTATTGGGGTAAATTGAAGGTAACTTTCATGAATGCTGAATAAAGCTTCTGAGCCTATTAGCTAGAGACCCACTTACTTTAATGTCTTGCTTCTCTCTTTTTGTAAGCTTAGCTAGAAAGTGAACTGGAAATAGCAGCTGCTTGTTGAGGTCTGAAAGCCGGAGTTTTCAGAGGCAGTTGTGTTCCAGTGACTTCCTTGGAAAAATGGAAAAGATGGTGTTGGTGCTCAGAGAGCATTAAATTTTATGTTCTTACAAGAATTCACAATAAATTCATTGTATTAGCCATCTTGGTGTGGCAAGCTATATGGTTCCATGTTCTCTAAAAGCATTAGACATAATAATACAAAGGGTACTGGATGGTGAGCCACAACACTTAGGGCAGCTGTGTAACTTTAGGGAAGTTGTCTAACCATTCTGTTTCCTCATTGTTTTTGGGAGGATCAAATGCAAAACATTCTATCATTTAAAAGTATCACTCAAATGAAGAGTATTAGAGTGAAGTCCTACTTATCCTTTCAGGACCTTAGTTTTCTAGTCTGGAAGGTTTATACTGGATGGATCCAAAAGTCCCTCCTAGTTTGAAACGACATCCTATGTGCATTTTTTCCCTTAAGATAAACTCCAAAGCCCTTCAATAGACTATAAAATATTAGAAACTCGTGAAATATTACAAATTTACTACTACTAATAATGAGCAGTAAGTATAATATTAATATTAGTCATAGGACTTTAATACTGATAGTAATAACAGTATTAATAGAAATCATGCTACTATCACTACCAATTGTATTAAAAATTAATAATCAATATTTATAACATTACTATTGATATTAGTATTATTAATAATAACTTTTAGTATTACCGGTATGCTTAGTATTACTGGTATACATATTATTGTCACAGGTATACATTGTATAATGATATTACCAGTAATGCATTAATGGTGACATTAATAGAAGTAGTAGAAATACAAATTGGCATTTCTATTAATAATATATTGGTATTGCTATTTATATTACTGATACAATTAATATGTCATTACTATGAGTATTCATGCTAATAATATTATTAATGTTGCTACTAATAGTAATGAAACTATACTTCAAATCTTAACAGAAATCTAGTATATGTATGATATTTGATACATAATTCAGAGTCTTCAAGAGAATAAGCTTGTGGAAAGATGAAGGAAATTAAAACAAGAAGTCTATTGGTCTCTTTTAATTTCATCAGTAAAATGCTTTTCTTGAGTAACTATAAAAATGTGACAATGCACAGGTATTGTACAGAATTAGTGGGGAAGAAGGCATAAGCTGTGCTAAGAAGAGAAATACATATAAAGTACAATGATGTAAGTTTGAATCTCACTTCTGACTCCTGTTATTTCTATAAATTAGAGTAAAGAACTTCCACACTTGGAAACTGAGTTTCTTCACCTTTAAACTTAAGGAAATGGAGTAAATGATCTCAAATCCCTTCCAATTCTAATATCTAGTTAATAGGCATGACGATTCGAGTTAATAAATATGAAATTACCTCTGGAAGCTTTTCACCAAAACAGATAAAATGCTACAAAGTTATACAAAACATGTGTGCACAAAATGTGCATTTAAATCTCTGCTATTTTTCTATGTCACATAGCAATCCCTCTCTCGATCCACCTATTTATAAGGTAGAATAAAAATTTCAACTCTCTTTGTGATTACTTCTTAGAGAAGTTCATTCACTTCTTACCTCACTCTGAGTGAGCTCCTAAATGGGCCAAAGTCTCCCATCACTTCCTGGGCCATCTCCCAGCCATTCTGATGAATATCTGGTCACTGGACCCAGATGACTCAGGAGGGGAAAGTGAAACTGATGATGTCACATAGCCCTCCCTCACTCAAAACAAAGTCAAATGCAAGTCATTTCATCATTTCTCTGATGTCCTGGTACTCTTCAAAAATGAAGGACGAACGCAGACAGACAGACAGAATAGTCCCATCTAGACCAAGGCCTAGGTTCTAATTTGTCTCTTTGTCCTTTTCTCATAGCAATGGAAAACAATGTAACTTTATCCCTTTTATGCCAGCATTGTCCAGAATAATTTCTAGCCTACAACTCACGTGTGACTAATTAGATTGAGTCCTTCACTCTACTTTCCTCACCCTCGCACAGCTCTTTGTCACATGATCTGGCTTACTATTTGATTAACTGTATCATCATTTTGGTTCCTTTTCCCTTTGTGATTCTTTGACATTACTTTTTAAGTCCTTCCAACTCCCAACCTTATCCTTAAATGACTCTTCCATTTATTCCCATGTGCTATGTTTTGATTAGCTTGCCTTTGGGTAGATATGAACTTTACCCACCTTCCTGAATATATAAAGACTAAGAAAGTTCTTTTAATTGGGACTTAAGAAATCTGGATTTCTAGTCCTGATTCTATCCCTAATGAACATTCATGCTATATCTTGATTTAATTATCTTTAAACCAACAGAGTTGGACTATAATGACCTCTAAGGTCCTTATAAGCTCTAAAGTTTTATCATTTTATGATCTCAGTAAGCATCATTTGCAAACCCCTATCCATTATAGTAGGAATATAGTCATAGTTTCCCATATTATCATTTAAGGGAGTTATAAGAACTGTGTAATCAGAAAACTTTTTTCTCTGGCTCTCTATCTGTTGAAGAAAAAATATGTTAAAACAAGTACACCTTACATGATTACCTTAATAACATAACGTAAAACAACTTAGGAATATGCAAGAACCCTAACCAATGCAGTAGTCAGTCATGAGTTCAATATACTTATGATGAAGCATTTCTCTTCCCTCTTAGCTGAGACAGTGACTAGAGGCATAGAATGAGACACATTTCCAGATATGGCTATGATTTATTTTTCTTGTTTATACTTACTTATTATAAGGGAGAGAATTTTTGGGGGGTGAGACATTATTGAGCCCATAAGTAGTGATAGAAATGCAAAAAGAAGAAAGAAAAGAATGTGAATAAGACATTTAGAAAATACAGAGAATAAAACAACAGTTGAGAAAATGAACAGAGAAACAGTGATTTTTTTTACTACATATATACTTTAAAATAAAACCATATATAACAGGCTTTAATACTATCATATACAATTTTTCCCCTCTGTATGTTGAAGAATGTGTGCTGTTGATGATTTGGGGGTTCATAATGAAAAAAGTTGTTAAAGTAGGTTGTGCTTGGAGTCAAGTTTGGGGTTCAAAATTCCCCTCTGATGGTTGCTAGCTCTGTAACAATGCCTACGTTACTTCATCCATCTACCTTGCCAAGGTTGTTATAAAACTCAAAGGAGACAATAAATATAGAGCATTTCAAAAATCTCAAAATGCTATATAAATGTCAGGTGATAGTAAGAATGAGTTCAAATATTTTATGGTTGCTATTCACAGACTTAAGTATGAGTTACAAATTTCCAATCCAGATTTATTCATTTTGAAGATAATGGGTTTTATCATCAAAAACTTTCCTAAAATACACAATTCAAGAGTTCTCTTTTCTTTCCTAAAAGAATTACACTGTGAATAGTGAGCTAAATCCAAGTTAACTTAATGGCATAAACTCTGATGATTTGTGGAAACCAGAAGCACAGATAAAAATTTTTAAATTGTCCTTTTTGTTTCCAAAGTACATAAGGATAGATGTAGAAGAACAAACCAAGTAATTATTTGGGGATTTAAACATATACAGAGTCAGGATGATGAATTGCCTAGGTTACTATCTTTAATAATAACAATGATAAAAATGATGATATTGACAAGTAGAAGTCAGGGAGTAGAATGAAATGATTAACAAATCCTAAAATTAGTGAGAATGTGCCTTCAGCAACTGCTTCCAACATTCTTTAACTTCCATTTTTTTGGCTGTTTATGGTGAGTGATAAAAGAATTCTTCCGTATGTCTCCTCATTATCCTTCTCCTTTTGCTTTCTTGACTCAAGGACCTCCCCCAAGGCACGGTCTGCAGCTTACAGGTATTTGTTCATTTTTACCAATGTCAGTCTTGACATTATGGGGTAGAGTTTTCCTTCGATAAGTGACAGTTAAGTGAGGATACATAGGGAGCCTGTTTTTCTCTGACTTCAGACCTGTTGTGTGGAGAGAATGTCACTATCAGATAGGTACAACATAATTAGTTACCTAATTTTAAAAGTAAATTTTAAAATTGCTACCAAAGTTACTTGTTTTTATTTTGAATATTCAGTTGGTTTCCTAAGACCTAAACTGTGAGAGAGAAATATAGTAGTAAGCCTTTAAAGAAAAACTGGATAGAAAGGAACTCTAGGATCCTGGTGAACATGGTTCCCGCCTGACTTAAACTTAAGGAATTAATTCACCACAGCTTGAAGAATATGTAGAGTTGGAAAGACCCAAAATGTAACCAGTGCATCTTATTTATGCTGATGGCTCTTTTGTCATAAGAAAATTTGTGTTTTTACTTTTGAATAATTCAAAAGAATTCAAATTTGGGGAAAATTGTGTTCTATACAGCTGTTATAAACTATATATAATGCATTCAGTCTCAGAAATAGTTTCCAACATGGCAAACAAACTTTTCCCTTGCCTCAAAATCTTGTTCCAGTTACCATATCTACATACATCAAAAATGTCATAAAAAATGCTGACTTCATCCTCAAGCATTGTGACAATGCAAATTTTCATGTATATTTTATGGTCATTTATATCAGTCACCAACTTATATCACTCTGAGAAACAGGTCTATACTATTATTCCCAATCTTTCAAATAAGTCAACAGAGGAATACCTAGCATTAATATAATGCTTTAAAGATTTTACAAATATTTTCAAATATCATCTCACTTTATCCTCATAACAACACTGGAAGGTAGGTACTATTATTGACTTCACTCCACAAATGATGAAACTGAGGCGCAGAGAGGTTAATTGACTTGCCCAGAATTACACAGCTAGTAAGTGTCTGAGGCCAGATTTGAACTCAGAAATTCCTGATTCTTAGTCTAATATTTTATGCTCTGTGCCACTAAGGAAGAGGTGAGATAATTTTCCAGTCATACTATTAAGTCCACTCTGCAGGATGGATAAAATTGGTCTCGAATACAACATGTTCATACAGTTTGTCAAATAAGCCATATTACTTCATTGAATCATATAGTAGTTGAGGGATTGGATATCTTCCTTCTAATATAAGAAGGGAAAAACATTGACACATGAATGAACAATGAAGACCTTCAACTGTACCCTTCTCTTTCTCATGTTGGTAAGTGCCTCAAAGTCTTGTTGAAACTTCGTGATAATATATATGACTCAGGGGGTGGCTTCAGAAGTACAATGAGATCTGAAGGCAAATAACTTCAACACAACTAAGAAAATGGGGAAAATCCCCTTTCAGAAGGACATTTAAGTATAAAGTAGGGAAAAAGATAATGGAGCCATCAGAGCGACCCTTTAAACCACTAACTGGGCTTAGCTAGAAGCCTGACTTACAAAAGGGCTGAAAATATCTTATGGAAATAGGAATGAAACCTTCTTTTGAGGAAAAAGCTTTAGCAGCTGACATCTCCTGCAACAGCCCTTCAGGGAAAAAGAAGCAGCAGCATACAACAGCATCAATTTAGCAATAAAGCAGGTAATAAATGATAGAGTGGAGTTATGGTGAAGTGCCTTTTATAAGTGGGGAAAAAAGCCATGAAAAATGTATTCCTACATGACCCCAGGTATACGAGTTGTCTGAGGAGATTTTGTCTTCTTCTGGCACATGAATATGTGAAGGAATGTACATTTTTGTGTAGTGGAAAACCTTATTGATTTTCCCCTTATTATTAACCAATGGAAAGAGTGCTGGATTTGGAATGAGAAAATCTAGGTTTGAATTCTAGCACTGACATGAAAGAACCAGTATGATTATGGGCAAATCTCTTAAGTTTCTTCATCCTTGGTTTCCCCATTTATAAAATGAGGACATTGAGTAACATGATCCATAATGTCCTTTCCAACTCCAAATCTATAATCTTATATGATTTATTTTTTCTGCCTATCCCATTGATAGGACATTCTCTGGATGAAAGATTGAGCTATAGTTGCATCACATACACACACACAAACACACACACACACACACACACACCATATTGAACTTCAAATAGTGAGAGGTTCAAGGCCCTTAGTTCAAATTTCTAAAGGGGCAAAAGGTAATATTCTCATCAGCACCATCACACTCCTAATTGGCTTGGGGTTAGAATAAGGAAGAATTTCAAAAAGTAGGTGAATTTAATTGAAAATTAATGTTGCGTAAGAAAGAACTTTATAAATTATAAAGCAGTATATAAATGTGAGCTCTTATGGTCATTATTTTTTTTCCTTTAGAGAAGTTCACTAACTTGCCCTTCATTTTCAGGCCCAAATTAAAACAAATTTGAGATGCCACTTCACATTCACAAGATTGGCAAAGACAAGAACAAAAAAGAAGAAATAGTAATTGTTGGAGGGACCAAGGGAAACCAAATATATTCTTTGTCCTTGTGATGCCACTACTAAGCTCATCACAACAACAGCAAAAGAGACGAAAGATAGAAAGAACCAATACTTACAAAAATACTTTTAAGGGTACTTTACAACTTAGTGAAGACTTGGAGAGAAAATGGAATCCCATCATTTTGATGAATGACTGAGCAAATGACTACACGTGTAAATGAATGGAATGGAATTTTTGGTGCCATGAAAATAATGCAAAAGGACAAATTCAGAGAAGTCTGTAAAGACTTACATGAATTGATGTAGAGTGGAGTGTTCAACACTAGAAGAACAATGATGCAATAGTTACAACACTGCAAAGGAAAAACAAGTTTGAAAGACCTAAGTACTCTGATCAACTCAATGACCAACCACAATTCCAGAATGCCAATAATAGAGCATGCTATGTGCCACCTGCAAGAGATATTTCATGTTTGGTAAATCATGGATTTATTTTGTTTAACTATAGTTATTTGTTAAAAGACTTTTTTTCATTTTTCCATTGGGAGAACTGGAAGTGGGGGGACAAAAGAGAGGTAGCAATGACAGTGATACCAAATGAAAGAAAAGAGGATCATTGTGACATATTTTTTAATGAACAGAAAAGGACAATGGTTAAAGAGATACAGACAAGCAGGAGAGTTTGGAACCTATACTTTGGAACTCACTGTCTAATCATGAAAAGAAATTAAAGCCATATGTCATAGAGATGCATAATTTTATAAACTATCTTTTTTCTTCTTGTCTATGGAAATGTTCATAGTTGGTAATGTTTGGCAAATTAAATTAATTTAAGTAAATTAAATAAAGTTTTTCCTTGACATTCAGACAATCTAACAAAGCTTATATGTCTAGCTTGCTTCTGTCCTGCAAACATAGCTAAAGGCACCTTGTATTCAGAAACTTCATGAAATGCTACGTTCACTAGTATTCTCTTCAATTGAGCAAAAATACCCTGAGATGAATTTTACAAGTTGTGAAAATAGCTTGATGAAAAAATATGACACCATTAGTCCATTTATCTACCATATATGTGTAGAGAGTACTGTTACCACCTCAGTCTATCAAAAGAGAAAATTACGCATTTAAAAAAATTTAACCTTGTTTACTTCAGAGATTTGTTCCCCCTCAGGACCAGTCAATGTTTGCTCTCTCGCTTTTTAATGTCAATGCAACACGTTGTAAAATGTCATTAATATAAAGACTTCTTTAAACAAAATAACTTTAGAGGAACTTGCCATGAAAAAGAGTTGTGGAGCTTTTAAAACTCCATTTTCAAATTATTAGATTCACAAACCAACAGATGAAGAGAAAGATGGTAGATAAATAGATAACTAAACCAATAATTAAATAAATATTAAAATTGAAAAGCTCAGGTTCACCTTTACTTTATAATTAACCATCAGATTAGTATGAATATTGTTAGAGCTCCCAATTTCCTATGGCAGTAGCACTTCTAGCAGCAAGAGAAATAAGAAACTACAGTACTAAAGTACTGTACTTTAGTACAGTACTAAGTACTGTAGTACTTTAGTACTAAAGTACTAAACAACAAGGTATTTGCCTTATGGAATAGACTAGGTGGATTTGGGCCTTCTCACAAAGCCCTGAGCAGTGAAGGTAGAGGAGCTCCACCCAATGAGGACAATTGCCTGTACTCACCACTCTCAGGCATTAGTCTTCAATAATACTTGAGGTAGTGACTAAGACCTTTTGCCTTGTTCTTGATCTAAAATCCCCATCGTTTAAAGCAAAAATGTCCAAATAAGCAAAATGTCCAAATGTGCCCAAAGTAGGGAAATCTCTCTCTCTTTTTCCCTCCCTACCACCATCCACTAATTGGATCAAAATCACTGAAAACATGAGGCACATTGAAGTTGAATGATTTGCCTAAGATTGCAAAACTAGCAAATAACAGGGGGCAGATGCAAATCCAAAAAGATCCTGATTTTAAACGTAGTACTCTATCAAATATGTTATGTTGCCTCTACATTTTTTTCATAAAAAGAAAACTTCTAGATCACTACAAGCAAAAATATTCACAAAGTACTAATTCATGGTACTTCCACAATTGGATGGACTGAGACTTCAATGCAAAAGTTTAAATGGATTTTCACAGCCTAATATCCATTCATGGGCTCTGTCCTTTGCCAGCTAGCAGAATTACTGGCCCTTTCTGCATTGTGGTGACAAGTTATTTCCTAAGGACCAAGTTAAAACTACTCCCTTGTTTTATGTAAACAACCTAACAGACCTGCGATAGTATCAACTTTCAGTCACTGCTAAACTGACCTTGATTCAGACCAGTGACCCAGAGGTGCAAGGCTCTGTGTCCAATTACAATTTTTTACCTCAGTTCCATACTTTATTGGCATAACAATCTGTATAAGTGTTGCCAAAGTAAATGTATTAAGGGCTGTGTGAACAAAGCAGCAATTTTCAAGGTGACAATGGGATTTCCCACTATGGTTTCTCATTTTCCATGTCTCTTCCCTCCTCAATTCAGTGAAAAGTGGTAGCCATATTTTTAGCAGCTGCTCTAAATTGACTCTTGCTTTCTCCCCAAGTGGAGATTCTCAACAAACCCTAGTCCACATGAAGAATACTGAAATTTAGGTCAACAGGAGCCAGATTTGTTTGAAAACTCAGCAAAATTCATGTCAAACGGATATACCACAGTACATGTATGGTTTTAAAGTAATACTTCCTTACAGCTACAAAAATGATAATGACTTAAAGTTTTTAAAATATTTTAAGGTTTATGGAGTGCTTTCCTCAAAACTATTCTGTGAGAAAAGCAGTACAAGAATTATTATTGGCCTTTTGAGGAAACAGATTCTGAGGTTAAATGATACATCCATGGTCACAGAGTTTATAAGTATCTGATTTAGGATTCAAATTCAGTTTTCTTGGCTCTGCCATTCTACTATATCACTTTATTTCTATGGATAAATTATCTGAATAAAAATATATTTGTCCTTCTATATGTACCAGAGGAATGACTGTTAGTCTGAGGAGGGGAGGGACACTGGAACACCTTCTGTTAAGGGCACCTACTTAGAGGCTCTTGAGCACATCATTTCTTCCAGGGCTCCCTGACCTCCAAGGAGAAGGATCAGGTTATTTCTTGCTGCCCCTGGCTCTTAAAACCCAAATTTTAAAAAGTCTAAAGTATGTCTCATATCTACTATCTCCTGTAAAGAAAATCAATATATAATAATACATAATATATATCAGAATTAAGATGACTATTTCCCCTATACAAAAGATATGCTTAAAACATTATAAAAACTCAAACTCTCAATGGCAGGCTTAAAGCAAGAAACATTTAACAACATGACTCCAAATATACTTTATTGGAAAATCAATTTGGAATATCAGATTAATGCTAGAAAATTGAATTTAGAGCATCAAATCATGGGATGTCTTTGTGGGGCTGCTGGATAGTCAATTCACCTGCATCTAGCCTCTCCACTTGCAGGACAACTCTCTTGAGGCCTATGTCTTTTGTCTGTCAAGGTCTTGGCTTGATCTTCTCCACCCGCTGGTGATCCCTTTCTCCAGGAGAGAGCTGAAAAAATTCCTACTTACTGACATTTAGTTTTGACTGGGGGATGCAGGAACTCCCCACCTCTCAAACTCACAAGGTTACCTTCTAAGTTAGAACACAGAGATCAGGGTTAGCTTTTTGGTCATAGTGCTCAGTGAAATGAATATAAATAAAACAATCAACCAGGGGCTCAAGGTCTACACTCAGACTTGTCTACCTAGTACATGTGAATGCTATCTTGTGCAAGCAGAGAAGCTTTTCCTTCCTATAGAAGTAGTCAAAGAGAGTATCTCTGTAGAGTCTCCAAATATTTAACCAATAGAAAAAAGAAAGTGTCAGAAGGCTGAGTCACTCCTTTATGGTTCTATTAAGTGGACTGTTCTTCCTTTCGCAGTGACTAGTCCTCTTCAATTCAGATTCTTTACCTCCTGCCATCATGAGGACCAAGGGCTTTAGCCATCATCCCAAATGTTTTCAGCACTGAATATACAAGTGACCAGGAATGGTGATCATAGCTCCATGAATGCTCTAGGGCCATCCCTACCCATACTCCATAAAGTATGCTCTAATCCACCATTCCTGTGATCCCAGATAGGTCATTTGCCCTTTCCATACTTCAGCTTCCTCAACTATAAAGTAGCCAAATGTGGACCTAAATGATCTCTAAAAGTTGCTTTTCACTCCAATACATGATCCTAGGAACTGATAAGGGCCAGAATTAAGGTAGTGTCTGTGTGGGGAGAAAGGCAGGGTTGGATGTGAGAGATGTGAAAAAAGGAAAATCTGGCAGCAGATGTACATATGGGATTCAGGAGAATAGGATGCATTGAGATTACAGACCTGGGAAACTAGAAAAATGGTGGTGCCTTTGATGGAAACAGGGATTTTTGAATGAGAGATACTTGGAGGGGAAGGTTCTAGGTTCTATTTTAGACATAGTGTTTGAAATATTTCCTCATCATCCAGTTTGAAATATCAGATAGGCAGTTGGTGATGCAACATTGACTCTTGGGGAGAGATTAGGGATAGATCTTAGATCCATTTGCATGAAGATAATAATTAAATACATGGAAGCTGATGAGGGTGACCAAGAAAGAGTGAAGAGAGTGAAAAGAGCCCAGGATGAATAATTTAGCTACTAAAGAGAGAAAGCAGATAATAGTCACAATATGGCAGCCCTACAATTACTGTTGGACTACCACACAAGCCTAAAAAGTAGAGTGGCAGGTAAGCAAATTATGAAATTAAAATTGTAATTTCTATCCTTTGCTGTTCTCTCTCTCTCGCTCGCTCTCTCTCTCCACATACATATGCATACACACACACACACACACACACACACAAACACATGCACATACTTGTATGTACCGGATTGTATAGAAACAGATGATGTAGATATAAATTTTATTCTTATTTGTACATACACTTATATTTTTAAGGGTAGAAGGTACACATAGTTAATTGACTGCTTTCATATACATAGTATGCATACAGATAGTCATATGGGAAATTTTGTTATAGTTTATGTGATTCAAAGAAAGTATCAGGGCATAAATGTATTTCATATATTTTAATGCCTCCCAACACCTAGTTTAATTCATTTATATAGAAAGTTATAGATAAATTCTTGTTGAGTGAATGAACAAGTTGAATGAATGGCATTGCCAGTTTCTCTTGCTTAGATCATGCACATATAGTAAAAAACTTTTCCGCTCGGAATACTCCTAGAATATAGAGTTAGAAAATAAAAAAGTATAATATCCAATGACCCACTTTTCCATCAGTGCTATCTACTCTTTAATCGTATGTAGCATCTGCATTTGATAATATGAAATAATAAGAAGACAGAAGAAAAAACTCTAGCAGCAGATGTGATGGCCTGAAATGTGACAGAAAACTTGCTATGATGGAAAGAACCTTAGAATTAGCATCAAAGGACCTCAGTTCAAATCCTGATCTTCCCTGGAGAAACTATTACTATTATTTGGGTCTCTATTTCCTTGTTGGTAAAATGAAGTAAGATGGGAGCATTTGAACCAAATAATCTAAGGTCCCTCCCTACTCCAAACCTGTGGTCCTAAATAGAAATGGGCTGAAATAACACTGAGGCTTTAAAATGGAAGAAATGCACTTTTACTCATGTGCAGCCATTTTAGAGGTATATTGCCCAATCTGAGATGAGTAGATGTTTTTTTTCTATCTTCTTATTTCTTCAAATATTTAAAAAAACACCTCACCTTCTAACAGAAATATAGGTCACATCCACACAAACTGTGTTTCATTAAGAGAGGATGGGAGCGATAGAAAGGGAAGTAGGAGAGTGAGAGAAGCAAAAGTATTCATAGTTACTTTAAAAATCAGCTGTTAAAATAAAACACAAAGCAATAACTTAATAATTACTTGTTTTGAAAACATTAAAATTGACTTTAATCCACTTTCATTCTCCTGAAGTGGACAAGAGAACCCCTAGGAAATATTTCCCAAAGTCTCCTAGGAATATTATAAAGATTTCAACACTGTATGTTTGTTAGAATTACAAGATGTCCCCAAAATTTTAGTGTCCTTTTCGATTAAAATCTTAAATTGCACTGAGACTTTTGGGCCACCCTATATAGGTTTGTTTCTTAGTTGTGGTAGTGGTAGTGGTGTTTGTTTTTTGGAGAGTTTTGTTGTTGGTTTGGGGGGGTACTAAGATTTTTTGTTTAGTTTTAGTTTTAGGGGGGTTTTGGCAGAATAAAGAAGTTTCTGAAAATAGGATCTTTTAAAGGCTGTGATTTTTTTTCTCGGGAGCTTAAAGATCTCTCCATTCTTCAAGAATTTTGGAAAGTATCTTTGGTAATGAAATTCATTAATTCAGAAATGACACGAGTTTTTGTTTTTTTTTTTTTTTTTTAGTAGCAAAGGATTTTATAGTTAGAAGAGTCCTTAGAGATCATCCACTCCATTCCAGGCCAGAATATGGTAAAAGGAGATAGGGGCATAGATAATCTGATGTCCTTACCAAAGGTTCCAAGTGATAGGGTAAGAATTGAAAACCAGATCTACAAACACCAAATCCAACATTGAGCTGTCATTTTGTGGTATTTACCTTCTAATCAGGGTTGGATTACCCCCAGCAGAAGGTTGGATGCTTGCCCAGTGACTTATGGAATAATACAGTCTTCAGGGAATTTGCTGCCCCTCAAACTGAGCTGGTGACCTGATATCTTGTGAATTTGATGAACTTGCTTTGTGGAGATAGTCAGACCTTACTTTCCTATGTTTTACAAGTTTCTTTTACCCCAAATTCAAGTCTTATCCCTTACAGATACAATTAGCTTCTTCATCCCAAGAAATGTAAAAGCTTGATCCTCTCCCTACCATGCTTTAATTCAATTACACTTTGGAAAAGCCTCTCCCCTGCTACTTGGTACTAACATTAAAAGAATTTCTAAATCATGGTACCATTCACATGCTATTTCTCTTTCAAATCTCTTGTGGGGCATTTTCTTTCATTTTCAACTCTCTTCATTTCTGCTTCCCTTTTTTGCACCTAACGCCTCTCTTTGCAGAAAGTTATTTCATAACTTGAACTGGAAAGACCTCCACTGGAGACAGAATTGGAGGTTTGCATGTCAATTAAGATAATTGATGCCAGGCAGAATCCATTTCTTAATTATGACCATGAAGAGTTAAAATAAATAAGTACCAAACTCCTACTCTAATAGCAATTAAAGGAGGGGGAAAGCTCTAAAGTTGAATTGTCCCCAGAGAGAAAGAAAAGGAAGCCCTGTGAGTAGAAAACTGCTTGGAGATGTGATTTTTCTGGAACAGTGGTATTTATTGCTCGTACTCTCCCAAGTCAAACAAATTTGCAAGAAGCAGTAACAAACTGGGTGAAAGAACAATATACCAAGTTCGCATCTATTTCCTGCCAATGGAAGTATGTATTGTCCATAGGCAATGATGCAGTTACATTGAAACCTGAGAAAACACTGCAGGATCCAGTGGCTTTTGTAGGGAACTATCCTATTTGCAGAATGAAAGAGATAACCGTTTCCTTCCATTTTTTCCCCTCTGCTGAAGGTTCTTCGATCTCAGAATAACTGTCAGTGCTTACTAAATCTACTCTTCAAATGGGAAGTTACTATCATCAATTTTCTGCTTGCAAATCAGTATTTGGCAAGTAAACTAATTCTTCTTAAGGAAACAATGTGCCAAAGACATGCCATCTACCTGAAATTCACCTCTTTTGCAGACGTGCAAAAATAACTCCTGAGCCTAATTGATACCCAGAAATTAGTTGAATTCATTGGGACACTTGGACCAAACTATTGAAAGAAAGAAAGAAAGCTTCCCTTTTACAAAGACTCTCCAATTTAAAGGGTTCTTTTTTAACCTACTTTTTTGGATGGAGTATAGAGAGAACTATCCATAGACAAAGGTTTCCCTTTTAATAATAAACTATTTAGCAAATGTTGTTCATTGACTTCTCACCTTTATGGTCAAATCATTAGTCATTAAATTTGTAGGCCAGTTGTTAAAGTTTTTTCCCCCTCTGCTCAAAACCTTTTCCCTTTTCACACACTGCTTCTTCTGTCCTGTTAGGTCTTGGGGCTATAGCAGTAGTAACTTATAAGTACAATCTGCAATTGAAGGTTGGGAGAGTGTGAAGGAGAGAAGGGTTCAATGACAGGGGCGATGTGGCCATGTGGGGAAGGATGAAAATGAGGTTACTACAGGGCGCTCATGATGGCCCTTTCTTTTTCCAGTCTTCTCAATGGATCTTATTCCATTTTGGCACACAAATGGTCATAGGGAAAGTCTTCTGACTGAAACTGACCTGAGCCATGCCTCTGTTTTCACTCCTCCTCCAACAAATACCTTTCTCCCCCCAATCTCACTTCTTTCTAAGTTAATGTGCCTTAAGGAGGAGGATAATTTCTCAGTCCTGCTGTCTTTTAGGAAATGAACTTTCCCTTTCCTATTCTACTGCTGGCACAGTTCAAATAATCAATGAATTCTTTTTGAACTCAGTACTGAGCTATTTTGTACTCAGATGCAACAATTGGTTTTCTGTCTCTGTCTCTGTGTGTCTGTCTCTCTGTCTGTCTACTCCCTACCTCTCTCTTTTTCTATCTCTCTGTCTCTGTCTGTCTCTGTCTCTGTCTGTCTCTCTGTCTGTCTGTCTGTCTCTCTCCCTCTCCCTGTCTCCCCATCTCTCTCTCTCTCTCTCTCTCTCTCTCTCTCTCTCTCTCTCTCTCTCTCTCTCTCTCTCTCTCTCTCTCTCTCTCTCTCTCTCTCCATTGAAGAACTATTGGAGATTTTAAGAAGGCTATACCCAAATATTATTCCCCCTCTCCACCACTACCACACACACACACACACACACACACACACACACACACACACACATGCACACACACACTTTAGAGCAAGTAGTAGAAAGACAGAAAGAATTCTGGCCAGTCATTTAGTCAATGAAGAGCTACAAAGCAATTTTCAAATCAAGATTGTTTTTATACAACAGTGAATAAATACTCTTAACTCCCAAAAATTCTGAATTGGTTTAATCTAGCATAGGAAAAAGCTGAACTATGAAAATACATGTTTAATAGGCTCCTGTTTACCCAATTTGAAAAGAAAAAGAAAATTACATATACTTTTCTTGATTGTAGAAATAAACTTAGGAACCCAGGCATAAAAATATTGGTTCACCAATGTAGTGTAAAGCAATTAAATTAAATGAATCCTTTGCTTTGGTCTCTTTTTTTCTTTCACTTAACAAAGATATGTCTGTTCTTACCCTAAATTTATGCAAATTCCTCAAGTGTATTTGACATATTTAATTCATAATATTATTTGATAATAACATTGATTTCACAGCACAAAAGGAAATTAAACATCTAATTTATCTGATAACAAAAAGGCTATAGCTAATTAGAAAAATATGTGTGCCTTCATTTTCTATTTTGTAATGCACAGTCAAGTTCAACTATAGAGATATAATATTCTACAGTAAATGATTGCTTAAATTTTCTGACACATTTGCTTAACAATAATACTGCATTTAAGTTATGTAAAACTTCTGTCCATTTAAATGCTTCTCACCTATGAAGTCTGACTTAGATCCAGTGCTTAAAACAATCCCATTAGAATTTATACTTTGCCTTAAATTTTGTGTACTTAACATACAATGAGACCACTAGGGTACTATGAATGTGTCTCAACTTTTGAGAATATGTATGTCTCCAAGAGATGAGACAGAGGAATGCAAAAGGAATCTTTGCATGTCAAGCCTTTGCATTTCTACCATGGACTTTTTGTGTCAAAGTAGGAAATTTGTTATTCTGTGGAAAGCTTTAGCCTTAATCTGTAATAAAGTTATGTTTAAGATCATAAACAATCTTTTAAAAATCAATTTCTCAAGAAAAAAGTATACTCTTCTGATAAATTATTAATGGAATTATATAAAAAAGCAATTAATTATTTATCTTGGATCCTTTTTAAATTTGTCATGATACCTTAAATATAAAAAAGTAGGAATCAGTGCAGTTTAAATAAGTAGACTCTGTTAGACTGAAGTAACCCATTTTCTATCATAACTTTATGTAATCTAACACCCTCATTATGCTAAAGATAGTACAAGCCCAGAGAAGTCAAATTACTTGTTCAAGGCCACACAGAATAACTGGCAGAACTGAGATGTAAATACACGTCCTTTGATTCCAAATTTATTCTATTTTCCACTAGAATTTTTGTCATCATGAGTATAAAGCTGAAAAAGGCTCTTAGAGCGCATCTAGAAGGCTCTGGTTTTGGTTATCTGATGTCTGCATTGGACAAGAATGGATGGGGCTAGACAACAGAGGCAGCACTGATTAGTAGAATCATGCCTCAGATATTTACTAACTAGGTGCTCATGGGAAAGTCATTTAACCCCTTGAGCTTAAGTTTCTTCATCTGTAACATAGGTATAATAATACATCCAATTTCTGCCTTACGGATTTATTGAGAGGAAAGTGCTTAAAACACTATATGGAGGACTGATTTTTGCTTGTTTTTTATTTTGAGTTACCAAGTTCACATCGGTTTCCTGGCAATGGAGGTATGTATTGTCCATACATGGACATGGAAATAAATACATGGAAGCTGATGAGGTCACCAGGAGGCATAGTGACATAGGGAACTGAGGAGTCAGAAAGACCTACATTCAGATCTTGTCTCCATTATTAACTGAGTGAAGGCAGTTAAGTCATAATCTCAATTATGACTCAGCTGAGCCTTAGTTTCCTTTTATCTTTAATACATGTAGTACTCATAAGTCTCAATGAGATAAACTGCGGAATGTGTTTTATAAAATTTAAACACTACATAAGGGAGTATAGGAGAGAAGAGAAGAGGAAAGAAAAGAGAGTTTTGGGAGAGGGGGCACAGATAAATCAATGGGATGGAATGGGGGGGAAAAGTTGCTAATAAAAAACTGCCCTCCAGCCTTCTGTGGATTTAAGTTCTTTCTGTGGAGCAACTCCCAAGTCTGCTGAGAAAACTCTATGTGCTTATATGAGATAACAATTTTCAGACTCTAAAAGTCTTTAAAAAGAAAGAAATATGCTCAAACATTATTGGTAGAATTGAAAATTGGCAAAAAAAAATCTTTTTGGAGAGCAGATTAGATGGATAATGGTGTCATTCAAGTGCTTTTTCAATTGTGTCTGACTTGTTCATGAGAGTCCTCATTTGAGGAAGATTTGCCGTTTCCTTCTCTAATTCATTTTGCAAATGAAGAAAGAGGCAAACAGAGTTAATTGATTTGTCCAGGGTCATACAATTAGTAAGTGTCTGAGGGTAGATTTGAACTCAGGAAGATAAGTCTTCCTGACTCCAGGTTCAGCACTCTATCCACTGTACCATCTAGCTGTCCATAGAACTGTGACATAAGTCAAAAAATAATCATAACCTTTGAACAAAATCCCATCATTAGGAATAGATGAAGTACTGTCATGAAGGGGAAAATTAATGTAGCAATATTATTTGCGATTGCAAAGGATTAAAAAGAATTCTAAATGCCCAATGGTGAGTGAATAGTGAAATAAGATCTCATATCACTGCAAAGAAATGCTGAAATACAATTACAAATCACAAATATAAATAATGTATAGAAATTTGGAAAGAATTATAAGAAGTAAAGAAAGCAGAATACTGACTTTAACTATATAAAGGTTAAAATACATTGACAAGACGAATGATCAGAAAATGTTTGGGAATATGGGCAGCATCATTATTTAGTGGTTATAAATATGTTATACATATATATATATATATAGTACACAATGGCAGTATACACACATATGCTTTCCTCAGTTAAAAAGGTTTCATGACTCTTAGCTCTCTTGTTTAGTCTCTGTTTCAAAAAATTTGAGGAAATCTTAGTAATATACATATGCATACATACATATATGTGTGTATATAAGTATATATATATATATATATATATATATATATATATTTCACCTGGGCTAAAAAAGGAAACAAATGAGGAAAAGCCATGCTACCAACACATATATATTAAGCACTTGATTTGTTCCAGTGATTTTGAGATACAAAGAAAATTTTAAAAAAGTTATTCAAAAATGCAATAATATCTGTACAAAATAAAGAGTAAAACATTTACTAGAACACATGAAATAGCTGGTTAAATTGTGAGGAATGTGGTTCTTAAAACCCACAGGCAAAGTGATGCAAGTGTTCTATAAAACAAATATTTGGATATGATATGAATGGCTTTTATACTGAATTCTTTACATGAAACAGTGAGATAAAATTAAATTCATTAAACTACAACAGAATTATATCATAGAATTTTTATATTATAGAATTTTTGACAAAGAATAACATAAATTGCACTTGGATTTTGAGATCAAAATACTTTTTAGAAAGAAGGTAAATATGAATCCTTTTAGTGAAGAAAAAATTATATTTACGGAGAGAAGGTACTTAGGAAGTTTTACTAAACTGTTAGTTTTCTGTTTTTCTCAAGATCCTTACCAAAAGAAAATTTTCCTGGTGGTTCGAACAAATTAATTTATAAGATTGCTGAAGGAGAATCTGGCTCATTACTGGACTTTTCCTCTCTACTCAACTCCTCTGTGAGGTAGGTAAGTGCAAAGTTATGAGATTCTTGTTTGGGAAGCAAAGTTATAGGTAATTTAAATCATCCATACAAGCATGCTTTTCACAGGTCTGCTCACTCTTGGGCTGTTGCACTTATAATCCTTGGTGGTTTTCCATAAAACTGTGGTGATTTTAATCAGGCTAATAAAATGTTTTAGGGTAGCCTCAAAGTCTTGGGCAATATTCCCTAGCTCAATAAAGCATACCCTAACATTCAAGGTTGTGGCAAGTAGTAGGCATGAGATTTGTACCATTCTGTAACATAAACTGCGAACCAGATCAGGGGTGAAAAACTCACCACAGTTTGTCTGTTGGATGGGTGCCAGAATAATTTCCCTTGCATTCATACAGGTTAACTGAGCTTATGTGTCCAGTTTGTCTCAGTCCTACATATGTGACTAAGGACTCGGTATTTAAAAACTTCATGAAATGCTGCATGGCTGATCCATTCACCAGTACACTCTTCAGTGCTGAGCAGAAACACCCTGAGGTGAATTTTCTCAGTTGTTGTGAACATAGTCTGATGAAAAAAAAAATGGCCCCAATTGATTCCATTTATCTATCACATGTATGTAGGGAATGTTGTTACCACACCTCAGTCTACAAATGGGAAAAAAATTATCCAAGAACTTTTTTTGACACTGCTTGCCTTAGAGATTTATTCCCCCTCAGGAACAGTCAATATTTGCTCTCCCCCTTTTTAATGTCAACATCACACATTGTAAAATGTCATTTATATAAAGACTTCTTTAAAGAAAATAACTTTAGGGTAACTTGCCATGAAAAAGGACTATAAAACTTTCAAAAATATCTTCCCATTTTCAAAATATCTAGATAGATAATAGAGGTAAATGATAGATAGGTAGACAGACAGACAGACAGATAGACAGACAGATAGATACATAGAATGGACATTTATTAAGTACTTACTATATGCTAGACATACTGACCTTCTTCATATTTTGAGAGAATATGGGGATTTCTCACCCTCAGTTTATCAGACTTGTTACTAGGCTTTGGACAACCTGAACAGGATATTTTTTTTCTTCATCTGTAGTCCCCTGTTATACTAAACATACTACATCCCAACCTTGAAACATCATGATGTGGTGTGGGATCTGATTTTTGAACCTTTGGCTTCTCCCATTCTCATTCATGGGCTTCAAGTGAAAGGGTTGAGTTTGAAGGTAAGTGTTATGGTTTAAAAAAAAAAGAAAGAAAAGGAAAGAAATGGTTGCTCCCTCACTAGTTGGGAATTGATCTGTGTTAAGTTTCTCAGTTTGATCTTTTTGTAATTGAAGTCAGTTACCTTTGAAGAGAAGCAGAGATCTACTGCCACCTAATGGCATTTGTGGTGCATGACAAACATTCTCTAATTTGAACACTGGAAAATACAGGAGGAAGTCTAAGAATATATGATCCAGCTACTGAAGCAATAACAGAGATCAGGATGACACTGATGGCCACAGATTGCCATTCCAATGTTCTGAAACAATAACAAAAACAAAACATACCGGAGTTCCTAGATGTGGGTGTATTTCCTCTTTTTTTTATTTTATTAATGTTAGCTGATAAACATATTTCAGAGAATAGAAAAACATACTTCATCTCTTCTTACTGGGGTTAAAGTAAAGGAAACAAAATCTCAAATCAATCCATTGATTAAAAAAATCAAATTCTGTATTAAAGTCCCATTTAAATGAGTTGTTAATAATTATAATATTAATAATAAGCAGTTGCCTATTAATAAATAGTTATAAATAGATTCTTAAAAACATATAGTTTATATATAATATGTTGAAAGGACTATTTATTATTCTCAGTGACAATCGTTGATGTATACTTTTCAAAAATAATTAACTTATTTTATGTCCTACCTAGGTAACAGTTATACATATCCCAATATAACAGTTTTTGCTGCTTCTGAAGTTAACCTATTGTCTGTAGGTAGAAAAACAGAGGAGAACACTGCTAATCCTTTTTGTTCAGTTTTATCAATCCATATAAATTGATTCATGACTTACATGGGGACAGATGAATAAATATCTTCTAGTATACCAGCTTGTTGTGCAATAATCCAGTTATCCCAAGGACCATGGGCATTCCAATTTAGGTCAGCAAACATTTGTTAAGCGCTTATGTGCAAGTCACTATATTAGGAACTGCTAATACCAATACATAATAGCCTACCTTCAAAGAATGTAAGCATGATATGTGTCAGCACATACAATGTGCAAAGGAAAGAGGAAACTAAAGAAATTCTCTGGATGACATGTTGCTCCAACCCTAAATCAAAACAGAAGACAAACACCACATTTTCTCCCACAACTTTAATGGATCTCTGATATTCATGCCTCTGTGTATTTCCTCCAGTGGCACAGATTTTAACTCACCAGAGTCTTCTAATTGTTTGAACTTTTATCCAGGTCTTCCTGTATATGCTGCAAAGTATATAGCTGATACTCTAGGGATCTCTCTGGTCTTCTCCCCTTCATTCTTGAAGTACCAGTATAGGGTCTGTGCTATCCATTTGTTATCCTTTGGTTTCTCTATCAGGTTAGTTCATTTCTTTTTGTAATCATGTTTCCGGGATGGTGTCTTTTGGGCCACTTTTTACGTGTAAGTCATCAATGATTAAATGTTACAGTTTTTTAATACCACATATCTCCTCATTCATATCTAAACTACCTGGGAATTACAATTTTTGTAGACTGTACCGTTACATAATTTGCAGTCATATGATATTACTAGAAGAAGGTTAATGTTAAATGAGAATTTTAAAAAAACTAAAAAATATTCATTATAAAATTATTTATTATAAAAATGAATATGGATATAGCAGATAGAGGGAAGGCTGTCTTCAGTCTCTGGAAATAGTGGGTTCAGGATCTACCTTTAACACATATTATGAACATAAGAAAATTACTTAACCTTCAGTGACCCTCCCCCCCCCAACAATTCTCCAAGGCTATTAATTATGGAGAGGATACTGTTCTGCATTAATGGAATAAGGTTCCGTACTTTGAGCTCCTCGCATCAGTGTGCTATCAACATGAACTATGCTACAAATTATCCATTCCCTCATGCTTTGATTTTTGTCATCCATAAATGGGGGGGGGGACTCTTTTTAAAAAATTATCCTTGAGTAATGGCTAAAAATGAATGAGAACCTTATAAAACAATGAAAACTCACAAAAGCCAGTCTAAAACTCTAAATGTGCTACATTGTTTCTAAAACTGGAGTGAAATGTTACTCTGAAAACAGTAACAGAAGAGGCATTCCTTTTGTTTTCGAAACCAGACATGTTTGATTTAGAGTCTGATACAGTAACTTGCCCCCTTTTTGCTCCTATAAGAAATGGGCAGACGGCTGTAAGAATATATTGCATGTTACCAGATTTCCACAATCTGACATTTTCTAGCTCATTATATTTCACATTGAATATGTATCATTTCTCCAACCCTAGGGAATGCAGAGTCCAAATATATTTAAGTTGTTTATTATTTACATTAATTTAATTACCAAAAATAACATTGTGCACACATGTTTGAAAATACCATGCTATAAAACTAAATCTTGAGTAATTGTTAAATTTCTTGCAGACCTCCTTCTAGGAAGTACTGTTTTTCTTTAGAAGTGAGAACACTATTTTATCCGTCAGTGGAAAGTTTACACATTGTATTTCTTCTTTCATACGCTGTTAGACATGAGGCACTCTCATTTCACCCTTTCTTCAGAAGGCGAAAGACCCATCTGGCAATATTCTGCAGATCGGCATTTCTTAAGAGGAATGAGATTTAAGTAGTGGTTTTGTTGAAGGCAATGAGAGTGTGGCTCGTGAACCCTGGTTACAGAATTATGTATAATATTGTTATAAATGAGACATCCTATACATGCCATGTCAAAGATATCACCATTTTCTAGCAGGAAAAAAAAAACTATAAGCAAGGGAGTACCTAATATAAGAAAAAAAAGCTTGTCATAACCATAAATACTATAAAATATGTGCATACATACTCCTGGTGTGGCTTGAGGAATTTAGCTAATCTCTTTTCTTTGAGTTGGCAGTTATGGTAAAGCACCCCTTTGGAATCAGCGCCTGGCACATAGTCAATGTCATTTGGCTCGTTATTTGACTGACCAGACTGTTACCATGCTCATAGAGAGAATTAAGAATTTTCGGCTCCATCAGACAATAGTATCTATAAAACTGTGGAGAGAGAATCTGGGGAGGAGGGGGAGAATTCAGTAAATCATCTGAGCAAAATAGGAATTGGGAGACTTAGATTTCTTTTTTTCTTGCCTTGTCAAGTAGGACTTGAACATCTTCAAAAAAACAATTGTTGGGTAATTGGATACAACTGGCATTGTATTTCTTTCAGCTAGAAGAATTTTTTTGTCATTTTTGCTCATATTCATTCCAAAAATATCAGAGATCTGGAAGACCTTCATATGTTTAGTAGGGACCTTTCACTTAACCAATTCCTTCATTTTGTAGATGACAAAACTGAAATCTAGAGTGGTTAGGTGATACACCCAAGGTCAAATAGGGGACTAAGTAGTAGAACTTGGTTTTGACATCAGGTCCTCTGATCCCAAATCTAGTTTATTTCTATCATACTAGACTGTCTTGACATCTTTCTGAGATTAATGAATCCAATATTTATTTACTTCATGCTTATTGTAAGTCATTATATAATATCCTATGATAAATCCCATGATTTAATTCTACTTTCATCCTGACCTTTAGAAAGTCACTTTGCTCACAAGCCAGAACTCTGTGTTAGGCTTGAATTAAATGGGAGAAAAAAAGAAATGCTTTTCAATCTTGTTCACTGGGAACAGTATTAGATATTATGTAAGGAGCAAAACCAGTGCTTCCAATCTATCTACTCTCGCACATATTCCATATGCATATCTGAGAAATGTATGGTGTATTGGAAGGAAAGCCAACCTTGGAGTCAAAAGAATGATTTCACCTCCAACTTTTATCACATAGGAGCAAATAATACCCCTGGGCAAATATCTAAGGTCATAAGTTACACAAGAGTTGCTAGTTTGTAATAGGTCTAGACAAGGGAGCGGTGGGGGTAAATCTTTGAACAAAACAGGCTAGATTTTTTTTAAGACCAGTTTGTTTGAGAGGGAGAGTAGTATAGTGTATTGAAGGTTGGACTTAGCTCAAATTTTGCCTCAGATACTTGCCATCTGGGTTACCCTAGACAAATCAACTAAACTCTGAATGTCCATTTTCCCATCTGTAAAATGAAGATAATAAAACCTTCAGCATTTGCCTCATGGGATTGGTGTGAGGTTTAAATGAGATTTCACACACACACACACAGTCACACTCACACACACAAATGAAATATACAATATGTATATATTTGCATTCCATACACCTTAAAGAATGTTAAAAATGGGAATTACTATTTTGGAATCATAGAGTTAGAAAGGAACATTTAGTTTAACTTATTTTTTAGAGGAAGAAACACAGACCTTCATGTATAAAGAGACTTGTCCAAGTTCTCAGAAACAGGTAATGACAGAAATCAGAACTGAACTAGTCTCCATGCCCAGCAGGCAGCTAACTAACTTAGTGGATAGAGTCCTAGGTCTAGAGTCAGGAAGAATCATCTCCCCAAGTTCAACCCCCTCCTCAGATGCTTACCAGCTGTGTGACTCTGGACAAGTCACTTAACCCTATTTGCCTCAGTTTCCTTATCTGGAAAATGAACTGGAAAAGGAAATGACAAACCACTCCAGGAAATGCCAAGAAAACCCCACAAAGGGTCATGAAGAGTTGGACACAGCTGAACAAGTGAAATGACTGTGCAACTCTTTGTCCAGTGCTTTGTCCTCAGTAGCACACTTCTATAAATTCTAAGTAGAGAGTGAGGACATCAGTCTGGCCACATTTTAGCATTTGACATTGTTCATTCTGGCAGCTGGGTAACATTGTAGATAGAGTACTAGTTTTGGAACTAGACTGGTCAGACCTCAGATCAAATCTGACCTCAGACACTTAGTAGCTGTGTGACCCTGGACAAGTCACTTAATGTCTGCCTGTTCCAGTTTCTTCATATAACACACAGGAATAACAAGAGCACCTTTTTTGCACAGGGCTGTTGTAAGAATAATATGAAATGAGCGCTTTGTCAATGTTAGCTATAATTATTATTATCACTACCTTCATCGGGTTACATAGGGTTTCCATGTTACATAGGATTTTCCTTGAAAAAACATAAAATATTTGAGAATAGGAACTATTACATTTTTTTCTTCGTATCCCCAGGGTCAAGCACAATGCCAATCATACACAGACACTTAAAAAATATATTTTCTGATTTCTTTTTGACTTGCTTATTTAGTAGAGTAGACTAAGACTCAGTTTCCCCATTTCTAAAGGTGGATTCTAGTTATATTTGCCTACTTTAGTAGTATTGGCTATGTGTGAATAAGTGAAGTTATTTTCATATTTTCTTAATCTTTGTAACTTCCAAGAAAGTTGTTTGTTTTAATCTCAATATTGTTAACCTGTAGGAAAGGACAGATGTTTTTAAAGATAAAGCACAGTAGGAACCTTCACCATTCATGAGACTCTTTTGGGTCTGGAAAATTCCCTGAATTGAAAGAAAGTCTTTGAAAAGTGAAAACAAACCTTTCAAAAAGGATGGAACTATTTCCACATGAAAACACTGCCACCCACAACGGAGAGCAACAATTTACTCCCAGGTAGATGAAGCATTTTCTGTCATGTATTCACACAGTGGATGGTCATGCGATAGGTGCAAAACATTTTAACTTTTGAAAAAGCATGGCTTACCAGGGATGCCATGAGAAAAGGTCAGGGGGAGTGGAGGTGGAGAAAATCATTGAATGTGATTCTGGGAGAAACAAAAGTCTATCTAATCATGGGTTCTTAACGATTTTCTGTTGTTGATGATTATTTCATTGTCCCTTTAGAAACCTGTGGGTCCCTTCTCAGAATAATATTTTATATACATACGCAAAATTAAAAATACACTCAATTTCAGTTTGAGGTTAGTAAAAATAAAGGTGCAATTTTTCCCATCCAAGATCTATGAGCTTGAGGCTACACAGATCCTAAGAATGCTTGATCTAGTCTGATTCCTTCCCCAATTTTACAGATAAAGAAACTGAGTCCCAAAGTGGTTAAGTGACTTGACGAAGGCAATAGAGATAATGTGTCAAAGGCATGATTTGAACCTTCACCCTCCACTTTGAGAGCCAGTGATTTTTCTACTGTGCTACAAATATTGCTAGTGCTTAGAAGAAAGTTTAGAATATATATAAAAATTAGAGAAATCTTTCATTTTTCCTTTAAGATTATGTAATATGTAAGTGACATAAACACACACACAATCATCTTAGCAATGAAAATTGATATCATCAGAAAAGTAAGTACTACATGAAGTATGATGAGGTTACTCCCATTTATATCATGATTAATAATAATAGGTAACTTGTACATAGCACTTACTGTGAGCTAGGCACTATGCTAAGCATTTTACAATTATCTCTTTTGGTCCTCACAACAACACTGAGAGTTGCTATTATTATCCCATTTTATAGATTTTATTGGCAAACAGAAGCTAAGTGATTTGCTCAGGGTCACACACACAGCTAAAAGTGTCTGAGGCAGCATTTGACCCCAGGTCTTCCCAACACCAGAACTAGAACTCCATGCACTCTACCACTAACCTGCCCTTTGCCATGGCTCTATGAACACAGCCATATAAGTACTGCCATCCCATCATATAGCTGAAAGAGAACTATGTCTCAAAGACATAAAATGCACCTGCACAATGTCATAGTGGCTAATAAATGTGGGAACAAGAACTTGGATCCAGGATCTAGAAATCAAATCCTGTTGTTTTCTATCCCACAGTTTCCTAAAATGAAATATACTAGAATGTAAAATAAAAATACAGTAATATAACATTGACATCTAAATTTAAGCAAATTTGGTAGCTTATATAAAATAATCACTGAGGGAATTATAACTCCATAAAAGTATGTGATTTAAAAATAATCTATAAAAGGATCTAAAAAAATAAATAAATAAACTCTAGGTCTTCCAAGTTTGTTTTCCATCCCACCACAAGGAAATCATCCAGATTAATTCATAGGACATTCAAGAGTCCCTAATATTTTGTGAAATGGAGAATGGAAACACTGGGCAATGCAAACTGTTGAAGGAGAGTGTGGACAGAAAGGAAATGTGTTGCACATGTTGTAGGAATGCCCCAAGGCCATCTATGTAAGAAAGCAAGTATTTAACTTCTCTAGTGAAACATTGGAGGTTAATATCTACAGAATGATTCTAAAACAGAGTGCTTACTGGAGGTTTGCTAGAGAAAAATGACCTCCAAGGTGCCATATTTTGTAGGGGCAAGGAAATGGGAAAATTGCCATGGGAAAATAAGTGAAAGAACTCTTTGACCCCATGTTGTTAAATAGCTTTGAGGAAGTCACATGACTGCTCCATGCCTTGATTTCACCTTGTCAGAGAGATGTAATGAAAAGAATTGTGATTAAGCCAATAAGATATTCGGAGTCTCTGTGGTTGCTCCAGTGTGTGTACCAATAAGAATTTCTTCCAAAATTATTCCTAGGGTTGTATTTGGTTTTTTTCCCTTTCTTTCTCATCTTCACATGCCAAGTGACTGCTTCTGTTGAACCAAAGCTAAGTCGATAATGGCCCCATAAACATGAACCATATTTCCTCCAAGAGTTGAATTTCAATCAATTTCACAAAGATTTCTTTTGTTTTAAATATGGTCAGTATTTTGAGATAAGTGAGAAAGATGGTTACTGTTCCTTTTGCCTTAGGAAATATTTTATTGGTAATTCAAAAGTAGAAGAGAAATTCCTGTTCGATTTGGCCCATCTTACTGTCTTCTTTTTTAAAATCATCTGATCCAATATTATATTTCTCCTGCTTCCTCTTTGTCTCCCTGACTTACCCAGTTTGTCCTCAAAAAAAAAAGATAAAATTTGAGATTCTGTAAGATCTTCTTCACTTGGAGCCTCAAGGTGAGAGTTCAAATGAAACATATCGCTATTCTATTTATCATCATAGATTTAGAGGTAGAAAGGTCATAAAAAGGCTTCATCATTTCATTTTTTCTTTTAATTTTATTCATTTATTTGTTGCATTTTGAATTACGAGCCATCTCCCTTTCTTCCAATCTCACACTAGAGAAGGCTAGCATTTGACACAGATACGTACACATACCCATACATACATGCATACATACATACATAAAATCATACAACACATACTTCTATATATCAATTCTTTCTCTGAAAGTGGGTAGTATCTCCCTTCATAAGTTCTTTATAGTTGATTTGAATATTTATATTCAAGAATAGCTTAGTTACTTACAATTACTCTTCAAACAATATTTCTGTTGTGGTATATGATGCTCTCTTGGTTTTGCTTGTCTCACTCCATTATTTCATGC
Source organism: Bettongia penicillata ogilbyi (assembly GCA_023548195.1). Taxonomy (NCBI): domain Eukaryota; kingdom Metazoa; phylum Chordata; class Mammalia; order Diprotodontia; family Potoroidae; genus Bettongia; species Bettongia penicillata. Next base: position 3,449,702 of record JAJHZJ010000302.1, on the reverse strand, counting down.
AAGTCTTTCCATGTATATCTTTAAAAAAAGAAATTATTCATCATTTTTACATCATAGCAGTATTCCATCACAAACATGTGTCACAACTTATTCAGTCAAGCCCTAACTGACGATTGCTGTCATTCACTGTTTCGGTCATTTCTGACTCTTAGTGACCTGTTTAGGGACTTCTTGTCAAAGATACTAGAGAGTAGTTTGCCATTTTCTTCTCCAGTTCATTTTGCAGATGATAAAACTAAGATAAACAAGGTTAAATAATTTGTCCAGAGTTGCACAGCAAGTAAGTGTCAGAGGTCAGATTTAAACTCAGAAATAAGAGTCTTCCTGACTCCAGGGCCCTCATTGTGTCCCCTGTACTACTTAGTTGCCATGGATACCTCCTCAGTTTCCAGTTCTTTGCCACTACAAAAAGAGCTGGTATATATATATATATATATATATATATATATATATATTTAGAACATATAGCTTCTTGCCCTTTTTTCCATGATCACCTTGGGAAACAGACCTAATAGTAACATTGCTGGATCAAAGGGTATATACAGTTTTATAATTCTTTGGACATAATTCCAGATTATTCTCCAAAATAGTTGGATTAGTTCACAGTTCTGCCAACAGTGTATTAGTGTCTCAACTTTTCGACATCCTCTGCAATATTTATCATTTTTTTCTTCATTTTAGCCAACCTGATAAGCATGAGATAGTATCTCACAAAGTTGTCTATATGTTTGATAATTATCAAAAAAATCTATAAATTTTACCCCCAATTTTCAGCTTTCTTTCTTCTTGGCTACATTTGAAAATTTTTAAAATTTAATGCAAACAAAGTTATCCATTGTACACCTCACAACAATGCTCTCTCTCTTTTTTCTCTCTCTTTCTCTCTCTCACTTGTTTGTTCATAATTTTTTTCTCCTAATAAATCTGATAATATATTCCATGTTCTTCTGTTTTACTTCTGATGTATCCTTTATGTCTATATCACGTATCCATTTTGATCTTTTCTTAGTAAATGGTGGAAAATATTGGTATATAGTTTTTGCCAGGCTTTCCGATTTTTCTAACATTTCTTTTACCAAATAGTGAATTCTTATCCCAAAAGCTTAAATCTTTACATTTATCAAACACAAGATGACTATTATAATTCACTACTATGTACTGTGTATCTACTCTATTCCACTGATCCATCATTTTACTTCTTAAATAGTACCTGATAGTTCTGATAACTAGATCTCATCATTTTAAAAATGAAACTATTGATGCCTAGAGAAGTAAAATAACTTGCTCAAAGTTAAATTACTGGTAGAGTTATAATTTAAAAGCGAGTCCTCAAACTCCAACATCTATTTCCATTACATCATGGCAAACTTCACAGAGGACGCAGGAGTTGGTTTCAGCTTTGCAGTGAAAGCAGAAAGGATATTGATGTCTTTAGAGTGTGAGAATTAGAATCAGGTCTGGAATGAATAGGCGAAAAAGAAAAGAAATGGAGAGATTAAGGAAAATCAAGGAAGTGAAAGATTAATATGCCAAGAAATATTCATGGACTGGGGAAGTCTTTGGCATCAAGAGCAAGGAGTTTAGGAAATAAATGTTAAGGGAAATTGCTGAAAAGTTTTAAAGGAAATTAGAGCAGTAAGTGAAAAAATAGATAAGGGCAACAGCATTTTGGAACTATTAAAATGATTAAGGAGATATCATAAGTAAATTAGAAGAACATGGAATATAATACCTACCAAATTTAAGGACAGGAGAAGAATTTATGAATAAACAAGAAATAGAGAGCATTGTGAGATACCAAATGGATAATTTTGATTACATTGATTACATTAAATTATTAAAATTGGACAAATTAAAGGTCTAAGATGCTAGGCTGTAATAAACTCAGAATCCAGTTATATCATTTCAATGCAGTTCTGTCAAAATGACAGCATACAAATAACTTGGAAAAGATCAATCAATTTGATAGAAAATATTTGATTTATAACATGGGAATAGTAACATTGCATAGTAGAAAAATTACTTGACTAGTAGGCAGGACACCTGAGTTTAATTCCTAAATCATTACATAACTTCTCTGGTTTAAGATGTCTCCTCTTTTTCTGAATCCCAATTTTTCCCATCTGTAAAATTAGACAGTCAAACTAGATGATTTCTAATGTTCTTTTTAGCTCAAGCAAATCATAACTATCAATTAAGACCATACAAAGTTGAAGTTAGTCAATAATTGGATTTGGTCCCATGGAAATTTTGTTACAACTATTACAGCATGTTTTATATACAGAAATCTCCTGATAGAGGTCATTATTTATCAGATCCATGCCCTGCCATACTACTTAGATCTCCTATAACTCAGTGGAGAAACACCTCATCTTTTTTTACCCTATATGTCTCCATTAATATCTGGGGGTTTTGTAAATTTATTGGATCACTTGAATGAATACTTCTTCAATACACAATACTTGCAAAGTGAAGATATTATAATAATCAAACAGAAAACGGTATTCTACAATTTCACCGAATTTGAGAGTCATTGATAGAGAAAGAAGTGCGAGTTTGAAAATAGCATATATAGTAGTATATTTATGTAGACAATAATATGTATACAATAGTATAATTATGTAGAAAAAGTCAAATAAAGAAAAATCAATCTCTTTTCTAAGTTATTGTCAAAGATGGAGAAGAGATAGAGTAATAAATGAGGTTCACTCAAACCAGACTGGAAATTTTCTTAAGAGAAAAGAAAGTATGTTTATTTATTTGCTTTCAATTTTAATGTCCTATTTTTCAAAATTACATGTGAAAACAATTTTTAACATTTAATTTTTTTTAATTTTGAGTTCCAAATCCCCTTCCTCCTTCCCTCTCCCCTTCCCCTGCATTGAGAAGGCAAAGCAATTTAATATAGGTTATACCTGGTCAGTCATATAAAAGACATTTCCATATTAGTCATGTTGTCACAGACCAAAGCATAACAAAACAAAACAAAAAATGATAAATAAAGTTTTTAAAAATATGCTTTTATCTACATTGAGACTCCATCAGCTCTTTTTCTGGAAGTAGACATCATTTTTCACCATGAATCCTTTCAGAAATGTCTTAGATCATTATGTTGCTGAGAATAGCCAAGTTATTCAAAAATTATTGTCATACGATATTGCTATTACTTTGTGCATTGTAGAGAAAATATTTTTAAAGGTAGATATCCATATCATAGATTTAGAGCTAGAAGATGTTTCATAAACCAGCTAGTTCAACTTCCTCATTTTACATATGAGATAACTGAGTCCTAGGGAAGTGAAGGGCCTTGACCAAGGTCACAAAGCTAAAAGCATCAAAAGAAATATCTTAACCCCAGTTATCTGAATCCTAAGTGAGTATTCATTCCACTATGCCATTCTGACCTGCATTTAACATTAGTTCTCTATTGCTCATTGGGAGTTTAGAATGATTTAAAGGTTACTGTTAAAGCAACATGGTATATTTAGTCTGTTCTGGGAAGGGCATGCCGGAATTACTATGTGAGGGAGGTAGTACAGAGTTGTATCAGTTTGTTTTGTTGTCTGATCTGTAGGTTTTTATCATCCCTATTGAACTTCCACTGTGGAAAATCTTTCCACTGAGGTATGTTGGTAACTTCTCTGCTTGTTATACTCTATATCTATTTATGTATGCATATATTATAATATAAATATTATATATGATTATATGCATGTTTATACTATGCAATTTATAGTTGCCTGGCAGGGGCCACTGAGGGCAGCTAGATTACACAGTGGATAGAGTGCTGGACCTAAAGTCAGGAAGATTCATCTTACTGAGTTCAAATCCAGCCTCAGATACTTCATAACTATGTGGGGAAGGGAAGGGAAGGGAAGGGAAGGGAAGGGAAGGGAAGGGAAGGGAAGGGAAGGGAAGGGAAGGGAAGGGAAGGGAAGGGAGACTTGCCTGAGTTTTGGATGCAGTCAACCATACTTGCATTTCACCATTAGAAATTCATTTCACTAGAGTAAAACATTATTCTTCAGGAATTCTCTGTTAAAATGTTTTGGAATTATTCCAGAGAGCTAACAATTGCAACATAAGAAGAACAATTTCATCTCTAAAACCAACAACAAAAACAATATCTAGTATTTATATAGTGCTTTAAGTTTTGCAAGACACTTTCCATATGTTAACTCATTTGATCCTCACAACTCTACAAGGATGATGTTTCTGTTTTCCTCATCTTACAGATAAAGAAAGTAAGGTACAGAGAGGTTTAATCATTGCCCAACAAAGTCTAGCATGCCTTGAACACAATGGATCAAAAATCATCTCTCAAGGATTTAGAGTGAGAAAGATCTCAAAGCCTGTCATGTACAATTCCTTCATTACAGAGGCATTGAGATCTGAGAGGCTTGCCTAAGGTTTGAGAGCTGCTGTGCTGACCTCATTGTTATATGCAGGTGGAATCTGGACAGCATACCAGCACCATGCCAGAAAACTGAGCTGCTTCCATTTGAATTGTCTCAGGAAGATTCTGAAAATCACCTGGCAAGACAAGATACTGGACACTGAGATTTTTTTCTCTAGCTGTACTGTCAAGTATTCAAACTCTATTGCAGAGAGTGCAACTCTGAAGAGCCAGCCATCTTGTTTCTCATGGATTCGTTTTATGGATGAAATACAATGTCTAATAAGGTTTTGAGTGAATATAGAACTTGCATATTTTAAAGGAGGAAGGCCATTAAGTAAGCAAGAAAGGTTTGAAATTTAGAAGTTTTCCAAAGGGGAAGTATTGAGGAAAGAGACTTACAACAATGAAATCCAATAAAAAGCCAATGATAGAGGGTATCAAAGACTTTTAAAGAGTTGGTAAGCACATGAGATCCTAACAATGAAGCTGGTATATTTTGTAAATGTTTCTTAGGGCTATTTCTGACTTTCAAAAAAGTTTCCTACATTTTCTCTACTTCATACTGTATACAACTGATTAAAGTAGTTTCTATGTCCTGGAGTTCAGACTAAAAGTATTGAGACTATGTAGAGTGGATAATTTTTGTTTTCAGTTTTTCTGTTTATTAAGACAAAATCCAAGTTGTTAAGTAACTCTTAAAATACAAATTTAGTTTGATTTTAATGCCATATTCCCTTGACCCACTCTGGGTTGTGTTATGAGTTTAAATTTCTTTACTATACTTATTGAACCTCTGTTTCTCTCCTGCAGAATACACAATGGTTTGTTATATACCCTGAAGAAGGTGTTTCTTGGATAACTGAGTTCCAATAATATTGTAACTAGGTGGTACAATGGATAGAGCACCAGACCTGGAGTCAGGAAGACTCATCTTCCTGAGTTCAAATCTGGCATCAGACACTTAGCTGTGATTCCCTGAGCAAGTCACTGAACCCTGTTTTCCTCAGTTTCCTCATCTGTAAAATGGGCTGGAGAAGGAATTCTCCCCCCTTTACTGAACTGACTCTCTATACAATTCATATATTAATTTGTAAGCATTTTATATTCCCTAGTAGAATGCAAGACCCTTGTAGCCTGGGACTTTTTTTGACTTTTAATGTTGAGTATTTATATAATTCTTTAAGGTTTTCAAAACACTTTATAAATATTATTTTATTTAACTCTCACAAGAGCTCTGCACGATAGGAGAATATCCCCTTTTTACATATTAGATAATTGAGGATGAGAAAGGTTGAGCGACTCGTCCAGAGCCACACAAATATCTGAGGCATACTATTAAGTATCTAGATAGAACACTGGGCCTGGAGTCACGAGGACCTGAGTTCAAATTTGGTTTCAGATACTTTCTAGTTATGTGACCCTGGGCAATTCAGTTATCCTCTCTTCCCTTCTGGTTTCTCGTCTGTAAAATGTGGATAATGTGCCTACCTCCCAGGGTTTTGTGGAGATCAAATGATATAATATTTGGAAAGCACTTAACACAGTGACTAATATATGGTAAGGACTCTATAAATGTTAGTTATCATGTTATCATTACGTATGTTTTTTTATTTTATTAAAGATTGGTACTCAGATTTTCCTGATTCCAAGTCCAGTACTTGATCCACTGCACTATCTAGCCAACTTTGCCTCCTTAGTACTAAATGAATCAAAAATGCCTTACACATAGTAGAAACTTAATGAATTCTTGTGGAATTTAATTGGATTGCTGCCAACTAATGTCCCATCCTACATTCTTGAGTTTCTTTTCAAGAGATTAGGAAAATCTCTAGTCTTTTGTGGATACATGGTTCTGATGAAAAAACCAATCGGGTAAATAGTTGAAGATAGAACTTTTCCCTCTGTACACAATCAGTTAGATATGAGCACTTAGGTCCTTTCAAAGTAGATGAGAGAACTGTGCTCAATATGAGAATTCCTTAGGATTTCCTCTAAAATACCTGAAAGAACCTTGGCAGATTGATTGACCCTACGGAATTTGAAACCTGATAAACCAGTCATCTCATCGCAACAAGTCCTTCGCTTGTACACCCAACTTCTTTCTTCTCAGGATACCATGAGTCTGGACTTAGTGAAATAATTTGTTGCCTAGAAGACTAGTAATTAATATGAACTGTCCCCTTTCCCCATCACCTCCTTCACACACATAGAACAGAGAGACACGGACACGGAAGTTTATCTTGTTTGCCTTTGGGGCCAAATTCTGGCATGCTCTGCCAAACTCTCCTACAGTTCTATATTCTCTATTGACTCATAGTTGATTAGCATTCCTAACTCCATTTCCCTAAAGAAGTGGAAAGCAGCTATAACAGGAGTCTTTATTGGAATCTGAGGGGCTAATCAGAGCCTAATAAACATTAGTAGCCATGGAGTGTAATTTCTTCCAAACAGAGGGCTTATTTAGCTGAGTTCTTTTGTCACATCATCCATCACCCACAACTAGCTTGTTGCCCTGATTTAGTTAATTCAGTGATACTAGCTTGCCTATTCTTTGTCTGCCTTATACCGTACACAGTTAAAATTTGCTGGTGTAGGGTTGTGTTGTGTTAAGTCAGGTTGTGATATGTTTCTTGAATGGTCATTTTCTAAATCAATTTGAAGGAAAAAATGTTCACTGCACTGCCTGTCCATTACCTTAAAGAATTAAGTTCTTTCAAGGCCAAGTTACAGCTGACAAAAGAGCTCTAAATAGAAATATGAGTTCCTCCAAAGGTGAAATGTGTAACAAAGATAATTCTATAGTCATTAAGCAAAACAAAATGAGCCGAAAGGAACCCCAAGGATTATTTAGTACAAGTTTCTCATATTTAAGAGAAATTGGAAGATCAGGGAGATGAAACATTTTTGTGTGATATTGCACCCAATGTCACACCAGCTGTGTGTTGCAATGACAAGCTGGCTGAACACAAAGTCACAGGACCTGACTCTGAATCCCAGTTATGCCACTTACTATCAGTGTCACTCTTCCCTAAGCATCAGTTTTTTTACCTACAAAATAAAGAGCCTAAACTAAGTGACATGTAAGGTCCCTTCCAGCTCCAAAGTTATCATCCTATGTTGCAGGTCCAGGATTCCAACCTAGATCCTCCAACTCAAAATTCAGTATTCTTTTCATTACATCAAATTAGCATTGGGGATGAATCCAAGAACTTAGTGTTAGATTTATTAATAATATCTTACATTTATATCAGATCTTACCGAGTACTTTGTTAAATTTTTGCTGCAGTTCAGTGGTTTTCAGTCATGTCCAATTCTTCATGATCCCATTTGGGATTTTTTTGGCAAAGATAATAGTTACCATTCCCTTTTCCAGTTCATTGTATAGATGAGGAATTTGAAGCAAACAGGGATAAGTGACTTGCCCAGGGCCAAACAGTTAGTTATTAAGGATTTGAGGCCAGAGGTGAAGACATGAAAATGAGTCTTCCTAACTCCAGGTGGGGCACTCTCTCCACTGTGCCACCTATCTTCACATTTCTTTAAATATTATCTTATTTACAATAAGATTTCTCTTTTTTATCACACTCTACAAACTTTGTCCCTTAGAGGCAAGTAAGTCAATTATTACTCCATTCAACAACCATTTAGTAATAACTCATATTGATATTGTTCTTTAGTCTTCACCACAATCTTATTTTATGGATTAGGGGAAAAATTCAGAAGCTTTTGGAAAGAAAAGTGACTTCCCCATGGTCACACATTTAATATCTAATTCTGAGTAGGGAAGTACATAATGCCTCTCATGAATGTGAGGTCCACACTCTGTCCACTACCCTGCCTCTCTAGGTGACACAGATTGTTTTTAACTGTTGAAGATGCAGAGATAAAAAGTCTTAGGGGATTAAGTGTTTATACAGAGGCTACTGTGTAACAGGCACTATACTAAGAGCTTTTAAAAAATATATTCTCGTTCAATCCTCACAACAACTCTTGGAGGTAAGTGCTATTATAATTCCTATTTTACAGTTGAGGAAACTGAGACAAACAGATTAAGTGACTTGCCCAGGGTCACACGACTAGTAAGTATCTGATGCTTGCCTTAAATGTCATTCTCCCTGATTCTAGACCCAGTATTCTATGTACTGAATCATCTAATTGCTTCTAAAAGCTTAAGCAACAAACACGTTTCATCAAGGTTATACAAAATGTACTCTGATAAATATATAATAGCTAATTTGAGGAAAGATAAAATATTGAAAACCTGGTGAATCAAAGAAGACTTCATGAGAAAATGACATCTAGATTGAATTTTCAAGGAAGTTCAGGCTCCTGAGAGGCACAATTGAGGAAGTACATTCCAGGAAGATGCATGGAGACCAGATCACAGAGTAGATACCTCCCCCCGGGTCTTCTAATAGAACCTGTCCCTAAAGATGTAGAAAATATACAAGACTAAGTTTTGTTCAGAAAGTCCAAGAAAAAAAATCATAAGTCATTTTTCTAACCAACATCAGTGCACAGAGAGGGAGGTCTGTGGACTTTGTGAATGGAGTCTGACCTGGAGTAGCCACAGGAAATGACTGAAAAAGGATCAATGCTGTCTAATGGGGTAAGAAGAGGTACAATCCTAAATGTATGATAAGCATGGGGATTGGTTCCAACTGAAAGCTTTTTCACTAACTGTCCAGTTCCAGGAAACACATTGAGGACAGAATGAGAAGGAAACTTCGAACTAGGGGTAGCATTCAGGAGCCCCAAGTTTCATACTGAGGCAAGAATAAGTTCAGAAGCAAAGAGTAAAAGTATGTCTATCTCCCAAGGAGCACAGCGCAGACTCACTTCCAGACTTCAGGCTGAAACTTGCAGTGGAATAAACAGTGCAGAAATCTAAAACCAAAGGGTGACATTTTGTCACTGAACCTGAAGAACTTTCCAGTCGGTTGGTAGTTCATGGTACAGCAAAAGTCTACTGAACTAATGCATAGATTATGAATTTTAAAAGCTCATATAAAGTGGGTAATAATCTAACTTCACCTTAGTTCACACAATTTTGAAAACACTGAAGGCTTGCAGGTCCATGGACAAAAGATGTTTCTGACATCCTCAAATAACATAAAACTCAATACCCCCAAGAAACCATCTGAAAGATCCAGTCATTTCCCCTAGAAAAGAACTGAGCCATTCCCTAATATAAAGTTAAAAATCAGGATACAGGTTGGAAGAATGAACAAATTAAAAAGAAATCATCAAAAATTTACTATGGTGACAGGGATGTTCAAGTCACAAACCCAGAAGTAGATAATTGACTCAAAAACATCTACTGGCATAGTCTGAAAGAAAACAGAGCTTGAAGACAAATCTTATGAGAATTGTAGAAAGAGATGAAGCAAGAGGAGAGACAAAAAGAGATTGTGCTAAAAATGAATTTTAAATCCCAATGCATGTGCTAAAGGGGAAAAAATGGCATAAGAAAAGAGAGTTATGGAAGAGGGATATGGAAAGAGGATAAACAGTTGAAATAAGATGTCAAAAACCCTTCCCAAGGGAGAATATGCCCTGTAAAAATTAGAAAAAATCAAATAGAAACTAATTACTACATGAGAAATCAAGAAATACCATAAAACAAAGTAAAAACAATAAAAAGAAAACATAATATAAGGCATCTCATAGGAAAAAAACTGATGAGAGAAACAGAATGAGGTAAAAAACAAATTTATAAAAACCATTGGACTATCTAGATGACATGACCAAAAGAAAAAGAACTTAGACATCCATATTCAAGAAATCTTAAAAAAAACTACCCAGATATATTAGAATCAATGGACAAAGTAGAAATAAAAAGAATCAACAAGTCATCTCATGAAATTCCAAAATGAAAAATCCAAAGAATAGTATAGTCAAAGCATCAAATTTTTAAAAAAATACTGCAAGTAGTCAGAAAGAAACAGTTCAAATATCAAGGATACATGATCACAAGATTTGGCAACCATCAAAATGATGAAGTGAAGAGCTCAGAACATGATATTCGAAAGGCAAAAGATTTAGACTTAGAGCCAAGAATAATTTACTTAGAAAAACAGTTTCAACATATGGGGGGAAATAAGCCTGTAATGAAATACAGCACTGACAAACATTCCTAAGGAAAGATAGAAAAATTTTGAGACTTTTGAGACAGAAAAACAAAAGTAAAAAGAAGCATAAAAAGGTAAACATGAATGAGCATTCATAAGGGACTAGGTAAGGATAAACTACTTACCCTCTAGTATCTGGAGATTTTATATATATATATATATCTTCAGAACTTTATCATCATAGGTCATATAGGGAACCTAATTACAGCAAAGGCCTGGGAGAGGAAGGTTAACTAACATGAAAACTAAATTATATGCACAAAATGGCCTAGTATCTAAATTCTTAGAGGAAAAGTTGAATAAGTTAGAGGAAGAAATAACTCATAAAATTGTAATAGTGGGAAAATTGAATCCTGTTCAGTTTAGTCATTTTTCAGTCATGTCTGATTGACTCTTCATGACCCCATTTAGGGTTTTCTGGGCAAAAATGCTGGAATGATTTGCCATTTCCTTCTCCAGTTCATTTGATAGATAAGGAAATTGAGACAAACAGGGTTAAGTGACTTGCCAAGGGTCACAGAACTAATAAGCCTGAGACCAAATTTGAACTCAAGAAGATTAATCTTTTTTACTCTAGGTCTGGATCTCTATCCACTGTGCCATGGTTTTCAAGAACCTGAAGAGAATTTAAAAGAAGTTAGATATGATAGGACAGATAAATGACACAGCGGATAGAGTGCAGGGCCTGGAGTCAGGAAGAGTAATCTTCCTGAGTTCAAATCTGAGCTGGTACACTTCCTAGCTATGTGATCTTTGACAAGTCACTTCAAGTTTTCACATCTACAAGATAAACTGAAGAAATAAATGGCAAACTACCCTAGCATCTTTGCCAAGAAATGCCCAGAGTCACAGTCAGAAATGACTGATATGACTAAATGTGAACAGATATGATAAATCTCTGGAGAACATTGAAGGATTATCTAGATTTACTTAAAAATCCTAAAGAACAAAAACAATTCAATACATGTATTCATTTTTAACATCTATTCATTTTTAACATCCTTTCTTTTAAAATTTTGAGTTCCAAACTTTCTCCATGAATTTCACTCCTACCCCACGCATGGAGAAGACAAGTAAATTATATCAATTTTACATATAAAATCATGCAAAACATACTTCCATAATAGCCAAATCACATAAGAAAAAATAAAAAATGGAGAAAATTATATTTCAATTTGGGCTCAGATCTCATCAATTCTCTCTCTCTCTCTGGAGGTGAATAGCATTTTTTTCATCAGGAGTCCTTTGGATTACTGATTAGAGTAGTCAAGTCTTTCACGGTGGATCATCATTATATCTTTGCTGTTACTGTGCACAATGATCTTCCCGTTCTCATTTCACTTCACATCAGTTCATATAGGCCTTGCCATATAGGCCTTTTTCTGAAATCACCCTCTCATCATTTCTTATACCCCAATAGTACTCCACCTCAATATGCCACTTCTTCTTCAGCCGTTCCCCAATTGATGACCATCTCCTAAATTTCCAGTGTTATTGCCACCAAAAAAAAAGAGAGCTATTTTTGTACATATGGCTCCTTTTCCTTTTCCTTTGATCTCTTTAAGGTTTAAAATCTAGTATTGATATTACTGGATCACAGGGTACACATACACACACTTTTATAACCCTTTGGGTATATTTTCAGACTGTTCTCCACAATGTTTGAACAGTTGACTGGCCACCAAAAAGTTTATTGGGTAATTGGGTACCTATTTTCCCTCACCCCCTCTAATATTTGTCATTTCAGATAGGTAGGTATAAGGTGGTACTTTTAATTTTTTTAATTAATTAATTATTTTAATTTGCCTTTGTCTAAACAATAGTAAATTAGAGCGTTTTTTTTCCAGTGGCTTTGGATAGCTTTGATTTCTTATTTTGCATACTGTCTGTTCATGTCATTGATCATTTATCAGTTGAGGAATGGCTCTTATTTTCATAAATCTGACTCTGTTCCCTATATATTTGAGAAAAAATACCTTTATCTGAGAAACAATGTCATTTTTTTTTGTATTCCTTCATTGTCAATGACACTTTTTAGAATAATGTAGTTTCCCTAATTATCTCTTTTAAATAGTTCTTTTTTTTTGTTTTTGCTTTGCCTGAGATCATGATTGCCTCCTTGCCTTTTTTACTTAAGCTAAAGCATAATAGATGTACTTCAACCCCTTACCTCTGTGTGTTTCTGTTTCAAGTGTGTGCCTTGCAAACAATATATTGTGGGATTCAGGTTTCCAATTTGTTTCGCAAACTGCTTCCTTTTTATGGATGAACTCATCCCATTCACTTTAAGAGTTATGATTACTATTTCCCTACAGTCTCATATCCTTCTGTTCATCCTCTTTCTCTTATCCTGTCCATCCTCAAAAGTTTGTTTTGCTTCTGATTGCTGCCTTCTTTATTCGATTCTTTCTTTTATCATCTCTCCCTCTCTCCTGCCTCTTATCCAATTCCTCTCCTATTTTCCGAGTGGGTAAGATAGATTTCTATACCTAATTGATAGTATATATATTCCCACTTTAAAACTCTTCCAATGAGAATGAGATTCAAGCATTGCCCACCACCCTCACCAATTATCCTTCTACTCATTATACAGAAGCAAACAAGCATAGTAGGTTAGTGTTTGGTAAACTCATAGACCCCAGTCCTGGGGAAAGCATTCATTATTCAAATTAATTGTTGAAAAACCTGGCAAGCATTTTGGCAGTCACTAGATATAGAAAAATACCTCATATTGGATATCCAGATAAACTCTAAATGAGTACATGATATAGACATAAAAGGTGATGTCACAGGCAGATTAGAACAGCAATGGAGAAATTACCTGCCAGATCTACAGACAGGGTAAATAAATATTCATGACCCCATCAAGTTTACTGGAAATAATCAGACAATCTTGATGACATAAAATTTAAAAGATTTTGCACTAGCAAAATCCAATTCAGCAAAAATTAAAAGAGAAGCACGTAAATGGAGAGGGGAGTCTTTGCAACAAATGTTTCTGATAAAGATCTCATTTCTAAGCAAAATGCAAATTTAAAAAACTGAGAGAAATGCACATTAAAACCTCAAATCATTCAGATTAGCAAAGTTAATAAAAAAGAAAAATGACAAATGATGGGACCACTGTGGGAAAACAGGCATATTGATGTACTATTGGTGGAACAGTGAAGCGGTCCAGTCATTTTGGAAAATAATTTAGAACTATGTTCAAAATACTGAAACTGAGAATACTTTTTGACTCAATGATACTATTACTAGGTCTCTATCAAAAATTGATTGAAGAAAGAAGAAAAAGACTCATTTACACAGAAATATTTCTAACTCCTTGTGGGGTCCCTATAGGGGAAAAGCCATAAAAACATAGTAAGAAGTGAAAACCAGATTTAAACACTGTGACTGGTGAAAACCATAACTCAGATACTGGGACCATAACAAGACATGGCGACTGGTACATGATCAGTACATGATCAGAACATAACCTAGTGTTTGGGCATCCACCCAACAACACTGGCCTTGATACCCAGGGTTCTGGACTCAAGCCCAATACTAAGCTATAAATCAAAACATTAGCTAAACCACAATGACATATGTAATGATGCTCTATTGCTCCTCCTCCCTTTGTTTGATTTCTATAATTACTGCAGAGCTTTCTCAGGGTCTTTGCAGGGATCCACTGAATCATCTGGCTGCTGCCCCAGACTGAAGATTATTAAACTCTTGGCAGGGATCCACCATGTGTCTGGCTGCTGCCCCAAACCGCCCTTAATGTAAGTAACCTATATATGATTATTCAACTTCACTTATATAATCATAATGGGGCTCTAAGCCTCTTTCTTCAGTATCAAGCTTGCCCTAGTTTGGGGGCAGGGAGAGGCATGAATATCCCTGTGAAGAGAATTCCAGACCTCTTTTTGCAATTGCAAAAAAAATATAAAATGACAAGGTTCCCTAAATTGGAGAATGGCTAAAAGCAATCACAGTATATGTGTTATGGAATATTATTATTCTACAAGAAATTCTGATGAAGAGGATGACTTCAGAGAACATTGAAAGACATGAATTGATACCAAATAAGGGAATCAGAACCAGAAGAACAATTTGTAGAGTAACAGCAATATTGTGAAGACAAACAACTTTGAAAGACTTGGGAATTCTAACCACAGTGACAAACCACAATTCTATGGGACATGATGAAAGAAGGCAAGTCCTTTGGTAGTTTGGATTTGATATTGGAACAAATTAAGACATTAGTAGTCATTCATTAGTTATAACAGGAAAAGATAATCAACAAGCACAGGCAACGAGGACACCTTGAACTGTTTCAGCTGAGTGAAGCTCCTACGCTGAAGTCATCCATCTCAATCTTCCAACCAAATATCAGAGAATTACTAGAGCTCCTCCGGGATGCTTTGCACTCAGGAGTCTAGGAAGTAATGTCAATATCCTGAACCTTCAGTCTCATGAGCCAACCAAGTCTCAAGGATGATTTCAGTATCTTATTTTAAGGAAAAACTAGCTTAACTTTCATGGGGGCAAGGGTTAGGATATTGCTTCCAACACAACCTAATTATTAAATATTTCGGAAGTCAGTTTTTAAATAGTGATATGATGCATAGGAAGTTCAATAATAGTTGTGAAATAAAGATCCTGATTTTCTGAACTTTGAGGCAGAGATTGGCTTTACATCTACCTCACAAGGCTAGCCCTGTGTAAGTGCTTTTAGGTGAAAAGAAGGAAGTGTGGAAGGAAAGAAGGAAGGGACAAAGGAAACATTTTCCCTCCCCTCAGGACCAATGTGTGACCAAGTTTACCTTCTTTGCTCCCACATTCCTAAGGGCATTTTTAACTCCTTTTGCCCAGTATTGCCAGTAGCCAGCCATCCCTTGACTCATTTCTTAAAGAGGTCTATTCACTGAAAAGGTGTTGCCTCACTCAAAGTGACACTTAGTTGAAAAGGGCCAAGGTCTCCTACTGTATCCTGGGCTATCTCCAGTCATCCTGATCAATATGTAACCATTGGATCTAGATGGCTCAGGAGGAGAAAGTGAGGCTGGTGAATTTGCATAGCCCTCCCTCACACAATTTAAGTCAATTGCAAGTCTTGTCATCAGCAACCTGATGTCATTGTCCTCTTTGAGAACAAAGGACAAATCGCAGCCTTGGGAGCAGAGCAGTGGTCAGTCAGCACCTACTTTAATGCTTCTCTAGGAGCTTCCCAAGAAAAGTATCAACTTGATATTGACATTCAACTTCAACCTGACATTGAACCAATGAGATTTCAGCTAAAGAACTAACCTCCAAAGATATGTAGTTGTGTTTTTATAAGAGAATTTGTTCAGCAGGTACCTGAGTTTTACTTTTTAAGGCTACTTGGCTTGTCTTCTCCGAATATTCTGGTTACACTGAACCACTAGTGATAACTATTTCAAAAGAAAAGCAGACCCTAACATAATGAGCAAGACTGTAGGTGTCTTAGTGTTCCTTCAAAGCCCAATCAGTCAGTCATAAAACATTTACTGATCCTTTACTATGTGCCAGACACTGTGCTAAGTGCTGGGGTATAAAAAATTATTTTAAAAATATGGTTCCTGCTCTCAAGGATTCTATATTTCAATAAATGAGTCAGTATAATGCCCTCATTTCAGGGATGAAAAAGCAGAGCTAGAACAATATGAGCAGTTTGACCAAAGCAACACAAGTAACAATGGACAGAGCTAGAATTCAAAACTAAGTCCCTTGCTCTAGGTTAGATTCAGTGCTCTCTCCACTCTGCTACCCTATGTCCCTAATGGAGGTCGTAACTACTGCTCTCTTACCCTCCCTCAATCTTGGCTCCTGAGTTGGGAGAAACATAAAGAAAACCTGTGTCTATTTAAGTGCTCTATTGGGACAGAAAACTGCAGGTAGTAGCTGTAAGGAATAGAGTGCCTAGTTCCAATAAAGCCCAAATTTGCACTCACCACGGAATTTCAAGACTTCGTGATCACTAGGGTACATTCCTCCTTCCTTTCATTCTCATGATACTGGCTAGAATCATTCCTGCCCAAAGAGAAATCCAATAATTATTCACCCAAAGGTTCGTAACATCACAAACAAGAAACTGGAAGGGCTGCTCAAAGATCATCTAGCAAATGATTGATGGTACCTGTCTCTACTGTGACTTAATTTCATCATAATGTCATTAGCATTCATTAACAAGTTTCTGCATACTCTATCTGCAGGAAATAGATTTCTTTGTCATACCATGAACATACTGCGAAGGGATAGAAAAAGATAGAAAAAGATCATCTACCCCACCTCACTTCCTCCTGTTCTCTATGTGATCTTATTGATTTAATGGGTCAGTAGATAGAATATTGAACTTGGAATTATTCAAATCAGAGTTTGAATCCTGCCTCAAACACTGTAGCACCAATGTGATATTCACAGAGCCTACAGTGGCCATGAATATCCTGGCACAATTCTGAATCACAAAATACAACAGATTCTCCAAATGGAAAATAGAGCCAAAGCATTTATTCAGACATCAGAAAGCCAAATCCATCATAGTAACAAGAATCTATACACAATAACAATGCAGAAGACAACACCCATCCCCAAGCCTTCCCCCTGCTAGGCTTCCCACAAACCAGCTCCATTAAACAAATCACAAACAGGCCTCCTGAAACAAAATCATAAACAAGTTCTTTCACTCAGACTAGCTTGCATTTTGCTTGCCTGCATCCTTCCTAGCTCTGACTAGACTCTAACCAATTTCCTCTTACCTCTACTCTAGCTCTGCTTCTTCCTGTTCCACCTATTCAGCCAACTCCTCCCATCAGAGGCTCCATGTGACTCAGGGGCCTATTCATGAATGGGAAAGATCTTCCCATTCAAATTACCATTACAGACACCTACTAGCTGGGTATCCAAGTCAAATTCTTTAAATGCTCTCAGATTCAGTTTTCTCACCTATAAAATGTGGATAATAATAATAGCACCTATCTCCCAGAATTGCTGTGATGATCTAATGAGGTGATAAAACAATAGTGATATGTAACTGCTGGCTATTGATTACACATATTGTGTACCAGGCACTGTGATGCTGGGGATACAAAGGCAAAAATAACAGTCACTCCCCTCAAGGAACATATATTCTACTAGACAGAAACAATATATATGTAGATCAGCAATACAAAACATATACCTAACAAAGTTTAAAATTTGGAGTGGAGAAAGAAAAGCTTTTTAAAGGAAGTTTTTCCCTATTCCTTTGACTAAACATATCCTGGCATGTACACCTTTACTCAGAAAGACCCCTGATTGTGGCTGTGTTTGTCCTTCATTCTCAAAGAGGACAATGACTTCAAGATGATGACATGACTTGCAATTGACCTTGATTTGAGTGAGGGAGGACTGTGCAAGGTCACCAGCCCAGAGTCATCTGGGCCCAGTGGTCCTATATTCATCAGGACAACTGGAGACAGCTCAGGATGCAATATGAGACCTTGGCCATTTTAGGCTAAGGTCTTATCAGATTCTCACTTTGAGTGAGATACACCTATTCAATGAATAGGCCTCTTTAAGTAGTTACTCAAAGAATGGCCCCTTTTAATAAAAGAAAAAATAACCAAAAAGTCAAACTGGGAGGGGAAGACCCTCAGGATTCCTGGGTAGAAGGAAACAGTTAACTCTTTAGTAATTACATTCACTCTGAGCTAGGTGGGCAAGGACATGGTGTCCAATCTATGAGTTCCAGAGTGGTAGTCTAATACAATGAAAAGAGTGATACCCAGAGACAGTAGACCAGGATTTGAATTCCACCTATCTCACTTAACTAGATGTGACTGTGAATCAGTCAACCTCTCTGAACCTTCCTTTTCTCACTTGTAAAAGATGAATAAGGATACTTCCATGTCCTTCCTTGTGATGGGGTTCAAGATCTGGGAACCCCCTTGAATCTTCCCACGTGATTTGACTTGTCGTACCTAAATCTGGTGTCCTTAATGTAGCCTAACCCTCCATTGTCTGTAATCTCCAGGTAGCCTTCAGCTACTTCCCACTCTTCATCCCATTCTTTTGCTTCCTGAAGTCTGACCTCTGGTCACTCCAGTCTCATCAAGATCTTCCTTAGACTCCTCCTCAAGTTCCTCCCTAGATTCCTCCTCCCAGACTACTAGACCCCTAGATGTCTCCCACAATTTTTCTGTATATAACATCCTATTTCCATGAAAGAGTTCAGATTCCTTAAGAGTCTAGCCAATGGTGAGATTTCTTGAGAGTCTGGCCCATATGGTGGATCTGTAATAAACTTTGTTTTTCTTTGACTGAAAGAAGGCTTGGGTCAAATTCATTTGGACAGGACCTGGCTTGTCAGTATTTTCAGGTCCCAAGCACTCCTAAACCTCAACACTTGCTGGGCTATTTTTTCCAACCATTCCTGATAGATGAGGAACCACTTTGTTTGCCCAGATTATCATTCAAAAACATGTGATTAGAAAATAAGGGTCAGTCACACAGCAAGGGCAAAGGTTGGACAGTCTGAATGCTATAGTGACGTCCAGGAAATGTAAAAAAATCTCTTAGAAGGATGCCTCTGGCACATTGGATAGATCCTATTAAGAAGTTACATGGGAGACCACAGATAGGAACCAGATGAGAAAATGTACATGAATCATAATTAGCATGGGAAATTCTACCTCAATGGTATCATAAATACATTGTAATATTGAAGCATGAGGGATAAAAAAATCATTTGAAACCAAGAATATCAGTCATTCATTAAGCAAAAAGTGCTAACACATTCATTAAGCACTATGTGTGAGGTACTGTGCTAAGCACTGAGGATACAAAAAGACACAAAAGAGTGCCTGCGCTCAAGAAGTTCACAATCTAATGTTGACAAAGTTGAGTACTACTCCCTATGAAAAAAAACTAAAATAATGGGACAGATTTCTCTCATGTACTTTATAAACAAGTTCTGAAGGAAGTTCCAAAAGAGGAATTTCAAAAGTGTTTTGATAGTTCGAACAATGTTAATATTATTTAAAATAAGTGTGCCATCTACCATGGTGACTCCTTTGAAGATCAGTACTCAGGTGGATGTATAAGCTCTGACTTGTTTATTGTAAAAATCTGCATTTCTTTATAGCTGTGTGTTTGATACATAACATTATACTAGAATGAACATGGTTAATTTTTTTAACGATTCAGAAGATATTCAGAAGATAGGTTCTGTTGTTATGAACACCAAGCATGATTTCAAAATCATAGAATTTTATAGTTGGGAGGGATGTCATAGGTCATCTAATCTTCCTTCTGCCTATCAATATTTACAGAATTACCAGCAAGTAGTCATCTATATTCCATTTAAATACCTCTAGGGCCAGGATACTGCCATCTCCCAGGTCCTTCTATTTTGGGACAGACCTAAATATTAGTAAGTTTTCATTGATATTGAACCTGTCTGAGTTCCTATAATGTAGCTATAATATTTACTTCTGGAAACAAAGAAACAAAGAAAAGGAAGGTTCAGAGAGGTTGACTGATTCACAGTCACATCTAGTTAAGTGAGAAAGGTGGAATTCAAATCCTAGCCTACTCTCTCTGGGTCTATCACTCTTATCGCTGTATTAGACTGCCACTCTGGAGCTCATAGATTGGACACCATGTCCCTGCCCACCTACCTCAGAGTGAATGTAATTACTAAAGAGTTAACTGTTTCCTTTTACCTGGGAACCCTGAGAGTCTTTCCCTCACAGTTTGATTTTTTTGGTTATTTTTTCTTTTGTTTGTTTTGTTTGCAATGGAATTTTTTTTTTTTTAAAAAAAAAGGGTTGGGGGAGTATAGTGCCAAGGTAATATTCATAGCACCTATAGTGGCTATGAATATACCAGCATAATTCTGAATTGTCCAATATAACAGAACATTTATTTAAACACCAGAAAGCCAAATACCAACAACAGAAAGCCAAATCCATCATAGCAGCAAAGAAATCTATACACAATAACAATGCAGGGGGCACCACCATTCCCAAGCCTTTCCCCTGCTAGGGTCTTCCCACAAATGAACACTATTAACTATTTCATATCATTCCCCAGTCTAAATTCGCTGACTGCTTCCTCTCTCTCCCTCAGGTCTAACTGGTGTGTCCAACTTCCGCTCAGTTCTGTTCCACCTATTCAAAAAGCTTCTCCCACCACAGACTCATGTGATTTAGGTCTCTATGTAACTCAAGCAGGTTATGTGGTTAATGAATGAGAAAGATCTTCCTATTATGCACAAATACATTAAAAATACAGGGGGTTTATTTGATCCTTCCCTCTATTGGATTCTGAAAGGAATAAAGCTGCAGCATGATACAAGGAGATGTGTTCAAATATCTCTGTCTCTCACAAGCACATGCACGCACACACACACACACACACACACACACACACACAAACTCACTCACACACAAACACACTCATGCAAGCATGCAGGAGTATGATGAACCCAATTCAGTCTAGCTCACAAGAACAGTTAAATTTTCAGGGTCAGCATTTACATCTCACAACTGGAAAATGCTGCAGATCCAGACTTGATTTATTGTTCTCATGGTTGAGACTTTAAAAAGTAATGGAGAAAAGGTTAATAATGCATTTTAAATTTAAAATGGTCTAGTTTTTAAACATTTACTAAAACTACCCTACATATTTGTGTATGTGTGCATGTTCATATTGTAGATATTTATATTATTGTATGCTATATTTTACTACTTACTACATTAATAAGTCAGCAATAGATATACCTTGCAAAATACAATTCAAATGGACATATATTACTTTTATTCAAAGTCAGTGCACTTCTTCAGTCATTTTTATTTCTTACAGAAGCACTATATTGACTTATAGAGCCATTTTCTAAAGATGACTAAGCATATTTAATAATATTTAGCAAGGACCATATCTTCCATATACTTTTCAACTATATTCTTCTAAAAGCAAAACTTATTTTAAATATCCTCTACTATACTCCCCAAATAGTTCCTTTGTTTATATGCAAACTATGGGCAAAACTTGGTACTACTTCTGTTAAGGATAGATTCAGACATCTCAAGCTATTACAGAAGTTTTAAATTGGTGTGATAACAAAATAAAACCTGTGTGTGGAGGAAATTATTTTGAGATAAATCGTCTTCATCCCTTCCTTACCAGAGAGTTGCCTCAGTCGCTTCACAAAGAAAAAGATTTAGTTTTTGTTAAAGGGAGTGCAATTTGTCTCTACCTAAGATCATCTAGCCACCCAGCTATCCTCTCTTAATCCTTTCTTCTTCTCAAAATTAACTCTGCTCTTGGAGTTTGTTTTCTGTGAAGATATAACAAGAAAATCATGTGTTTCTGTATCATCATTTCATCTCTGTGAGGACCTAAGAGGCCATGGAAGAGAATCTGTGAGTCTAACAGAAAGAAGAAAAACTGTTCCATCCTTCCTAGGTCCATGGAGTCGGGGAGAGGCCAGGAAAATATGATCTTCCCATAAAAAGAGGTCAAGGGCCCTTGTTTTTTTTCTCTTTTCTTTTGATTGTCAGAATTTATCAGGTGGCATATGAGTCACAAATAGCAGATTTTCACTGTTAACTGGACTGAGACAGTGGGATTGGGATGGTTTAGACAGATGCTGCTACCTTTTGGGACCAAAGTCTGTTGGATGGATGGG
This sequence comes from Bettongia penicillata ogilbyi, assembly GCA_023548195.1. Taxonomy (NCBI): domain Eukaryota; kingdom Metazoa; phylum Chordata; class Mammalia; order Diprotodontia; family Potoroidae; genus Bettongia; species Bettongia penicillata. Next base: position 3,427,495 of record JAJHZJ010000302.1, on the reverse strand, counting down.
AAAAGAAGAAGAAGGACCACCAGGCTTGATGCATTCCACAGTAATCAGAGAGCAAAAGAATTAAAGGTAAGAACAGTGAAGGTAAACCTGGGGCAGCTAGGGCTGACAGTTTTTGAAAATCCCTAGTGGAAATACAATATAAGAAAAGGTAAATAATGTAAAATTACAAATCATTAGCATGGCCCCAAAAAAGAGATATGAGAAGACACTCCCACAGCACACCTTTGCAGAGGTAAGAACTCTCCCCTTCTAGCAAACTGTATCATATAACAAATGATATTTTTTAAGAAAAACATTAACAAGAAGAAAATATTGAAAAAGTCTGAAACTACATGCAAAGGAGGGGAAGAAGGAAGAGAAGAGATACTAGGAGAAATTTTAGTGTTGTAAAAAAGGATATTAATGAAAAGTTATTTTAATAAAAGAAAACTCCCAATGTGACAGAAGCAGAAAGCTCTCTCCCACAACATTTCCTCAGCTTCCTCTTGCTCATGCAACTTCTTTCCTTAATCTTTTTCCATATCTGCCCATGTAGATGGTTTAAGACTGTCTCCCAGAACCCCAAGAAAACCAAGAGAATAGATGAGAGGAGGTTTTCTGGGAGGTTGTTAGAGACAGAGAACTCTATGTAGGATGATATTCCTTTTCATTTTCACTATATTGAATAAATAATGTGGCAACAGTATGCTGAGTCCCTATAGCCTCACTGACTGTTAGAATTATATATGGAATATAGATTTCAAATTTTATATATTTTTAATTGTTTCATATCATTCCCTAGTCTAAATTCAAAACCTATCCAGAGTCATCACTAGAAACCATGGAGGGTATTGCGCTGATGTTTAGATTAAGTACCAAATGATAGGTGCTTGACACGTAATCCTTGTACTATAATTAATATAAGAACATGCTCTGTAGTCTTAAGGACTGGAGTACACAAATCAAAGTTGTATTTCCAAGGTCACAAGATACATATACAAAGCGTCTAATAATGCAAATTATTGCAAATACCCCTCCAGGAGCTATAACTGCTATTTGTAAGGTTCATAGATATACTGAAATCTGTCTTTTAGCTGACCAATATGTCTGACATCTTTGCTTTAAAAAAAAGTCAATTTCTGAATTTTCAGATTTGCCTGTCCACCACCATTGTATCTCAGGACTCCACAGGTCATATCATCCCACTACTAGAAGTTATGCTTCCATATGTCATTGCTGTTTTTCCTCTCACTTCACTGCTTGCAGTGGCTCCCCTTTGTTTTCAGTTTAAAGCAATCACCCGGATGACCACATTGACCTTGCTCAGCCAAATGACAGGAACATGTGAAGTGTCCAGAATGTCCTCATATCAAATCTCTTAGTTATCCAAGCAGTATAGATTAAAACTTCTCCTTTGGAGATGTCCACTAATTGGGAGATGGCTGAACAAATTGTGATATATCAACGTAATGGAATGGTATTGTGCTTTAAGAAATGACAAGGAGGTAGATTTCAGAAAAACCTGAAAACGTTTACATGAATGGATACAAAGTGAAGTGAGAAGAACCATGAGAACATTTAACAGCAACACTGTGCAGATGTTCAACTATGGTTGATTTAGCTCTTTTCAGCATACAGTCATCCATGACAATTCCAAAAGACTTATGATGGAAAAAGCTATTTACCTTTTTTATAAAAGATAGGGGTGGGATGATGCACATGGGTGGGGAGGAAGAAAAGATTAAGATAAATAGACTTGCTTTAATTCAGTTGTTAATTTCTGTTAAGTCATTAAAGCATCACTTTTTTTTTTTTGTAAGGGGGAAGGCAAGGCAATTGGCGTTAAGTGACTTGCCCAAGATCACACAGCTGTAAGTGTGTCAAATATCTGAGGCTAGACTGCAATTCAAGTCCTCCTGACTCCAGGACCCGTATTCTACACACTGTGCCACTTAACTACCCCAAACATCACTTTTTTAAGTAATAAAGAACTGGAAATGAAATAGATATCTGTTCATAGAGGAATGACTAAGCAATGTGTAGTACATTAATATAGTAGAATATTATAATGATTTAAGAAATCATTTTTGTTCTCTAAAGGTTATATATGTGTAAATATGTATAAATATGGTTATATATGTGTAATATGTGTATATTCCTCTAAGTCATGTGTTTATTACTTATGACTAACTTTTCTTCATTAAAACCCAATGCTCATTACCTCCTGATTTGGAGGAACTGTGGTCAGACATGTGCTTGACCTACTAAGATATTGCAAAAGTAAATATACCATGAGATCACCCAGAGAAGTGTTTGCTTGCTCATTCTATTTATAGATTGCTTTCTTCAGGGAAAGGTCTTTCTGTTATGACTTTATGACTCCATGACCAAAATGAATCATTACACAATGAATCACTATAATATATGAATATAGGAGGAAAAGTCAAGTCTCGACTATGAACTATGAACTTGAACTATGTGATCAAGGGCTAGTCTCAACATCTCAGTTTCATCATCTATAAGATGAGAATAAAAATATTTACACTAGCTATTTCTTGAGGTTGTTAGGAAACTACTTTATAAACCTCAAAGTGCTACCAAATTTTGAGATTATTATTATCTGAGAAGCGGTGTGGCATAGGGTCTAGAGAGCCAGATTCAGAGTCAGGTCAGCTTGAGTTCAAGTCCCATTTCTGACATATAATGGCTTTTGTGAAACTGGACAAGTCATTTAATCCAAAACAATTCTCTAAGACTTCTGAAATTAGTACCTGATGGACTTTTCCTCGTGGGATATTTCCTATACAAAAAAAAAAAATCACAGTTACAGGTCAAAGTTCATCAGCAGCAGTAACAGCAGAAGTAGTTGTAGAGTTGTTGCTGTTGTAGCTGTAATAATTGTAATAGTAGTTGTAGTAGAAGTAGTAGAAGTAGTAGTAGTAGTAGTAGTAGTAGTAGTAGTAGTAGTAGTAGTAGTAGTAGTAGTAGTAGCAGTAGCAGTAATAGTAGTAATAAAAAGCTAACTCCTTAGGAAATAAAGACCTTGTTCTTTTCTCTAGACTAGAGATATTTAACTATGGCTACTTAGTATACTGGGCATGACATTTAAATAAAGGTGAACATGAGTGATATAAATATATATCCACATACTTATTCTACTCATTTATATATAAACTATAGCTATATGGGATATATTCCCATCAGTCATAGCTATTCTGATTTTATGACTGAAGGAATCCAGGGAAGTTTATGACCTCTTCAAAATACCACAAATAAGAGTGAATATAGAAAGAACTCTAAAGATGATGGTTGCTAATAATACTACAGTTTTCTTATTATACATTTATATTATTCCTTTCCTGCAAGAATTTTCATAGGTAAATATTAAATACATATTTATATGTTCTAGAAATTAACTTCACCCATTAAGGAGAGGGTTCAGAATCCCATGTTTCTAGTATAAGAGGCAATGACCACCCAGGTGCTAAAACTATGCAGGGAACACAGGAAAATATACTGTTTAAGGGAGCTTTTGATGTCATCAACTCTACTGAGCCAGAGAACCATGAAACTAATCTTGGTAAGGAATAGAATAGGAAATTATAAAAATATAATTGTTATGTGCTAGTCTATGATTAAAATTATTTAGTCCTTAAAATGTCCACATTTATTGTTTGTGGTGTTTTAAAAACACAAAACTTTATTTCGTATTTAAGAACTTTAAAAAAAAAAAACGATTCTGACTTGAGAATTGGCTTCCCCCAGCCCATTAAGCTCAGCACCTCTTAAATTCATGGTTTTTTGGCAGACATGCATAGACCCAATATCTGGCTCCTAAACTATGCTCCTTATGGGATTTTTTAATTGAAAAAAATAGCGTGCAAATGCAATAAGCGGTGATACTAAACAAAACATGGACATTTTTATGATGTATTTTTCCAAAATAATGAGAGGCACCAATGACTGGCTAACGTCTGGAAAAATCTTGGCATGAAAAAACTACTTGTTTTTGTGAATACACTTCAAGTACAAGTACACACAAATGCATCTGACACCATGAGTTTTTAGTGTATGCTTGTGTGTGGTCTTACAGTTTCAGCATAGGCAAATGTTGCTTTCAGATCTTAACCTTATTTTTTTTTTTAACCTTGCATGGAAACTGCTTTCATCTCCCTATCCTATGCTGAGTAATTTGGAAGAATGTTTTAATGGCTATGTTCTAAACTCATTCCAGAGCTGACCAGTTGTTACACTAAAGAGTAGAAGATATAACCCCATTCAATATTACTCCATAAAAAAGTCTTAACACATATTGACCTTCTATGTTTCAGTCCTGATGTTGAGTCCTGGAGTCTACCACTGAAGGGAAGATAGACTGGCTAATAAACAAAGACAAAACATTAGTAGGTAACTTTCTGAACTGTTGTGTAGTAGAGAGGAAAACTGGCATCTTTGGGCATGTACCTCTAACCTTTGAGACTGATAGAAGAATAACTGAACTTTTGCCAACATATCTCTTGGGGACTGTTGTTAGAGACAGAACATTTGATTGCATAGAACTGCAAAGGAGCACAGATTTTGATATAGGACAAACCACACAGTCTATTCTAGTCCATTTCTCTTATTGGAGAGCTGAGGAAACTGAGGTCCACAAATATTAATGATCTGCCCGTGGTAGCAGACATGATAGAGGTTAGAACTGGGATTTGAATCAAGCTTCTTTTATTTCAGGGCTAGGTGGTGGAGCAGATGGAATATTTTGTCTAGAATCAGAAAGACCAGAATTCAAATACTGCCTCAAGATAGGTTTGTGGTTCTGGATGAGTCACTTAACCTCGGTCTGCCTTACTTTTCTCGGCAGTAAAATGAGATAATAATCACACCTACTTCATAGCGTTGTTGTGTGGATCAAATGATATAATATGTGAAAAGTGCTTAGCAGAGTGACTAGAATATTATTCAGTTATCTTTTCCAGTTATGTCTGACTTTGTGACCTCGTTTGGGATTTTCTTGGTGAAGATACTGGAGTGGCTTGACATTTCCTTCCCCAGCTCATTTTACAGATAAGGAAACTGAGGCAAACAAGGTTAAGTGTCATGGCCAGAGTCACACAGCTACTAAGTATCTGAGGCTGAATTTGAACTCAGGTCTTCCTGACTCCAAGTTCAGTGCTCTATCCACTGTGCCAGCTGGTAGCCCTAAAATATAATAGGCATTTAATAAATATTTGTTCCTTACTGTTTCCTTTCTCCCTCACCACATTTTACTACCTGTCTAATACAATCTCATTTTACAAAGAATCTGAAGCTCAGGGAGGTTAAGGAACTTGCCCAAAATCTCAAAACCAGCAAGTGTCAGCAGCTGGTCTTGAGCTCAGGTCTTCTGATTCCAAGTCCAGTGCTATCCAATCTATTTTGCTGCATTACCTGATGTTATTGGGATTATATGTCAGCATCCACAGCATCTGTATCTCAGTATCCAAATGTCCATACCCAGAGAATCATTATCTGAAGTGTCCTCATACAAAAAACACCTAATTTTCTAATTCAGTTCACTGACTTAAGTTGTGCCTAGAACTCAAATAGATCCCCATAGTAGATGAAGCACATCAATGATTTATCCTCTGAAAGGGCAAACCTTTCTTTCTTTAGTTTTCTTTATTATAAAATGTTTTACATTATGCATTCTGTCACTGTTTTCTTTGTACTCCTTTACTTAACTCCATCCTCATCAATGAAGGTGAATTTTATCAACAAAGTAGTCACTTTGTGGCCTTGAGTATATTGCCAAATCCAATGGTCTTTTCTTAATTCTCATTCTCCTGGACTTCTCTGCAGTCTTTGACACTATTAATCTCTCCTCTCTCTACATTTTTACAACACCAATCTCTCCCGGTTTTCCTCCTACCTGCTGGATCCTCTTCTGCATCACACCATATCTGTTCCAGGCCTTCTACTCTTTTCCCTCAATAATCCTTCACTTGGTTATCTCATCAACCCCCATGGATTTAATTACCATCTCTGTGCAATGATTCTCAAAACTACCTTCCCTGCTCTAATCTGTCTGCTTATCTCTAATCTCACATCTCCAATACCTTTAAGACATCTCTAACCAGAAGCCCAATAGACATCTTAAACTGAATATGTCTAAATCAGGACTTGTTATCTCATCCCCCACTCCAACCTTCTCTGTTACTGTAGAGGGCAACACCATTCTCCTAGTCCCTCAGGCTAACGGTCTTGGATTCCTCACTGTTTCTCACCCTCCTTATTGCTGTTGCCAAAGCTTGCTGAATTCATCTTTACAACATCTCTCAACTATACTCCCTTCTCTTTTCTGACACCACCAGCACTTCAGAGCCAGCTCTCATCACCTCATGCCCTGATTATTTCAATAGCCTCCTGATCTCTGCACTCCAATCCATCCTCCATTCAGGCACTGAAGTTATTTTCCTGATCACATCATCTCTTACTCAGTAAACTCAAGTGCTTTCCTATTACCTTCAGAAGCAAATGCAAAGGCATTCCAAGTTCTTTATGACCAAGTCCTTCAACCCCCAGCTTTGCAGTTCTCTTAGACTTTATCCCCCAACATGTTCTCTTTGATCTAGTGACACTAATCTCTTGGCTACTCCATGAATGAGACATTCTCTCTCTTTACTCCTGGCATTTTCTCTGGCTGTCCCCAGTGCTTGCATTGCTCTTTCTCCCCTGCTCTGACAACTGACCTCTCTGGCTTCCTTTAAGTCCCAACTAAAATCTCACCTTCAACAGGAAGCCTTCCCCATCCCCTCTTAATTTCAGTTCCTTCCCTCTACTATCTCCTGTTTATCCTACAAATAGCTTGCTTCGTATATATTTGTTGGCATGATTTTTCCCTCATTTGATCATAAACTCCTTAAGGGTAGAAATGATCTTTTACCTCTTTTTATATCTCCTGTATTTATCATAGTGTCTGGCCCACTTAGTAAATGTTTATCAATTGGATGATTGGTGTTGTTATGTTTGTCCTTCGTTTTTGAAGAAGATTATGACATCAGAGAAATAATGACATGGAGGCACCTGATTTTGTTTTGAGTGAAGTAAGGCTGTGCAGGTCACCAGCTCACTTTCTCCTCCTGAACCATTTGGATCCAGTGACCAGATATTCATTAGGATAACTGGTGATGGCCCAGGATGCAATGGGAGACGTTGGCCTTTTTAAGCTAGGTCCTTTCAGGTACTCACTTAGAGGGAGGTAATGTCCATTGAATGAATAGGCCTCTTTGAGAAGTAGTCAAGGAATGACCCCTTTATTGAGCAAAAGAAAGGGCCCATCAGTGGTTCTTCAAATATTCTACATTTGAAGGAGTAGGACTAGGCTGAACTAGTACTCATGTTTGGTTAGAATTAGATACTTCTAAGAAATTCTAAAAATCATATGCTGTGGAAAGGGATGGGAGGCAGAGCAAGATGGTGGAGCATAAGGAACACACTTGAACTCTCCCAAATTCCTCTCAAAGCAATTTTAAAATTGTATCTTAAATAAAATTCTGGAACAGCAGAACCATCAAAAGGTCAGAGTGAAGCAATTTTCTAGCCCATGTCAACTTAGGAGGTTGGCAGGAAAGGTCTGTCTTACCAGAGAGGTGGTTAACCCCAGGGTCAAAGAGCAGACCCAGACTTGAGGATGGCTGCATCAGCAAGACAGTAGCTTCAGGAATTCTCAGCACATAGACTGCAAGGATGTTGGACAAGTGATCATTTGCTGGCACTGGGAATAGGATGTTGTTGCATTGCCTAGACACAATCTTGGGTCAAGATAAAAAGAACACTATCACAGTGGCGTTTTTGTCCAGAGGGAAGCAGGAGCCCTGGTCACAGTTTCACAGGAGAGAGGAGTGCTTGTGGTCCCTCACAAAAGATCAGGGACCCTTTGTCTCATATCCAAGGCAGAGAGGAGCACCATATCTTGCCTGGGTTGCATTTACAGGGCCAGAAGGAGAAAAAGTAATTAATGTCATGGGGGGAAGAAGCCCTAATCATGATTCCAGGGCATCATGGCATGTTTGGGGAGGCACAGACCAGGAGAGCAGTGACCACTGCTTCACCTTAGAAGAAGATGAAAAATTTCATACCTCTAGAACTAGCACAAAAAAATCACTGAAGTTTGGGATACCCTCCATACCAGCAGCAGAACAGGAGAGGGAAGAGGGTGGTGCTAATAGAAGGGAGGGCAAATTAAGGAAGACAGTGGTCAGAAGCAAAACAAATAAAAAAAGAGAAGGAGAAAAAGAAAAATAGGAGAAAATAGAAAGGAGGAAAATAAACAGTAGTTATAATTGTGGATGTGAATGGAATAGACTCATTCATAACACAGAAGTGGAGAGCAGAATGTATTTAAAACCAGAATTCAATAATATGTTGTTTACTAGAAATATACTTGAAACAGATAAAGAAACACAGAATAAAAATAAGGGGCTGGACCAGAATTATGCTTCAGCAGAATTAAAAGAAAAGAAAAACAAAAAAGCAGGGGTAGCAATCATGATCTCAAAGAAGAAGTAAAAATAGGTCTAATTAAAAGAGATAAGAAAGGAAACTACATTTAGATAAAAGGTATTATAGACAATGAAGCAATATCAATATTAAACATAAATTCACCAAATGGCATAGCATCCACATTCATTTTTTAAAAATAATTGCTTTATTTGTTCTCAGTTTTCTACAATCACTTCTATATATCTTAGATTTTTTCCCCCTTTTTTCCCATCTTCTCTCCTCCCTCCCTACTTCATTTCCAAGATGGTGTACAATCTTATATAGGTTCTACACATATTTTTATTAAATACATTTTCACCTTAGTTATGTTGCATAGAAGAATTGAAATGAATGGAAGAAATCATGAAAACAGAACAAAACAAAACACAAGAGAAACTGGTCTGCTTCATTCGGTGATCCAATTCCATAGTTCTTTCTCTGGATATGGAAGGCATTTTGTCATTGGGAATTTTTAGGTCTTTGCATTGCTCTGAAGGGGTAAGTCTACCAGAAAAATTCCTCACACATTGTGGTTGTTGCTGTGTACAAAGTGCTCCCTTCACTCAGCGTCAGTTCATATAGTTCCCTCTAGGCCTCTCTGAAGTCTTCCTATTCATCATTTCTTATAGCACAATAGTATACCATTACATTCATACGCACAATTTATTCAGCCATTCCCCCATTGATGGGCATCCCCTCAGTTTCCAGTTCTTGGCCACCACAAAGAGAGCGGCTATAAATATTTTTATACATGTGGGACCCTTTCCCGTTTTGATGATCTCTTTGGGGTACAGTCCTAGAAGTGATATTTCTGGGTCAAAGGCTATGCACGTTTTTGGGCCTAGTTCCAAATTGCTCTCCAGAATGGTTGGATCAGCTCCCAGCTCCACCAACAATGAATTAGTGTTCCAACTCTCCCATATCTTCTCCCACATTTATCATCATCCGGTTTTGTCATGTTAGCCATTCTGATAGATGTGATGTGGTATCTCAGAGTTGTTCTGATTTGCATCTCTCTAATCAATAATGATTTAGAGCATATTTTCATATGACTATAGATAGCTTTGAATTCTTCCTCTGAAAACTGCCAGTTCATATCCTCTGACTATATTTCTCTATATATTTTAGAAATGAGGTCTTTATCACAGACACTAGTTGCAAAAATTCTTTCCCAGTTTTCTGCTTCCCTCCTAATCTTGGTTGTATTGGGTTTGCTTGTGCAAAACCTTTTCAATTTAATGTAATCAAAATTATCTGTTTTGTACTTCATAATGTTCTCTATCTCTTGTTTAGACAAAAATTTCTCCATTCTCCATAAATCTGATAAATACACTATTCCTTGCTCCTCTACTTTGTTTATAGTATCAATCTTTATACCTAGATCATGCATCCATTTGGATTTTTTTCTTGTGTACAGTGTCAGGCATTAGTCTATACCCAGTTTCTGCCACACTGTTATACAGTTTTCCCAGCAGTTTTGTCAAACAGTGAGTTCTTATCGCAGAAGCTGGGGTCCTTGGGTTTATCAAACAGTAGATTACTATATTCATTGACTACTGTGTCTTGAGTACTTAAAACTGGTCTACCCCTCTATTTCTTAGCCAGTACCAAGTGGTTTTGATGATTACTGCTTTATAATACAATTTGAGATCTGGTAGGGCAAGGCCACCTTCCCTACCATTTCGTTTCATTAGTTCCCTTGATATTCTGGACCTTTTGTTCTTCCAGATGAATTTTGATATTATTTTTTCTAGCTCTAGAAAATAATTATCTGGGAGTTTGATTGGTATGGCACTGAACAGATAAATTAATTTAGGTAGGACTGTCATTTTTATTATATTAGCTTGACCTACCCATGAGCAATTGATGTTTTTCCACTTACTTAGATCTGACTTTATTTGTGTGAAAAGTGTTTTGTAATTGTGTTCATATTGTCACTGGGTTTGTTTTGGCAGGTAGACTCCCAGATATTCTAAAGTGTCTACCCTAGCTTTAAATGGAATTTCTCTTTCTATCTCTTGCTGTTGGACTTTGTTAGTAATATACGGAAACGCAGATGATTTATCTGGGTTTATTTTGTAACCTGAAACTTTGCCAAAGTTGTTTATTATTTCAAGTAATTTTTTTACTTGATTCTCTGGGATTCTCTAAGTATATTATCATGTCATCTGCAAAGAGTGGTAACTTAGTTTCTTCTTTGCCTATTCTTACTCTTTCAATTTCTTTTTCTTCTCTTATTGCTAAAGCTAACATTCTTAGTGTCATATTGAATAACAGTGGTGATAATGAACATCCTTGTTTCACCCCTGACCTTATTGGAAATTCATCCAGCTTATTCTTATGACATATAATGCTTGATGATGTTTTTAGATAGATACTGCTTATTATTTTATAGAAGTCTCCGTTTATTCGTATAGCATGCAAATTCTTAAAGGAAAAGCTAAATGAGTTACAAGAGGAAGTAGACAGTAAAACTATACTTGTTGAGGACCTCAACTTTCCCCTCTAAGAATTAGGTAAATCAAAAGAAAAAACAAGAAATATGTTAAAGAGATGAATAGAATATTATAAAAGTTCAATATGATAGACCTCTGGAGAAAATTGAATAGGAATAAAAGCACACCTTTTTCCCAGATGTACATGAAATCTTCTCAAAAGTTAATACTTTATTAGAGCATACAAACCTCACAAACAATTGCAGAAAATCAGAAATAGTAAATATGTTCTTTTCAGATCATAATGCATAAAAATTACATTCAATAAAGAGGCATGGGGACAAAGATTAAAAATTAATTGGAAACTGAATAATCTACTCCTAAAGAAAGAGTGTCAAAGAAAACATAATTTCATTAAAGAGAATGACAAGAGTGAGACAACCTAAAAAAATGTATGGGATGCTGTACTTAGGGGAATTTTCATATCTCTAGATGCTTACATAAACTAGAGAAAGACCAGAACAATAAATTGAGTGTGCAACCAAAAAAACTAGAAAGTGAACAAATTAAAAATCCCCAATTAAACACCAAATTGAAAATCTTGGAAAATGAAAGATTAATAAAATTAAAAGTAAGAAAGTCACTGAACTTTGAATGGATAAAAGTAGGAGCAGGTTTTATGGGGACAAACACAATAAAATAGATAAACCATTGGTTAATTTTAAAAAAAGCCAAATTACCAGTATCAAAATAAAAAGGTGAACTTTCTGTCAATGAAAATAAAATTAAAGCAATTATTAAATGCTATTTTATCCAATTGCCTACTAATCAGCTAAAACCCACATGAAATAGATGAATATTTACAATACAAATTGTTCAGATTAACAGAAAAGAAAATAGAACATTTGACCCTATTTTAGAGAAAGAAATTAAGCCATGAATGAGCTCCCTAAGAAAAATCTTTAGGACCAGATGGATTCACAAATGAATTTTATCAAACATTTAAAGAATAATTAATTCTAATACCATATAGACTATTTGGAGAAAATCAGCAAAGGAGTTCTTCCAAATTCTTTTTGTGACAAAAATACAGTATTGTTTCTCAAACCAGAAAGATCAAAAGCAGTGAAAGAAAACCATAAACTAATTTCCCTAATGAATATTGATGTAAAACTTTTAAATAAAGTACTAGAAAGGAAATTACAGCAATATATCACAAAGATCAAACCCTATGATCACATGAGTTTATACAAGAAATGCAGGGCTGGTTCAGTATTAGGAAAACTGTCAGCATAGTTGACAATATCTCTATCAATAACCATATCATCAGTTATTTTTAGCAGTACAATGATCCGAAACAGTTCCAAAGAACTTAAGATGAAAAATCTATCCATCTCCAGAAAAAGAATTGATGGTGTCTCAATACAAACTGAAACATATCTTCTCTATTATTGTTAAGGATTTTTTTTTGTCTCTGTTTTCCTTTGCAACATGACTAAAACAGAAATGTTTCCCATGACTCCATATGTATTATCTATATCAAATTACTTACCATCTCAAGACAGGGTGTCAGAAATTTTGGAACTCAAAATTTGAAAAAGCAAATGTTAAAATGTTTTGTTTACATGTAAGTGAGAAAAATAAAATAAAAATGTCATGTAAAAAATGAAATATTGACAAGTAATAGGACAAGATTAGAGCTCAAATAAAAGAGGGATGCTATGCATTAGCAAGCTAAAGCCCATCATAACATCACAGATTTGGATATGGAATAAACTTTAGAGGTTGTTCAGGCTAAACCTCCCATTTTACAGAGAAGAAAACTTACAGTTAGGATTTGAACCCAGTTTTTCTGACCTCCAAGTCCACATCTCTCAGAACTGTGAGCAAATTATCTAAAATGATTTTTCTGGATGAGGCAAGGAGATACTGAGTTTGAAACCCACAGTATATGGGGATCTCCTGTGAAGGAAGATTAATTATATTTATTCTGTAATATTCTTGATGTCAGTACTAGGACCAAAGCATAAAAACTATGGAGGCATATTTTCAGTCAGTATAAGAAAGGGTTTCCTAACATTTAGAAAGGACTGAAAACAATAATATGTCTCTTAGACAGTGAGTCCCCTCTCATTGGAGCTGAGGTAGATGACCATGATACCCTTCAAATTATGAAAAAAGACTGATGAAAAAATCTTTCACAAACCTACTAATTGAATGTTTTGGTATTTGAGGTATTTCTCTATTGTCAAAACTAATAAAATAATGTTAATTATGACCTGTCCAAATAAAATATAACGAACTCATTAAGGTTCTTTCTTCTTATTTTTTTATTACATTTTAATTTTTTAAACATTTTAAAGCCTTTATATTGGCTATGTTTCTCAGTGAAGTACAATAATTCCTTCAAAAAAATGAATTATTCAAACTTGAAAACTATGGAGTCTTGCTTTTCTTCCTACTTTCTTAAGGAAAGTTTCACTGGAATCTATTTTTGAGGTAGTTGACTTTCAGTCAGAAGAAAAAGGGCAAACATTTCCTGTTTGCCCACCATCCTTCTCGGAAAAAAAAAGTGAAAATTACTTCAGGCAAAAAAGCAAAGACTTTGGCTGACAACATAAAGTTCACTGGGAATTGTTAATTGTCCAATAGCATTTGATCTTTTTTTGAAAGAATTTGTTTTATTTTTCTTAATTACATGTAAAAACAATTTTTAACATTCATTTTTGTAGTTTTTGAAATTTTTCCCAAATTGACTCTTTCCTTCTTTCCCCTACCCCCTGTTTGAGAAGGCAAACACTTTGAAACAGATTATATGTGTGCAGTCATGAAAAACATATTTTTGCGTTAGCCGTGTTGTAGGAGAGAAAGACAGAGAGAGACAGATAGGCAGACAGACAGACGGACAGAGACAGAGAGAAGAAGAAGAAGAAGAAGAAGAAGAAGAAGAAGAAGAAGAAGAAGAAGAAGAAGAAGAAGAAGAAGAAGAAGAAGAAGAAGAAGAAGAAGAAAGAGGAGGAGGAGGAGAACAAAGTAAAAAAGTATGCTTTCCATCTATATTTAGACTTCATCAATTCTGTCTCTGAAGGTGGATAGATTTTTCATCATAAGTCCTTCGGTATTGTCTTGAATCGTATGACTGAGAATAGCTGTCATTCAGTTGATCATTGTGCAATATTGATGTTATTATATGCAATGTTCTCCTGGTTCTGCTCATTTCATGTTGCATCAGTTCATGAAAATTTTCTGAGGTTTTTCTGAAAGTATCCTGATCATTATTTCTTATAGCACGATACTATTTCATCACAATTATATACTTCTTCGACCATTCCCCATCCCCTCAGTTTCCAATTCTTTGAACCACAGAAAGAGCTGTTATAAATATTTTTGCACATATAAATATTCTTCCTTTTTCTTTGATGTCTTTGAGGTACAGACCTAATAATAGTGTTGTTGGGTCAAAAGATATGCACAATTTTATAGACTTTTCCATAGTTCCAAATTATTCTCCAGAGTAGTTGAACTATTTTATAACTCCAACCATGATGCATTAATGTCCCAATTCCTCCATATCCCCTCTAACAGTGGTCATTTTCCTTTTTTGTCATATTATCCAAACTAATAGGTGTTATGTGGTCAGCATTGTTTAAATTTGTATTTCTCTAATCAATAGTGATGTAGGTCATTTTTTCCATATGACTATAGATAGCTTGGTTTCTTCTTCTGAAAACTGATTACTATATCCTTTGTCCAGTTTTCAATTGAGGGAATGGCGCATGTCTTTTAAATTTGTCTCAGTTTGACTCACATGTACAAAAATATTCATAGTAGATCTTTTTGTGGTGGCCAAGAGTTAGAAATTGAGGGAATGCCCATCAATTGGGAAATGGCTAAACAAAGTTGTGGTATATCAATGTAATGGATACTATTCCACAAGAAATGGTCAGCAGGTGAACTTCAGAAAAACTTGGGAAGATTTAGATGAACTAATACTGAGTGAAGTGAGCAGAACCAGGAGAACATTGTACACAGTAAAAACAATATTGTTCAATGACTAATTGATAGATTTAGCTTTGCTCAGCAATGAAAGGATCTAAGACAACTCCAAAAGACTCACAATGGAAAACACTATCTACATCCAGAAAAAAAACTATGGAGTCTGAATGCATATCAAAGTATATTATTTGCTCTCTCTTCTTTTTTGTCTCTTCTTTCTTATGGTTCCTCCCATTGGTTCTAATTCTTCTTTACAACATGACTAATATGTGAAAATATGTTTAATATGAATGTATATGTAGAGCCTATATCAGATTGCAAGCTGACTTAAGGAGCAAGGGAGGGAGGGAGGGAGAGAAAATTTAGAACTTAAAATCTTATGGAAGTGGATATTGAAAACTAAAAATTGTTCCAATGGCCATGAAGGCAGCAGAAGCAGATACTATGGAATGCTTAGAGCTTGGTTAAACATCAAAGACGCTAAGGTCACCCACTGAATTCATCTAGTCTTGGGGATTTTTTGTAAGGGAACTCATTTATATTATGTTCAATTTCTTTTTGTAAAATAGCATTATTTAAGCATTCTATTTTCTCTTCTGTTAATCTGGATGATTTATATTCTCATCCTTCTTACTATGGAGAACTTTGAACTCAAGACAGGGTTAACCTTTGTAGACTGAATTGTTACCATCAGATCCTTTTTCCTGGAAAATATTTCTATTAACACAGCCAAGATCCTCATACACTTTGTAAGCTGTCATATCACAGTTGATCAATTATAGTCAACAATCATTTTTATGCACTGGTCTAGATGTTGAGAAAGCAAAAATTAAATTAGGCATAGTGTCTGCCTTGAAGGAACATACAATATTCCATGAGTCACAATCTTGACTCATATGGAACTTGAAGTCGTTTTAACAAACCCTAAGTCTTTTTTTACACAATTAGGTGTCCTTACAAGTCTACTTCCTCCTCTACTTGGATAACTAGGTTTGGACATAAATATCTAACCTAACACTAATCTCTACTAAATTTCATCTGGTTAGTTTTTTTTATCATTTTGCCCATATTCCAGTTTATCGATGTCTCTTTGGACCATGACACTGAAATCCAATTTAACTACCTCTTCCAGTTTTGTTTCATTTCCCTATTTCATAAGCATACCATTTATGTTTTCCTCTAAGTTTTTTCAGCAGGACAAAAGTGAGAATTGAGCCACATTGCACATTGCTAAAGATCCCTCTTTTGCCTATCAATCCATTGATAAACCTTCATTCTTGTAATTCAACTGATTAAAAATTCAACTAATGGTACTATCATCTACCCCATATTTTGCCATTTATCCACAAAGATACAAGAGGAGATTCTCGAGTGGTTTACTGAAATTCCAAAAAATTATGTCTGAAGTATTCCCTTTCTCTCTACTTGCCTATTAAGCTTGTTTTGGTCATTTAAAATTGTGTGTGTGTGTGTGTGTGTGTGTGTATGTGCATATGTATGTGTAGGAAAGGAGAGAAGACAAAGTTAAAAAAAGAACATTAGAATGTATACATCTGAGTGGAACTGAGCGAAATCTGTGTAGCAAATAAGTTCTGAGCTCATTCTCCCAGATTAAGACCTGGTCTGTCTGCTCCTCAGGGTTCTGAGGACCATAAAGGTTTTAGGGTTGCCTTTTTTCTAATGCTCTGGTCTTGAGCTCCCAACATGTTTTACTCTTTTACTGGAAGTCTCTAGGGACTATTCTCTGGTTCCATCTAATGACAAAATCAACTAACTTTTATGATGTGAATTGATTTCAAGGATATGAAAAAAAACAAAAGAAAAAAAAATTTCTTCCTATGACCACAGAGGCAAATTTCCACTTATCCCAATTTGGTCTGTGGGGAGAGTGGGCTCAAATTTAGCAGAGTTTCTGCTTAACATTGCTGCCACCAAGATCACATTCCTGTGTGAGTCTTCATCTCACCTACTGAATAGGTCCTGAAGGTTACTCCCAAAGGTTACTTGTTCCTTGGGGCATCAATGCTAAATGATGAAAACTAACCAGATGAAATTTAATAGAGATTAATGTAAGGTTGGACATTTATGTTCAGAAACCTAATTATCCAAGAAGAGGATGCAGTAGACTTGTCAGGAAAGATAATTGTGTAAAAAAACTTGGGTTTGTTAAATAACTGCAAGTTCAGTACGAGTCAAGACTGTGACTCATGGAATATTGTAAAGTCCTTCAAGGCAGAGACTATGCCTAATTTAATTTTTGCTTTCTCAACATTTAGACCAGTGCATAACAAATGATTGTTGACCATAATTGATCAATTATGATATGACAGCTTATAAAAGTGTACGAGGATTTTGCCCAGCACAGAGGCTAACTCTCTAAACATTTCAAAATTCACAAGATCAGAACCTCAAGAGTAACTTACCTAATTTTTTAGAAAATAGCAAACATGCCATAGTTGGCCAAGAACTCAGGTCTGTGTTCTCAGCCCATGTGCTGGCCCCAGTGGGGAGAGCCCAAACCTTCTTTCTTTACAGCATTGTCTCTCAACAAGTACAATCAACAAAACAGTACAACAGATCACAGAGAAAAGAAAAAATGAAGAGGCTGAAGAAAAATGAATTTCTCAATCCCTAGTGCCCTTTTGTAAGCACTCCTAGTACTGACTATCTAGTCACTCAAAAGGATCCTCTTAACTGTACTAGAACAGTTTAGAGAATGGCTGCATATGCTCAAAATGTTTCTCCAAGACATTTCTATTACAGGTCATCACAACTCATGGAAGTACGTCCTCTAGTCTCTCTCACATGGGGAACTTGTATGAGGTAAGCACACTAATGAATTCAGCATATACATCATTCCCTGTGTCATGAGAACCAAAAGGGGATCTACTTAGGACTATAGAATTAGAGTTTAAGAGATTTCAGAGGTCGTATAGTCCAAGCCACTCATTTTATGGATGAGGAATCTAAGATCCAGAGAAATTAATCAACTATCCAACATCCTACAGGTAATATGCATTAGAGGTGATTTGGGCCCATTATCTTCTGCCTCCATATTTTTTCCATATCTTGTTCAGTTAAAATATATTAAATCAATTAACACACATTGTGTCTACTGTGTGCCGGGCACAATGTTAAGCTGTCTAACCTCTTCAAATGATATTTTGTGAAAGGAAAAATACAAATAGAACTGTAATGGGAATTCAAAGAACTCATTCTATTTTTGATATAAATCAATTCCCATTTTAATAAATGGATAACCATTTGTTGGAGTTGTTACTGAAGAAAGTTAGGTATAGGTCAGACTAGACAACCTGGAAAGTCTCTTCAAATTCTACGATTATATTATTTTTGTCACTGCAGATTAAAACTTCACTATGGACTATTGCAACAGCCAGTTGGTAAAGCAGATATAGTGACAGGAGTGAAGTCAGGAATACTTATCTCCCTGAATTCAAATCTGGCCTCAGAAACTAACTAATGAGCAGAACCAGGAGAACATTGTACACAGTAACAGCTACAGTGTGTGAGGACTATTTCTGATAGACTTAGCCCTTCATAGCAAAGAAAGGAACTCAAACATTCCCAAAGGACTCATGATGCAAAATGCCATCATCAGAGTAAGAGCTATGGAATCGGAACACAGAATGAAGCAGACTATTTTCTCTTGTGATATGTTTTGGTTTGGTTTGATTTGGTTTTTCTTATGGTTTCTCCCATTCATTTTAATTCTTCTATGCAACATGACTAATGTAAAAATGTGTTTAATAAGAATGTATGTGTAGAACCCATAAAAGATTGCAAGCCTTCTTGAGGAACAAGGGGAGAGGGAGGGGGAGAAAATTTAAGATTTATGGAAAGTGATTGTTGAAAACTGAAAACAAATTTTTTAAAAAACTTGCTAACTATATGACCTGGACAAGTCACTTAAACTCAGTACCGAACTCAGCACTAAGGAACTGAAAAATTTCAGCTATGTTTGGATCTTTTCTAACATGGCTCCTATATAAATGACAAAGTAACCATTTTACCCCACTTCTTTATCTATAAAATGAGCTGGAGAAGGAAATGGGAAGCCATTCCAGTATCTTTGCCAAGAAAACCCCAAACTGGGTGACAGAGTCAGAAACTGAAAAGGTTAAACAGCAGCAATGGATTATTGGTGAAGAAGACTAATCTTCATGGTGACTGTCAGAACAGAATACTTTGAAAATAAAGTTTTATTGATTCAAGTATATACGTCAAATACAGCAAAGCATTCTCATCTTGAATTTTGTCTATTATAATTAAATTCTGTCTTATTTCTTATATTTTTTGTCTGAATAGGTGAATAAATATATGAATGATTTTAGGCTTTTGAAATTTTTTTTTACAAAATATCTATATCTACAAAGCACTTCTACATTCATTTAAATAAGTTTATAAATGTCATCCCCATTTTGCAAATTACAAAACTGAAGTTGAAAGATGAAATTACTTTCTCAGGATCCACAATCTAGTGAAAGTCAGGATTTTAATTCAGATCCTAACTCCTACATGTACATGTTACCTTATAGAATGTAAGTTCCTTATGGGCAGGGATTTTCCCTTTTTTTGGTCACAGGGTCTAAATTGACTGGCACATTGCAAGGGCTTAACAATTAATGGAACCTACTGAAAAATAACTTTTCAATTAGCATGGTAAATACTTATGCAAATAAGTGTTTATATATTAAAGAAGTTACTTCAATACAATTTGTCTAAGTGGTCTGATATTCTCACAAACATCTATTTTAGGCAAAGCTGATTTGTTTCAGAAAATGTGCAGAGGCAAACTTAGCATGACTTTTTAAACATTAAGTAAAAATTGTTTTCATCTAGATAATTGAACCTTAATTGCTTTTGGAAACAAATATGACTTAGTTTGTCATTTATATAGGAACTGTGTTAGAGAAGGTCCAAAAAATTGAGTTCAGCGCCTGAGCATTGAGTTCAGTACTGAGACTGAGGTCATTAAAAGAAGCAGCATGGTGGTATAGTGGGTCATTCCCAGAGTCAGGAAAACATGGATTCCATTACTGTCTCTGACACAGACTTCCAATGCCCCCAGTAACTCCTGATGGCCATAATTTGCAGAGAAGTTTCTTATCTACTTGACAGAAGGTATGTTCTCTAGAGCTCTATATACCTATAAAATTGGAGGGACCAAATGTCAGATTGGACCAAATGTCAAAAACAAAACAAAAAAAAAAGCCTATTTATATCTTAAACCACTCTTTCAGGCCATCCTTCTATTCCATAATGATGTACTATTTATATTCAAATACAACAGTCACAAGATATGGCAAAATCAAAGTCAGATAAAGCTGACAAGTTGACACTCCATTTGCTCAAGGACTTAATGTGACCATGTTTCCCCTGATGAGGCAGATTCATATCCAAAATTACATTTTCATGATGTGCATATAAAACCTAAAAAGTATCCCTGGTTAATATTCTGTTTTGAGTAGCTCTTATCTCTGATCTCTTAGATCAAGCATAGTTTCAAATAGAAAACTAAATAGACCCAAGGAAGTATGTTCTCAATCAGTCTGATTAGTAGCAAACTCAGCCCCTCTACACGCACACACACACACACACACACACACACACGCACACACACACGCACACACACACACAGAGTTTTTGGCCTCTAAGGGGAAATACCAAAACTTCAGACGCACCACAGACCAAACAAATGTTAAGTGCTCTGATTTAAGATACAAGTAATGAATTGGAACAAAGCAACTTAAATGATTCATGTAGCCATTCATATCTATAATACGTTGGTAATAATACCTTCGGGGTACATCCCTTTCAGTGTCTCCACCCTATGGGATTGAAATCATTTTAACACAGCACTTAGTGAAGTGTTGCATCAAATAGGTGCTTAGTCTTGAGTAGAAGGATGAATGAATGAATGAATGAATGAATGAATGAATGAACATGAATGAATGAATAATACCTGCTAATGTTGAATCATTTTTAATGATTCAAGAGATGCTCATAGAATTCTCTAATGCACACTGTATTATAGCTATAGAAGGTCAAAACAGTAGCTGCCCCATATGGTAGGGGGGAAATTCAATAATGGAAAAAGTTAATTAGGTATTATGAAGACAAAGCAACAAATTCATTGAGAGATTTCTTGTTTTCTATTTCCTCTCTCTCTCTCTCTCTCTCTCTCTCTCTCTCTCTCTCTCTCTCTCTCTCTCTCTATATATATATATATATATATATATATATATATATACATCTCTCTCTCTCTGTCTCTGTGTGTGTCTCTGTTTATCTCTGTCTCTCTGTGTGTCTGTGTTGTCTGTCTTGTCTGTCTCTCTGTCTCTGTGTGTGTGCCTCTCTCCATTTTGAGATTTTGAGAAGTTGTTTTAACCTTGTAGAGCATGTTCTCACTACCCAAAAGTGGACTCCTGCATGGATCAGAACAAGATTTCCCCCTATCCTGACTGGAACATTTTCATCTTAATAGCAGTCTTCCCAGAAGAGCAAGAAAGTCCATTCAATGCCCTCGAAGTCTTTTGGAGATGAAAGCTGGGGAAAAGAGCAGGTTTTCCTATTTGAATTCACTCATCTTGTCTCTGGAGTTCGGAAGTAGTATTACATCTTCATAGTGCATTTCTACTTCCTACCTACAAACCTCCTACTCTGCAGTGATGGTGCAAGGATATATACTTCAGACTGGGGGTTGGAACTTATTAAGGATATAGTAGAAGATCTCAATTAGCAAGGGAAGAAAGTGGAGATGTGTTCACATGCTCTTATCTCTAACGGACTTTTCATCTTCTAAACATCCCTTCCTGATTCGGTTACTCAAGTCACAACCTCAATTACACAATGTGAAAAGCATGAGGGACGCTAACCACCTCATTCCCTTTTGAAAAATATAAAACCTTAAAAACCCACAGATGTATAAAGATCTAAATCAGTCTCTGTCTAGTCTGGGAGACAAATGAGTTCTGAGATAGAATTGGCCAGTAGGTAAATGGTGGAGGAGGACAGTAGGAGGAAAGGATCTCTCTGCTTTACTGATGTCACCATATAATGCAACTAGTCTCCAGGATGCTGATGGAGATGGAAGGTAGTACCCAGGTTTCAGTTTCCAAAACCTATGATCTGATTCATTCCATGGAAAGATAAAATCTAACCCATTTTTATTCATTTCTTGGAAAAACTGACTATCTATATAACTGTGCTATGAGAACTTGAAAAACAAAATTCCTGCTAATTTTTCAAGTTAGGAGGCTTCACATTCTAGGAAAATCAAGTATTAAATTTCTAAGAAAACAAAAACCCTCACTAGTGGAAAGAAACATTTTCAGAGAAGAAAAAAGCTATTTCTTTAACTATGAATGTTTCATTCCTCCTTTTTCACAGAAGCAAATAGATTTCAGAGCCCCACATTCCAACATGGATTGCCATTTTATTTATTTATTTTATTTATTTATCATCCAATGTTGATAACACAATTAGGTAAACATTAATTAAATGTTTAGAAAAAATTATCTTTTTTGACTCATAGCATTTCTCAAAGGCGTAGCATATTTTTATAAACTAAACTTTGAGTTTTTAAATATGTTCCCTTCATAGATGGCATTTACTCAAATGCTATCTTATTCACAAAACTTTCTCTGAGTTTCTTTCCTCTCACATTTGAAATCAGTTCTAGGAAAAGCCTGCAGGGATGGGGAAACCTGTGGTCTTGAGGCCAGGGATTCAGGAAGTTAATCAGTATTTTCCTGAGCAATTTATATGTTAGAATACTGTGTCCAGTGTCCTTCATAATAGTGCTTTAAATGTATAACCCTTTCAGTCCTAGATCATCTTGATTCAGAGTAGTGAAAGTTAGAAGAGAAATACCCCCAAGCTAGAGTCAAAAAGCACTTATCCCACTCAAGTATCAAGAAACATGCTCATAATTTTCTTTCTTTGAGAGAAGAGATTATTCCATAGAGATCAGGTAGCTGAACCTCTCCAGTGAGTCAGGAAGGAGTCAAGGAGAGTGAGGGCAGGGCTTAGGAATTAAATCTAATGCAATTACTTTCTGTCAGTGTGCAATATGGCTCATAAGGAAGAAGGCTGAAGTGAAAAGATTGAGAAGCAAGACAGCAAGCTTAAAAACTAGAGGAGGATGAAGTGCACATTTGGCAACATTGGATCTTACAGAACCATTTATACAATTTCGTATCAATATAAAAATGACCCTTCATCTATGGAACTTTGCTTTGGGAACATCCAATAAGAATTTATTAAGTGTCTACCAGATATGGCATGAACTAATGGAAAGAGAGCTGACCTTGTAGTCAGAAAGACCTACAGTTAAGTCCACTCTCTCTCTCCCACAGAAGCTGTTAATTTGATATATTTTTTGTGTGAGGCAATGTGGGATAAAGGATAAAATGGAGATCTAGATTTAAATCACAGTCTGGCACCATCAGGGTAACATAGGCAGTCTCTTAAGTTTTTTGAGCCTCAGTTCCCTCATCTAGAAAACACACAGAGTACTGGCCTTACATGGAACAGTTAGTTGGCACAATGGATAGGGTGCTGGGCCTGGAGTCTGGAAGACTCATCTTCCTGAGTTCAAAACTGATCTCAGAAACTTCCTAGCTATGAGACCCTGGGCAAGTCACTGAACCCTGTTTGCCTCAGTTTCCTCATCTATCATATAAGCTAGAGAAGGAAATGGCAAACCACTCTAGTATCTTTGCCAAGAAAATTCAAATGGAGTCCCATGGGTCAGATATCCGTAACAAATGACCGAACAACAACTTGCCTTACATATTTGTTGCAAAGATCAGGTTGAATGAAATGTGTAAAGAAGTCTGCAAAATTTTAAGTGCTCTACGAATGATAGCTAATTTATAATTATTTTTCTTTATTCATTTCTTCATTACATTTAAAGGAGCTCAGATAGGAATGGTCCTGGAACAAGTCCCCATTCAATTATTGCTCTTTTACATTCAATGTTCAGACAACAATGAAGATTCATTAAATGATTTATTTCTGTAATTGAATAAAAGTGCAGGGATATGAGTTCATTTTCTATATTCTTACTGAAAGCATTTTTGGGTCAACTCCAATAACAGAGAGGACAATGAGGATATTTCATACTTCATCCAGTTCCAACGTGATTTTGGGAGCTTTTCATTTCATGCAGTTTGTAATTTCTAATTGTTTGATATGGCAATGTCTATGAAATACTTCATTCTTAAATTTTTGTGGGATAATGTTATTTCCAAACAATTGCGGTTGACAATTATTGAATTCTCAAAAATATTTGGTTGTATGCATTTGAAGTGTAAGGATTTGACACTTTTTTGTTTATGAAAAATAGCAAATTTCTTGTATATACTAGTGTTTAGTTGATTGTATCTATTTGATAAGTGCCAAATTTTTGTAACCTGTAATTTCTGTTATCAGTGACTGTACTATCACTATTAAGAATACCTCCATTTCAATAAATAAATCTGCTTAACTCAGACATTTATTCTCTACTTATTTTCAACATAATGTTGCTTGAATTTGCATGGATATTACCTGTAAAAACCTTAGTCCTCTGTTCTTGGACCTTAGCCATTTCATCCTCTAGACAGGAATAAATCAAATGAATTTAATGATAGTATAAATAATTCTCTAAATTGAAACCATTTTCTATTCTGGGGGAAGAAGAGGATGGAAAAAATGGTGAATGACAGTTACATTGATCTTCAGAAGGAATTTCACATATCCTGGGGTCATTTTGGTACTTGTAAAGACTTTGCAGGTGTTTCAAAATCCTGGCAATTTGGATTCTAGTGCTTCTGCTGATTGGATAAGTACCTCAGTCAGAGCAATGAAACTGCTCTTAAGAGTCAAAGAAATATATAGGGAAGCAAAAAGTATACAGATTGGTCCTACTTGAACACACTGTGATGATTAGGTTAGTATAAAGGAGAGCAGAATTAATTAACCAAAATATGATACTAAGTGCTTACTATGTGCAAAGTAGTGTACTAAGCACTGAAGATATGAATGAAGAAATTCCTGCTCTCAAGGAGTTCATATTTTAATAGGTGGAGAATACACACACATACACACACATGCAAATATATGTATGTGTATGTGTGTTTGTGTGCATGTATATATGTGCATGTGCACATACATATACACATATATGGTTTTAGGTACAAATCAGATGGAAAGTCATACGATGCTTAAGGCACAGTGGCAAAAGAGATGAGAAAGAATCTTTTTAGATACTTTTTTCATGGAGTTCTTTTTTCTTCTGTTAATATAAGATGCTAAGATAAACCAGAACAAATAACAGCAAATATCTCACCTCCTGAAAATAATTCAGTACAGATGGGATTGGCCTTAAAGTTAGCAAACTGGGAGTAAGTATAAATGGACTAAATAAAGGAACACATTCATCATACTCAATAACGAACACTACAGTGCAGACAAGCTGGAAAAATAGCCTTATTCAAATTAACCTTTCGAATCTATAAGAATCAAAGTCATTCCCTAATTGATAAATGGTCAAAAGATATGAACAGGTAGTTTTCCAATGAAGAAATCAAAACAATTTATAATCATATGAAAAAAATGTTCTCAATCATCATTTATTAGAGAAATTCAAATTAAAAGAACCTTGAGATATCATTTTTACACCTACCAGATTAGCTAAAATGATAGAAGATAGTGACAAATTTTGTTGGAGGGGATGTGGGAAAACTGGGGCCCTAATTCAATGTTAGTGGCATGGTGAATTGATCTAGGAATTTTGGAAAGCAATCTGGAATTATACCCAATGAGTAATTAAACTATCTATATCCTTTGATCCAGAAATACACACTACTTGGTCTATTTACAAAGATAACTAGGGGAAAAGGGAAAGAACAAATATGTTTAAAAATGTTTAACACAGCTCTTTTTTATGGTGGCAAAGAACAGAAAATTACAGGGATGCCAATCATTTGGAGAACTACTGAACAAGTTGTGGTATATGATTATGATGGAATATTATTATACTCTAAGAAATGATGAGCTCAGCGATTAAAAAATATTAAAAAATTTGTACAAAGTAATGAAGAGTGAAATGAGAACATTGCATACAGTTACAGCGATATTGTTTGAAGAGTGACTTTGAGTGAATAAATTATTTTGACTATTATAAATACCAGCATTAGCTATAAAGGACATATGAAGAAAGACACTATCTGCATCCAGAGGAAAAAACTGGTGAATAGAATTCTATATGGAAAAATGTATATCTATACATACATTTTATGTACACACACATTTTATATATATATATATATATATATATATATATATATATATATATATATATATATATATATACACACACACACAAATATTTTAAGAATTCTTTTTGTCATGGCAAAGAAGTAGAAATTGAAATTGAAAGGATGCTCATCAACTGGACAATAACTGAACAAGCTGTGGTATATAATTTTGATGGAATACTATTGTGTTGAAAAGAATGATTGCATTAGCAAGCACCCCAGCATTATCTGGAGGGCCTGCTGTACAGGTTCTTAGACACGCTTTTCTAAAAGGAAAGAAATGTTTGAGGGGTCAACAATCTACTTTAATCAAGTATATACATTATTCGCTTACTTCAGGGGGAAGAGTCAGCACCCTGAACCTCAGAGAAAGTACAAACAGAAACCCTTGTGACCCAGTGCTTCAATAGAAATTAACATCTGAGGCTTATTAATGTCAAGGGATCTTTAACGTCAAAAAGATCTTTAACTCTTCCTCCCACCCACCATTAACCTTAAATTAACCTTACAATGATGAGCAGGATAGTTTCAGAAAATCTAGAAAGACTTACATGAACTGATGCAAAGTGAAGTGAACAGAATCAGAAGAACATTGAACACAGTATCAGCAATATTGTAACAATGATCAACTGGGAAAGATTCAGTTTCTCTGATCAATACAATTATTCAAGATGATTTCAAAACACCATCAATGAGAAAATATTATCCATCTTCAGAGAGATAACTGATGAATGCAGACTAAATTTTACTTTTTTTTACTTTATTTTTTCTTATTGTATGTGTGTGTTCTCTTGCAATATGGCTAGTGTGGAAATATGTTTTGCATAATTTCACATGCATAATTGATATCATATTACTTGCCTTCTCAATGGTTAGAAAAGGGGTGGGAAAGAGGAAGAGAATTTGGAGCTCAAAATTTTTAAAGTGAATGTTAAAATTTTTTAAATGTAATCAGGAAATATTTAGTGAAATAAAAATATAATAAATGAATAAAATTTAAACCTTATCAATGAAGAACTGGCCAACAGGTTGAATAGGTTTTACCCATAATAGCTCATTAAACTGTCTTCTAAGTGTGGAGGGTTTACAACATTGATCAGTAAAATGAATACCTGCAAGCTAATTTTTAAAAACTATTCAATAACTCAATTCAAATTATTGAAATATTAAAATAATGTGCTTGGAAAAATAAAGAATAACAGGATAAGAATATATCCTAGGACTATTTCAATCTGAAATCAATCAAATAAGATGAAATGAGGCAAAAATATGAAATTTTGAGACAGCATTGTCTAGTATATAGATAGATATAGATAAGGCCTATAGATAGGCCTTAATCATTAGAAAACCAGGGTCAAAGTCTTACCCCTGGCACATATTATCTGTGTGAGCTCAGGGAAGGAAGTCACATAAGCCATCAATACCCCAATCAACTCTCTAATAGCAATAACTGGCAGAACAGTTGCTGATCTTCGTTGGTAGAGTAAATATCTGCTATCAATATTTATGGTTACAGGTAAAAAAATTTGAAAAGACAACCAACAAATATTTATTAAGTACTTACTCTGTGTCAAGAAAATTCTGGGGATAAAAAGAAAGATAAAACGATTCCTATCCTTAAGGACTTCACACTTTTTAATGGAGAGGAGAACACAACATGTAAATAGCTAGGTACTTTCAAATAATGATGATAAAAAAGAGAAGATAAAGAATCACTAAAATGATTGAAGGTGAAAGCAACAAATGTTGGATAATATGTGGAAAAATTGGTACACTAATTCATTGTTTTTGAAATTATGAACTGGAATATGCCCAAAGAGTTATTAAGCTGTCTACACGCTTTGATCCAGTAGTACCACTATGTGTTCTATTTCCAAAGTTGATTATGGAAAAGGGAAAAGAATATATATGTTCTAAAAAATATTTATAGAAGCTCTCTTTGTGGTGACAAAGAACTAGAAATTGAGGAGATAACCAAATTTAGATGTATAATTGTGATGGAATACTACTGTGCTATAGAAATGAATGATGAGTTCAATGACTAGAAAAAAACATGGATACACTTACACAAAATAATGAAGGCAAAATAAACAGAACAAAGAAAACATTGTATACAGTAACAGCAATATTGTTTTAAGAACACCTGAGCAAATAGCTCACTTTGTCTATTAAATACCCAAATTAATTATAAAGGACACATGAACAAAGACACGATCTGCATCCAGAGAAAGAATTGATAAATAGAAGCGTGTATAGAATTATATATAGATACACATTTGCGTCTAATGATAGGCATCTCTAGGATGGGGGAGGGAAAAAGGTAAAAAATAAATTTACATAATTTTATTCTGTATTTAAAAGAAATGACAAATTGTACGTGATACACTTGCAATTTCATGTGCAATCCTCTTTTTTATTATTCTGGGCTATGAAATTTCTTGCTTTATCCACAAATTAAAGATAAAGGAAGGACTTCCTGTAGAAGGTGAGATTTGAGCTGAGTATTGAAAGAAATAAGTAAATAAAGAGGTGAAAGCGAGGAGGGGAAAGAATTTCAGACTTGAGAGCTAGCTAGAAAAGACATGGATTATGTGCAAAACATAGTCAGTTATCCAATACAGCTGGATCATATGCAAAGGGGAAAGAAATAAAGTGTGCAATAGCTGAAAAAGTAGGAAGAGCCCAGGTTGTGAAGAACATTAAATGTCAATCAAAGGAACTTTCATTTAATCCTGGACATAATAGGTCTCTGTTTGAATGTATTGAGTAGATGATGCGACATGATCAGACCTACTAAAATTTAGAAAAATCGCCTACTTTTGAGAAGAGGATAGATAGGACTAAGGAGAGACTTGAGGCAGGAAGATCATTTGAAGTCTACTGCAATGGTTGAGATGAGAGATGAGTACTGAGCAATGCTTGTGGTTGTCTGAGGGGAGAAAAGAGAATGAAAGGAAGAGGTGACATGTTGTAGAGAAAGAAATTAGAAGATTTAGCAACAAATTGAATATATAGGATGAGTCATATTGAGGAGTTTAGAATGACATTGAAGTTGCAGGACTTGGTGACAGGGAGGTCAAGCTACTACCCTTGATCAATCATTGATCTAAAAGTCTTTGCCACATTAGAATACTGATTACAACATAAAATTAGTTCATGATTTGATTATAAAGAAAAAATTACTTTTTTAACTTTGTATGTTTTTAGTCTCAAAATGTATTTTCATTTACAAATGCACGTAAGAATATATTACTTTGTAGAAGAAGGTATCATGAGAATTTTGTGGCTCTACTATGCCTGAGTTGTCAAGCAGATAGAACATGTTGGGAAGAGTTTGTGGTATGAACTTGGTTAGACAAATTCAGATTCAATGTGGAAGGTTTTGAAAAACAATTATTTCTTTCATCTTTTAGCTGAAACAGATGAAAATTTTATAGAATGAAACAAATGGGGCTAGCATTCTTTCATCTGAACATACATCAAATGCCATTATACTATTTTCTCATCCTATTAGATCACATTAACTTTCAAGGTGGGGAACTTTGTGTTGCATTTTACATAATCATTTCTATTATTGATTACAATCTGAGTATCATACAGTTGGTGGAAAATGAGTTTTCTTATGAAATGAGCAATGGGGCCCTGAATGATAGTAGTGACTATATGAAAGAATTGTTATAGATAAATTCAAGAGATGTTGGAGAGAAAGAAATTAAAAGATTTGATAACAGATTGGATATTTGTGCTAAGTAAAAGAGAGGAGATGAGAACTGCAAGGAGATTGCTGGCCTCAATAACTAGAAAGATGGAGGTACCCTCAATAGTAATAGGGAAGTTCAGAAGAGGGGAGATTTGGGTGAATGATAATGAGGTTTGTTTTGGATATGATAACATTGAAATACTAAAACACATTTAATTTAAAGTGTCTCACAATTAGTAATGAGGGACAAGAGCTAAAGGGAGAGACTAGGTCTCTCTATATAAATCTCTGACTCATCTGCATTCAGTTACAATTGACCCTAATGCCAATTCATTACATCATCATGAAAGATAGGATAAAGAAGAGGAAGAGAAGGAAGGACAAATCCTTGGGGGATATCAACAATTAGTCACAATTAAGCTGGGTTAAGATTCAACTAAAGAGACTGAGAAGTCATCTACTAGCCCTATTGAGGGCTCTCTTAAGCAGCGTAGCTAAGACGTGGAGACATACCCTATAATAGCTGTCAGGTGCAGAGGGCAAGAGGAAGACATGGATGATTTTGTAGGAATCAGAGAAAAGCCCGTCGATAAGGAGAAATCAAAGATGACAAGAAATGTGGGAGTTATAATGGGGCAATTTGCTAGAAAAATGGAAGACAATGTTATCAATGATATATGTAGAAGGATTGGCTTTGGCAGACAGGAGCACCTCATCATCAAAGACTTCTTTAAAGGAGAAGGTAGTGAAGAGATGGTGCAGAGGGATGTGATAGTGGCAATAGAATTAATATATAGAAATTTTTATGCCTCATCTGTAAAATGGGAAAAATAATAGCATTTACCTTTTTTATGAAGATAAAATGAGATATTTGTAAAGTGATTTTTTTTGCAAACTTTAAAGTGCTATATAAAGGCTAGTTGTTATTTTTATTATTAATTTTAAGTTTCACATGATTGCTGATGCAGTACCTAAGCAGTACACAGATTTTGGGAATCTATATATATTCAGTGAATGCATTAGAGTGATTTGAGGAATGGGGGAACTGAGAACTGAAAGTCAAAACAATTTTGCCAAGACTTTTTTTTTAAATTGCTCAATCTCTTAGGTAATTAATAATGAGGAGTTGGATAATTTCGTATTCCTTCTTTCACAGTTTAGAACCAATAAGCTATAAATACTCAAAAGCCAATTTATGACCTTAGCAAATAATTCAATCATGACAGGATGTCAGATCCCTTCAGTTTAAACCTTCTAATAGGTTCCTTTTTATACATCTGAAGGAACAGTGCCACAGGTCTACATGAGATAGATGAAGTGTAAGGGTGCTGGGTGGACCCCAAATACGGACAGTCTGGGTCGTGCTCAAATGAATTCGACTCAAGCCTTCTTAAAGCCAAAGAAAACAAAGTTTATTAAGGATTTGCCTAATTGGGTTGCCTCTTAAGGAATCTAAGTATTTGTAACGCTTGTATTCACAAGTGGGCCAGATAGAATCCCTATTAGACAGAGTCTAAGCTGGATTGAATCTGAGAGCCTTCATGGAGGCAAAGCAGGACTTAAATACAGAAAAGAGTTTAAGAGAGATGGGGGGTGGGTTGGTCTGGTATTCCAGGGTGATGGGAGGAGGGGTTCAAGGAGGGTCTTGAGGAGCAGTCCAAGGAGGGAATCCAAGGAGAGTCAAAGGCTGGAAATAGCTGGAGGCTAGCAGGAGATATCAGACAATGTGGGGTTTGGATGGAAAGCAAGTGGGGAAATCCAGAGATCTTGATAGGGGAAGTATGAGAATGGATACATATCTTGATGGGAGTGGTGGGCAGCCTGGGACAGGGGTGGAGGGGGGGTGTTGATGGGATCAAGGGTGGGGAATGCAACAGAGACCTGAAATGATAATGAAAAGCCCATGGGCTTCCTGAGACTGCCGGAACAAAAGGGAAGATTAGATTTGAGTAAGAAAAGCCAGATTAAGTGGGGAGATTCAAGGGGAGCTCAAGGAGACTCCCAGAGCCCGAACCTCATCAAGATCTTCAAAGGACACACAAATACTTCAACAATGTTAATAGCTTTGTATGGATTGTGTGGGCTACATGGCGCAGTGGGGCCTGGAGTCAGGAAGATTCATCTTTGTGAATTCAATTCTGGCCTCAAACACTTACTAGCTGTGTGACCCTGAGCAAGTCACTTAACCCTGCTTGCCTCAGTTTCTTCATCTGACACAAGCCATGTTCACTCATAATAAAGAGTATTCTTCACCAAAAGGCAAAATTCTCCAACATATACCATATTTGCAGAGTTCACATAAAAGTTCCAGATCTTTCCTTAGCTACCTTTCCACCTACATCTCCATTAACCAACTGTCTTTCATTCAACCTTCCAAGCAGCAACCTCCTATTTCAATCTGCCCAGCCTCTTCAGCAGCAGCTTCCTTGCTACCACCCACCAATGCCACCAAGATGACATTTTCCCCCTCTTAAGTGCAGCAGAACTACCACTAGGACTCAGAGGCTGTTATCAACCAACAGATCAATCCGGAGCTCTAGATCTGCTAAAGCTACTTGTCTGTGTCTTACTTCAACCAGGATGATGAATCATTGAAGAACTTTACCAAGTACTTTCTATACCAATCACATAAGAAGAGGGGATATGTTAAGAAGCCGATAAAACTTCAAATCCAACAAGATGGCAGAATTTTCCTTTAGGCCATCAAGAAACCAGACCATAGTGACCAGGAGAGTGAGATGAAGTGTAGTGGATTTTGTACTTGGAAAAAAATGTCAGTCATTTGTTACTGGAATTGCACACACTGGCAACGGGCCAAAATGACCTCCATTTCTGTAATTTCTTCAGAACCAACTACTTGGATCAATAGGTAAAATCCATCAAAGGACTGGCTAATCATACAATCAAAGTAGACAAAATGTCTCCATCTCTCTCAATTCTCAAAAAGTGGAATATCCTTTTAAAAAGCACATCCTTGAAGACAGTACTAAGTCTCAGTGTGACTTCCCCTGCATTGAACTGTTGGAATGACTTACTACTATGTTTCAGAGCAGGTGTATTTTAGGTATCTGACTTTTTCAGGTCTCTTTTCACTACAGTCCATCTACTTACTATTCAGCTGTCAAAATGACTTTCCTAAAGCACGGGTCTAACCACTTCACTCCCCTATTCAATAAACTCCAGTGATTTCCTGTCACCTCTAACATCAAATTTAATATCCTCCACTCATTCGTCAAAGCCTCCATGGCTCTCCCCTCACTCTTCCAGTTTTTACACCCCTCTTACACCTTGAGCTAGACACACCATCTCCAACTCTGGATGTTTGCTCTAGCTGACCCTGTAGCTGGGATACTCCACCTCCTTAACTGTGCCTCTTGACTTTAAGTTCCAACTAAAATCCCACCTTTAATAGCAAGCATTTCCTGATTTTTCTTAATTCCCTTAATTCCTCTCACTATTCATTATTTCCAGTTTGCCCTATATGTATGTGTGTCTCATTTGTACCTAGCTGTTTACATGTTGTCTCTTCTATTAGAATGTAAGAGCCTTAAGGGCAAGGACAATATTTTACCTTTCTTGAAATAGTGTCTAGCACATCAAAGATGATTAATAGATGTTTATTGACTTATTTGCAATAGTTTACATTGATCAAATAGAACGAAAATCACTTAAAACATCAGGGCCTCCTGGAGAATCATTTTCTTAAACCATTCAATCTAGTCAAAAATGAAACTACATAATAGTCTTCACCATATTAAGTTATTTCCGCTCTTAGTCTAGTTATCACAGTCTTGTATTTTTTTTATAAACTTTTATCTACTGTCTATGAAAAAAGAAAGTCTTTGGTGATGTGGGAAAAAAATTTAGTACAAAGCATAGTTGTAGAGTTGATAATTAAATAAAAATGACATTCAAGTGGGAACAAGGACTTCAGAATAAAGTATTGTCCTAGTGCTAATTTGTAATATGTAACCTAAAGAGGCAATGGGGCAGAGCATGCTTCCATAGTGCCAGGCGTGTGCTAGGCCCTGAAGAGAGAAATATAAAAAAATAACAATCTCTACTCGTAAAAAACTCATATCCTGCTGGAGTTACAACATGTAAATGTATGAAAATATCCAGGATAAACAGAGCGTGTCCCAAAAGTCTATTAAGCTTAAAACTGCATTGAGACTTTGGGGACACAGTATTATATAATATAAATTCAAAATATTCAAGGTAGTTGGAAAGGGAAGCGCTGGCAGTTGTTCTGGTAGTTATAGAGATTAGGAAAGGCTTCATGCAGAAGGTGGTTTTTTGAAGAGAAAGATAATGTATTCCAGCCATGGGGGACAGCTAGTGTAAAGGCATGAAAAGGGAAAAGGAGTGAGAGCAGGGATAACACCAGATTTTTTTGAGCCATCAAGTTCTGGAAGGAGAGTAATATAAAATGGGATGTAAAGAAATTATTTTTCTGGGCATAATTCTGACCAAAAAGGAAGACCTGGTGGATGAAGTATAAATGATGGGAATGTTGGAAGCAAGGAATGTGACCATGCCACCTTAAAAGTTCATGAAAGACACTTTGCTACTTCCATGGACAGGTGAAAAATCACAAACTAGCCACACTTTCCTTAGACATATATTTCCTTTATGAAACTTTTATTCTACTTCTTATATGCATATTGGTTTTAGATACAAAAGAGAAATCTGGACATAGTAAAATGCATACACCATGTTAGAGGCTCTGGGATTTCACAATTCAGAGATAGCTCAAGTAGAACCTCATGGCTTAAAATTCTACAGAGGAAGTCAGTGCAAAGCAAGTCAGTTTTCAAGACTGAAATTCTCACGACACAAATACACATTATCCCAAGCAGTTAGAAAAGGAGGAGCTATCTAAAAAGACTAATGTGGGCCCACAGGGAATTCATGGATCACCTTAGATTTTTAAAAGACATGCTCAGAATAAGAAAACAAAGACAGATAACTGGGGATGAATATAAACAAGTGTCATGATCTTGTGAGAATATTTTTTTTTAATGCCCTACATTTCCCAAAATGTGTTGAATCTGACAATGAATACTAGGGAAAATAAAATGTTTGGGATGATGGGGTTTATGCTATATGGAAGGGGAAAATAGTATGAAATGAAGACTGCTGCCAAAATTCAATTAGAAGTCAATAATGGACAAGGCATAGAAGACAGAATTATTTACTTCTCTTTTCTCTACCAAGAATTCTTTGAACTTAAGTCTCCTCATCTATAAAATAATATAGAATTAATTATTTAGAATATGGAGATAATGTGGAATAATTATTTCTTGGATCTCTTATAACTGTAAATCTTGTGTTCAGAGTGAACAAATATTCCAGGCCCTGGGAAACCAGTGTTAATTCTTGACCCACTTCTATCATTCTAAGTTCTCACGATCCTGCAAGGTATGCAATCAACAAATGAAAGAGTACTAGATCTTTGCCTGCTTATCTCTTCAAATGTGTGTTAAAAATTGATTATCCAAAATAAAAGGAAACTGAGAACAAAGTTACCGAGTCATCTATGATTCAATTTGCAAAGCTAGCATTTGCTTATCAAACCAGATCACCTGACTCCTCAGAGATCAGAGACAAGGAGTAATTTACTGAGGTAGTTTTAATAACAAAAAAGAGGATGAAAAAATGACAAACTTGTTTTGAACATATTTCAAGTGAACAAGGCAGGTCAGCTTCTCTCAGACCTTCTTAATCCTCTATTACAAGTCCTTTCCTCCAGGTGGTACTTTTGTAACCAGAAAGTGTACAGGGAAATAGGAACTTGTGGTTAATGGTTAGCAGTCAACCCCATCTTCTTTGGCAGATTCCATTATTCAACTGACACTCCAACTACAGGAAAAAAAAAAAAAGGTGGGGATGCTTACCCATTAAGACCGGAAAAAATAACTTTCTGACGAAACTTTCTCCAACTGCCAGAAAGGGGAACTTAACCTTTTGATAAACTCATCATCTTATAATTATTTTATTCTTCTAAATTATCTACTAATGATGGAGTTGAGACTCAGACCCTCCTTGAGCTCCCCTTGAATCTTCCCACTTAATCTGGCCTTGCTTACTCAAATCCAATCTTCCCATTTGTTCTGGCAGTCTCAGGAAGCCCCTGGGTTTTTCATTAACATTCTGTTCAGGTCTCTGTTATATCCTCTACCCTTGATCCCATCAAAATCCCATTCCCCAGGCTGCTGACCACTCCCATCAAGATCTTATCCATTCTCATACTGCCCCTATCAAAATCTCTGGATTGCCCCACCTGCTTCCCACCCAAACCCCCCATTATCTGATATCTCCTGATAGCCTCCAGCTGTTTCCAGCCTTTGACCTTCCTTGCATTCCCTCCTTGGACTTCTCAAGACCCTTCCTAAACCCCTCCTCCCATCACCCTGGACTACCAGACCACCACCCCCAGATCCCTCCTATACTCTTTTTTGTATTTAATGTCCATCATGAAGGCATTCAGATGCAATCCACCTCAGACTCTGTCTAGCTGGGATTCTATCTGGCCCACTTGTGAATACAAGTGTCAAAAATACTTATGTTCCTTAAGAGCCAACTCAATTTGGCTAATCTTTAATAAACTTTCTTTTCTTTGGCTTTAAGAAGGCTTGAGTCGAATTCATTCGAGCACAACCTGGACTGTCAGTATCTTGGGGTCCCCAACACCCCAGAACCTCATCAGCATGGTCTTCTTCGGCAACGAAGGATGAACACACACACATACATACACATACACACACACCCATACACACACACACGCCAAGCATCAGTTGACATGTAGCAAAAGGGATGTTTAGGGGGACAAGCAGGGCAAAATTCCTTTAAAGTAATAACATCTGTTCTTTATTTTACAAAGAAAATATCAATCTATTAAATTACTGGTAGTACAAATTCAGAATAGCAACAATAATTAGAAAAAGGTAAATTACAAAATTACTAAAGGTACACATAGTGAGTACATGAGGGCAGCTAGATGGCCCAGGGCATAAGAGTGCCACACTGTAGCAGCAAGCACCCTGTCACATCCAGGAGGGCCTGCTAGCACAGGTTCTTAGATATTCTTTTCCAAAAGGAAAGCAACTTTTGAGGGGTCAACAATCTTCTTTAATTAAATTTGCCAACAGTGAAAATACAAGCAGATATAAAGACCAACAGACAGAATTTCTAACTGTCTGACCATAAGCAATACATACATCACAGATCAACAAACACATCCAGCTGTCTGACCATTACATATATATAGTTACCAGAGAGAGAAGCACCAGCATCTGGGTTTTTTAAAGCTCCTTAACAGCTACCCAGAGTCTCATCTGGCACACGAACCTTCTTCTAAAGAGTAAGCCCCCAAAACAAAACCTCACCTCAGAGTATATATATATATATATATATATATATATATATATATATATATATATATATATATATATATATACACTTTTCAGAGCTGGAGGACATGGCCCTCATGACCTAGTGCCTCATTAGAAATTAACAAAAGGTGTGGGCTTTCCTAGATAAAAGTATCCCCAATCAAGCTTCCCTTAATGGGCAGGCCCATTAATGGGAAGGAAGGCCTTTAATTTTCATTAACATAATTAACAGGAAGACCTGAATTAAAATCTGACCTCAGACACTTACTAACTGTGTGACTCTGGGCAAGTCACTTGCCTCTGTTAGCCTCACTTTCCTTATCTGAAGAATGAACTGGAGAAGGAAATGATAAACCACCCTAGTATCTTTGCCAAGCAAACTCAAATGAGATCGTAAGAAGTCAGACACAGCTGGAAACTATTGAACAATAATACTCATCATGAGAGAGGAGATACTTAACCTTTTTGATTTCTCAAATTGCCCAAGGCAGAAAACAACTCAAGAAGTATTGTAAGATTAACAAAAGGAGTTTAAAGCAACTAATATTTTCTAATGTTTCCAATTATAATCTGCTCTTATGTGCTTCTATTGCACATGGGTAAAGTATGGCTTAAGGGGAGAATATTTCAAAAATATCCTAGAATCAGTACAAACTCTTAGGGCCTTCCACGTCAGTTCTTGGTCTAAAATTTACCTGCTTTATTTCTTAATAGGAACTCATGCTCCACAATTGTATCCTTGAGTATAGAAGATCATTTAAATTTTGGTACGTAATTTAAAAATAGTTTATTTTCAATAAAAATATTTATTTCTGTCTTTCTGCATCTGGGGCTTAGGGATACATTGACACTGAACATTTCATAAGGCATTCATTCACTGAACATCTTACAGCTTTAACACAATGCATCATAATATAACATTGAAAATGTTTTATAGTCACTGAATTAATATGAGGTCTTTTTTATTAATGATAGTGCTGAGGTTCAGGAGTGCTGGGGACTCCGAAATACCAACACACCGGGTGCTGCTCAAATGAATTCACCTCAAGACTTCTTTAAACCAAAGAAAAAGTTTTTATCAAAGATTGACCATATTGGGTTTACTCTTAAGGAGCCTAAACATTTGTAATGCTTGTACAGGCCAGATGCAATCTCAGCTGGACACAGTCTGAACTGGATGGAATCTGAATGCCTTCATGGAGGCGAGGTGGAATTTATACCCAGAAAGTCCGTAAGAAAGATCTAGAGGTGGTCTAGTGGTCTGGGAGGAGGATCTAAGGAGGATCTTGATGGGATTGGGGTAATCAGTGATGTAATCCAGGGAGGTGTCAGAAAATGCAGGGCTTGGGTAGATGTAGGTGGGGCAATCAAAAGGTAACTGACAAGGAAGGCCAGGCTAGGCCAAGGGCAATGGATTTGAATATGAAAGGCCAGACTAAGTGGGATGATTTCAAGGGCAACTCAGGGAGGTTCCCAGGGTCTAAACTCTATCAATAGCACTTCTTTTTTAAATTTTCCAAGGAGCAGTTTTTTAAATTGATCTCTCCCTTCCATTTTTCTTCGTAAGCAATTTCAGAAAACAAAAAGCAAATTCTTCAATACCTAGCTACATAATACTACAAAACAAATTCTCACATTAGCCATGTTTAAACAGTCTCTATCTCCCTTTTAAGTTTGTTGCTCTTCTGTAAGGAGGTGAGTAACATATTACACTGTTTTTTCTTGCCAACTCATTTATTATATTATATCAATAAGACCCTCTCTTAACTAACAGTTTTGGGCTACCATGAAAAGACATGCTATAAATATTTTCTCCCCCTTTTGGTATCAAGATTCTGGGTTTTAAGGGTAGTGCGCCATAGCAGACCCCTCTTTTAAGGCCTCTTACGACCTCAGCTAGGGGACTCTCTCTCTTGTTACCAGGCTCTCCCTGCTGCAAGGCTCCACCAAGGTTCTTTCCCTGCTGATTCTGGATTCAGGGATTGCTTCTGTGCTGTCCTTTCTCTACTACAGGCTGTCAGGACTAATTCATCCTGGGTTTTGCCAAGAGTCTATCTTAGACAACATGGTCTTGGCCACTGGTGCCTACTCAGTCCTTCTGTGTATGTTTTGAAGCTGCCTTCTCTTCTAGGCTAGTGTTGGGTTGGTGTCTTGTTGGATGTAGACCAACCTCAGGCTCTATTTTTGGGAGTGCTGTGCTGGACCCGCTGGGAATGCCCTAAGGCTGCTCTCTCCTAAAATGAGTTTAGGTAGTAAGCTGCTAGCTTCAGGGAGGCTTGGGCCCCTGACCAACTTAAGCAGACAGTGGTCAACTAAAATACTCCAATCTGTTCTGTGGCCATGGGATAGCTGTGCTTATGTACTGGAGGGCCTCCTCACAACTCCACCAAGGATCCTGGGGTAGCTGCACTAAGTTCTTTTCCTGTCATGGAGGTTTGTCTTTCCCAGATCTCTGAAGGACTCCAGGGGTCCCTCTGTAAAGTCCTCAGTTATATATGAGAGTCTAGAGGTGATACCATACTAACCACAGTAGAGTGGTTCATCTCTAAGCCTCAATGACATGTTTGAGGAGATCTGGGATGTTTTGCATCCTAGCACATCTCCATCTTCCATAACGCCCCCTCCCCCCCATATAAAGTCTTTAAACATTTTCTGATACTTTTTTTTTCAGTTCTGTCAGTACAGCCTACATTCATATTACATATGACATTCTTTTGTAAAAGTGAAAGCAGGGCATTCTTATAACAGCATAAATACATCGAGTCTGTGTCTGAAATTATGATACGTTCCATAAATCATGATACCCCTTAATGTACAAATTAAACAATGTTTCTTAAAAACATACAATAATTGTTCAATTATTGAATCAAAATGAATAATTCCAAAACTAACAGAGGAGGTTTTGAAACATATTCAACTGCTATCTGTTAACATGCAGTTTCACATCCTCATGTTTTAGAAGAACAATGCTGAACACAAACTAAATTTATCTCTATAAAAAAATTAAGGCAGAGTTTAAACAAGTAAGCAAGAAAAATTTAAACACAGTAGCAGAATGTAACACTATAAGTTTCAACAAGTTTGGTATATCAAACAAGTCTACTACATCAATGAGAAGCCTTTTGGTTTTATTTCATAGACTGTGCTTAACCATGCCAGATATTTTTTTTTGCAAAGTTGCTCTCATGTTAAGATACCACACTTTGAGTTACCATTTTGATAACCCCATAGAATGCTACTATAAATGTATTTATATATGAAACTTGTGCATTGAACTATAATGTGAATGTATATGTATGTAATTGCATGTCTTCACATTAATAAACATGTGTGCACATACATGTGAATATATGTACAACATATTAGATGTGTATATTATATTATTATAGTTTACATATTATGTTATATATGATACAATTGTATGGTATAAGTTATATGGACTACAAAAATATGTATATATTATATGCATATTTGTGTATATATAATATATACAAAAACTGGGTATATTATGCATATATTCATGCTACAGTTAAATGTATGATGCTAATTAAGATGGTAAATATAGTGGTTATTGTACCTGGGGTTTTATTTTAAATACCTCTGAAAACCAATTCCATTGTGTTTGCCATTTGTGGGGACTGGGATAAAGGGAAAGAGAGCAAGAAATAAAGAAACTGAACTCTAAAAAGTATCACAACAAAACAGAAAATAGAGTGTAAGAAATACCGTCATATGAGTAGCCTATAGCAGGGGTGAGGAACCTGCGGTCTTCAGGCCACATGTGGCCTACCAGATATTCTTGAGTGTAGCCTTTTGATTGAATCCAAATTTTACGGAAAAAAAATCTTTTTATTAATTAATTAATTCATTTATTTTTTTGTTTCTTTCTTTATTTATTCCCACCCCTGGCCTAGAGCGACAGAGTTCAGTTCTCTAGGGGACAAATCATCAAATTAATTGATATTATATAAGCAATCTCTTAACATTAAATTGTACTCTAAATACTATTTCATGCCTCTATTTTTAAGTTATGATCTATGTGACCAAAGGTTAGTTTTTATATGTAGCAGGGATTTCTCCTAAATTTACAAAATCAAGTAGCTTTTAAATATAATATTTTATTTTTTATAAGTTGTCATGTTCAGAACTGAATGTAATAAAATATCTGTGTTACCAGGAAGAGTATAGATTAGATATTTTCTCCTTTTCAATATACTGTATGTGTCACTTAATATCATCTGTGTGTGTTTGTCCTTTGTGGCTGAAGAAGCCCATGCCATCAGAGAAATGATGACATGACTTGCACTTGACTTTGTTTTGAGTGAGGGAGGGCTGTGCAGGTCAGCAGCCTCACTTCTCCCCCAGAGCCATCTGGGTCCAGTGACCTGATAATCATCAGGATGACTGGAGATGATCCATTATCATCTAGTTTCACTGTTGTCCCATGCCAGTGACATATTGAGCTTTTAGTCCACCACAATTGCGATATTTTCAACAAACTCTTTCAGTCTAGATGCCCATCTTGTGTTCATGAAACCTATTCCTTTTAACTTAGTCTATGAATGTTTTATTGACCCTTACATTGAAAAAATGAGTTTTAGTTGTTAAGAAGAAAAAAAAAAACATGAAACTTTATAGATGAATTGTACAATTGTTTAATAGCTTTGAAACTCAAGGGTACAAATTCTGCCTGGGCTTTGAGTTGATACCTTACTACCTGGTATTGTCATGCTAACTATATAAAATTTCTTCAAAGAATATTTGCATTACCATGTGAATGTGAATTTTAAAACCACTGATTATTATGTGAGCTGTGTTTATCCTTTGTTTTTTTTTTATTTTCAGTGTCCTACAATCACTACCAAATAACTTAAGATTTTTTCCCTCCCTCCCCCTCCTTACCTGCTCCCTCCCTAAATATATTCTTTTTAGGAGCCCAAGATTAAAATTCTCTATTCACTCTATCCCATAGGCATAAACAATATATTAATGGCAGGTAGCGCCACAGTCTTTTAAAAGTTTGTAGGACACTTGACAGAGATATTATTTAAGAAGACTAAATTCTCAAGACTAAAAACTCTCCCTTTTAAAGTGAAAATATGTTTTCCTTCCAGAGTATGACTTTAAATTTAAGGGAATTTTTTTAGTGTTAAGATTTTAAAATCTCATACCTCATTGTATGTACCATAGGCTCAGATTAATTTTACACTAAGAAAATATACTTATCAACTTCAAAATTATAGCTTATATATTTTTAATTCATAGCATTCAAAAGCTTCCTAAGGTATATATGCACTTTTATATTCTTATACAACAACAGAAAAAAATCTTTCCAAAAACAGTTTGTTCAAACACATTTGAAACATCATATTACATATACATCTTTAGACCACAAAATACAATAAAATATTTCTCCACTAACAAAATAGGGCTAGGTCTCACTAGAGGAAGAGTTAATTCACGGGAAAACATACAAATAGTTAAGTAAAATGAGAGTGAGAAAATGCAGTGACACCTTCTCTGCTACCTCTGTATCTAAGTATCATGTCTATATATAATCTATCTATAAATGTGTCTATACATGTGTTTCTGTGTGCTTAACCTTCAGTATATTCTAGGAACATAATTCTAGAATTTACATGGTGATAAGCAAGACTCAAGGGTGATGGGATACCTAACTTCCCAATTACTGTCAAGGCCACCACTGTTATCCCACTCACCCAGGCTCACAATCTCAAAGACATCCTGGACTCGTCATTTCTCTCTCACACCACATGTGTAATCTGCTGCCAAGTCTTCTCTATCCTACTTTCACAACATCTCTCACACCCACTTCTTTCTCTCCTCTGACACTGCTACTGCCCTGGTACAGGTCCTCATCTTCTTAATGCCTGGATTATCACTGTAGCCTCCTTGTTATCTCCCTTCCTCAAGTCTTTCCTCAATCCAGTCCGTGGATTCAGTTGTCAAATTGATACTTCTAAAGTGCAAGTCTGACTACATCATCCTTTCTTCATCTCCCTACCACTTTCAGTATTAAATATAAAATCCTCTGTCTTTTCATACCCTTCCTGAACTAGTCCTCTCCAGGCATTTTTCTTAGATAGCCTTCATGCCTGGAATTCTCTCCCTCCTTATCCTCTGAGAACATACAAGACATAGGGGGCAGCTAGGTGGTGCAGTGGATAGAGCACCAGTGCAGGAGTCAGGAGGACCTGAGTTCAAATCTCACCTCAGACACTTGACACTCACTGGCTATGTGACATTGGGCAAGTCACTTCACCCCAATTGCCTCATCCTGGGTCATCTCCAGTCATCCTGATGAATATCTGGTCCCTGGATTCAGATGACTCTGGAGGAGAAGTGAGGCTGGTGATCTTATACAGCCCTCCCTCACTCAAAACAAAGTCAAGTGCAAGTCATGTCATCATTTCTCTGATGGCATGTTCTTCTTCAGTAACAAAGGATGAACACATGCAAGATACAGGGGAGACCCTGATCCTTTTAGGCCAAGGTCTTTTCAGCTTTTCACTTTGAGTGAGGTAATGCCCATTCAGTGAATAGACCCCTTTAAGAAATGAGTCAAGGGATGGCCCCTTTAATAAAAAAATAATACTAATAAAAAAACTAGGAGGGAAGACCCTCAGGGAACTGGCCAAAAGAGAAACTGTTACTATTTACATTGACTTTGAGCTGTCCAGTCTATGAGCTCCAGAGTGAAATGGATTTAAGGTCTGGTTTTGGGGAAAGAAATCTAGTCAGTAAGTTAGCTAGGAAGCTGTCAGTCATCAAAATTTACCTTCCTTTAGGGAGAAGAAAGAGAGGAGAAGGAGAGAGAGAGGGAGAGGGAGAGGATGAGCTGAGTTACTCAACTGAGTCTCCATTCAGGCAGCTTAGACTACTAAACAGGTTGTGTTTTTCCTTCATTCTCAAAGAGGACCATGACATCAGGGAGATGATAGCATGACTTGCACTTGACTTTGATTGGAGGGAGGAAGGGCTGTGCAAGGTCATGGGCTCACTTTCTCTTCCAGAGCCATGTGAATTGTCCTGGGGAATATCTGGCCACTGGTCCCAGATGGCTCTGAAGGAGAAAGTGAGGCTGGTGACCTAGCACATCCCTCCCTCACTCAAGTCAAAGTTAACTGCAAGCCATGTCATCATCTTCCTGATGCCATGGTCCTCTTCAAGAATAAAGGACAAATACAGTAAGATATATACAAAGAAGATGGAAGATAATCCCAGAGGCAAAGACACCAGAATCTGGAGAAGCCACAAAAGACAACCCACAGAATGTGAGCCATGAGCTGATTCCATCATTCAGTTTATACTGGGTCAAGATGGGAGTTTTTATGAAGTGA
Organism: Bettongia penicillata ogilbyi; assembly: GCA_023548195.1. Lineage (NCBI taxonomy): Eukaryota > Metazoa > Chordata > Mammalia > Diprotodontia > Potoroidae > Bettongia > Bettongia penicillata. The sequence goes on along the minus strand of JAJHZJ010000302.1, from coordinate 3,382,786 downwards.
TGAAAAAAGAGATGAGGGAACTAAAAATCACTGAATATGAATGAGCAAATCTCTCATTACTGGTCCTTATTTGTGAAGTAAGCTCAAGGCAGAGGTAGCTTTCAATGTAACTCCTTCCTAGGCTAACCTCCTTGATGTCATCTCCATCAAGTTTAAATTAATTAGTTTTTCATATCAAGGCTTGTTTTAATGATAGATAAATGTACTGCCTGGCTATTTGTCACTTGAAAAATTACAGTTTCATTAATCTATAGACTTACATATTCCACACCAGACTTTCTATAGGATATAATTAGGTGCCAAACATAGCATCTGAGGAGAATATTCCTTTGATGAACAGGACAACTTTTGAATAAATAAACAGGAGATATGACAACTCTCCATTGCTTTCTTCCTCACTGCAGGTGGTTGAAATGTCTCCTTCTGATTTCTTGCTCAAATTACTGTAGGTCTTTAAAAACACTCTCTGAAGTGGTATTCATATGTTATCTCTGCATTATCCTAATCTGATAGCAGAAGCCATCTGAAGGAATGAGTGGTGTGTGCTAGAAAGTTTTCTATTTGTCCTGTCCCTACTCCCCCCAATATAGACATGACCTTACTGTAGAAACATTCTTAGACAGTTCTTACAGGTATATATCTTCTAAAAAGACTGTTGGCAGAGTCATGATAGGGATTTTCTGCGTGGTACTCACTATGCCCAAACTAGAACAGCAAGTCAGTTTGAACTCAAAAGTACCAGGCACCCTCAGAGGAAGCACAAGTGGCCTACTCTTATCAGATTCCTCCTGTGACAGAGTACCAGCAGAGCTAACACATACAGGAAAAGAGCTGTCCTTGACCATCATCACGATGCTAATAGTCCACAACCAGAATCTCCCTTCTTCTTTCATCATCTCTTTTCATATTGGAATTTATAGACTGGTAAGAGTCCAGTGTCATATGCAGTGAAGATGATGGATTCTATTTCTTCCTGTCCACTCCATCTATCATTCCCAGTCTTTCACTTACCTTAAACCTCTAACTACTGGCTCTTTCTCTGATGCTTATAAAAATTCCCATGTTTTGCCCATTCTTAAAAGAAAAAACTTACCTGATTCTGCCATTACCTCTAGGTATAAAATTATATCTTCCCTCCCTTTCATTGCTAAATTTTTCAAGAAAATTCCTTACACTCAGTGCTCTCACTTCCTCTCCCCTCATACAATTCTAAGCCTTCTGAAATCTGGTTTCCAAACGCATCATTTGGTTTGAAATTCTTTGTCCAAAGTTACCAATGATCTCTTAATTGTCAAATCTAATGACTTTTTCTCAGTCCTTATCTTTCTTGACCTTCTTGACAAACATTTGCCATTGTCCTTTACTTTCTCTTACTTGATACTGTCTCCTCTCTGTCTCTCTCTCTCTGTCTCTCTGTCTCTGTCTCTCTCTGTCTCTGTCTCTCTCTGTCTCTCTGTCTCTCTGTCTCTCTCTCTCTCTCTCTCTTTGCAATTTTGTTCTCCTGATTTTCTTCCCATATGCCTGACTTCTCCTTTTCTGACACTAAATTCATGTTGCATCGTCTAGGGCTCTGTCCTGGGTTCTTTTCCCTTTTTTCTCTATATTATCTCATTTGGGGATCTCATTAGCTCCCATTGGTTCAATTGTTATTTCCATATAAATGATTCTCAGATCTATGTATTAGCCCCTAGTCCCTCTCTTGGGCTTCATTTGCAGATTACTGGCTGCTTTGGGTATATCTTCAACTGAATATACTATAGTCAGCTCAGATTCAACGTGTCCAGAAGAGAATTCATTATCCTTCCCCACAAATACTCCCCATTTCTGAATTTTCTATCACTGTTAAGGATACCGCCATCCTTCCAATGAGGCATGCCTACAATTTCAGTGTCATCTTTCAAATCTCACACTCATTCTTTCCATTTATCCAATCTATTGCCAAATCCTGTCGTTTCCACTTTCATAACATTTCTCCATTCACATGGCTGCCACCTTTGTTTAGGCTCAGTGGAATATGTCCAGGATTAAATACAAAATGTTACTTGGCATTTAAAGTCTTTAGTAATCTGGATTTTTCCTACTTTACCAATCTTATTTCACATAATCCCTCTATTAACTCAACAATTCAGCTATGGTGGCATAATTGCTGTTCCATCTCCTAACCTTTGCACTGTCTGCTCCACATTCCTGGAATGTTCTGGCTCCTCATCTCCACCTCAAAATTTGCCTGACTTCCTTTAAGATTCAACTTTCACCTTCTGTAGGAGGCCTTTTCTGACCCCTTCCCAGATACTAGCACCTTCTATTCTGAGAACAACATCCATACTCATTTTGTGTGTATTTATTATTTACATGTTGTCTACCTTGTAAGAATATATGCTTCTTGGGGGCAGGAACTGATTTTGCTCCAAAATTTGCCTTAAACAGAGAGTAGATGGAGCCATTGTAATTGCATGGTATGTATTGTAATAGACTGCATGGAGTTACTATATTTAAACAGGGATCCAAGACTCATCTGTGACTAAGGTTGCTCAGGGTTTGCTCAGAGGATGTTCTTTATAAGAGGCAGCCAAAGATTCTGGCTAAAGATCAATAGGTGGCAGCAGAGAAAGATGGGAATCAATACCCACAATATACCATTGTACCTAAAAGAAAACAGGGAGCTGGAAACAGCAGAGATCCTATCTGAACCAGGATCAACAAACATCAATGCCCCATGGGAAGCAGATCCCATGGGAGACATCACCAGAAGATACCAACATCCATATAACATGAGAGGCATGAGTTCCCTTCTACATATGATCCTTGGATCTCTGTAAAGATCTCTACAGCTGTGCATTGGATATACTTGTTCCATAATGTATGCCATTATAAATATGTACTTTAATCACCTGTGTTCCTTAAATGTGTGGTACATAATGTGATTCCTCTGCCTGGCATTTTTTTTGGAGGGGAGAAGTCAAAGCAATTGGGATTAAGTGGCTCGACCAAGCTACTAGGTGTCAAATGTCTGAGGCTGGATTTCACTCAAGTCCTCCTGACTCCAGAGCTGGTGTCTATTCACTGTACCACCTAGTTGCCCCTATCCATTATTTTTAATGCTGCTTTATGAATATGCAGGAGAATGTATCCAAAGTTTATAAGGAAATGTTCTATTACTCCTTTTCCTTCTATGATTTTGCTTTGACCTTATATTCTGGCTGGTTAGTAAAAGTAAACACATTGGTATGACACTCAGTCATTATGGTTTTGAGTGGATTTGGATCTACAGAGTGCCTTGAACCTGGAATACCTTTTTTCAACAATGCCTCCCTCCCCCAAAAAGAGAGGCACCACAGTAAAAGGGGCTCAATTCCAAAGTTACCTAAAGGTAAAGATTTAGAATGTTGATAAGATGAGATCCAGTGGGGAGAAATATCTGAATAGCATCCTTCCCACCCTGAGAAAGGTATGGTGGCCTTACTTCTGGAGGCAGGGATGAAAACCAAGGGGATAGCAACTTCAAATTTAGTCAGATGGACAAACTCTAAGAAAGGAAAAAATGAGAAATGATTGGAGTGATCTTCATACTACTCAATCCACTTAAATGTGCTTAGGACCCCAAAATACCAACATGCCAGGTCCTGCCCAAATGAATTTGACTCAAGCCTTCTTTAAGTCAAAGAAAAACAAAGTTTCTTTAAAATTCGCCATATTGGGTAGACTTTTAAGGAATCTGAGCATTTGTGACAATTTACAAGCAGGCCAGATAGAATCTGAGCTACACTGAATCTGAGCACCTTTATGGAGGCAAGATGGATCTTATATACAGAAAGACTGTGAGAGGGATCTAGGGGTGGTCAAGTAGTCTGGAGTGACTGGTGAGGGGTCTAGGGAGGATCTCGATGGGAGTGATCTATAGACTGGGGTAACTAGAGGTCAGCTCCAAGAACCAAGGAATTTTGATAGGATCAGGAGTGGGAAGTAGCTAGAGGCAATCCTGAAGTAGGTTGGCTAGTTCATTCTAGAAGAGCACCAAAATGGCATCACTATGATAAAGTCAAGTTTCAGTGTGTCTGTCTGTGACTGATCAGACCAATATGAGCTTGGAATGCTCTACCACAGATTGGGCACAAATAGTCTGTGTGAACATTTGGGAGGGATACTCCAAAATTGCGCATCCTGCATTTACTTTGAGCTGTTTCAATTTTGCGTTGCTCATAGAGCACAACACCTTCTCTGATGTGGACATGTCATGCTAAGCGGTTCTGCGCCAGTGTCTCCCACATAACACAATCAATTCCAAAGTTCTTGAGAGAGACCTTGAGAGTGTCCTTGTATCTCCTCTTCTGACCACTACATGATCACCTGTCCCATGAGAGTTCCCCATAAAACAGTCTTTTTGGCAAGTATTGCATTTGAACAATGTGACCAACCCATCATAATTGCACTCTCCGAAGCATAGTTTGAATGCTTGGCAGTTCACTTTGAGTAAGGATCTCAGTGTCTGGTATGCTATCTTTCCAGGTGATCTTCAGAGTCTTCCTAAGACAATTCAAATGGAAGTGACTCAGTTTCCTGGCATGGTGCTGGTAGACTGTCCAGGTTTCACAGGCATACAACAATGAGGTTAGCACAACAGCTCTATAAACCTTCAGTTTGGTAGTATGTCTAATACCTCTTCTTTCTCATACTTTGCTTCAGAGCTTCCCAAAAACTGAGCTAGCTTTGGCAATGCATGCATCAACCTCATTGTCAATGTGTACATCCCTGGAAAGTACATTACCAAGGTAAGTGAACTTATCCACAGCATTCAAAAGTTCTCCATTTGCTGTAACTGATGGTTCCACATATGGATGGTGTGGTGGTGGCTGATGGAGCACCTTTATTTTCTTGATGTTAATTTTTAGGCCAAAATTAGCATAGGTAGCAGAGAATCAATCCATACTTTATTGCATCTCAGCTTTAGAGGCTGCATTGAGTACACTATGCGAACAGAAAATCATGCACCAACACTCCCTCTACTTTGGTCTTGGCTTGTAGCCTTTTCAAATTGAAGAATTTACCATCAGTGCTGACCCTGATACTGTATTCATCCTCACTGAAAGCATTTGACAACATGGCTGAAAAAATCATGCTAAAAAGCATGGGAGCAAGCACACAGCCCTGTTTCACTCCATTGGTGACTGGGAAGGCACCAGAACACTGTCCACTAGCCAGGACCCAGGCAAGCATGCCATCATGAAATTGATGTACAACACTGATGAACTTCTCTGGGCAACTAAATTTTGACATAATTTTCCATAATTTTCCTCATGACTAACAGTATCGAAGGCCTTGGACAGATCCACAAATGTTGTATACAGACCTCTGTTCTGCTCAGACAATGGTGGGCTAGGCTTGGTTAAGGACAACAGAGATTGGGGCATAGTGATAACTAAAGACTTTTGGCCTTTCAGGGAAGTGCCAGATCAAGTGGGAAGATTCCATGAGAGTTCAAGGGGGTTCCCAGAGCCTATACCCCATCACTTCCACCATTGTCCTCTTCTCTCTAGTTTCCTACTTGAAATTCTCTCACCTGATTTGGTGCAGTAACAGCAATGTACTAAGGCAGGTGAATAGATCCCAACACTCATTTCAGAAGGTGGCCAAATACTAGGTCATGTGACCTAGTTTGTAGATTTCTTCTTACACTTTCATTCGTTCTTCCATTCCTGTCTAATTTCAATCTTTACCAGGGACATTCTGAGACTTCAATAGCTTCAGAAAATAGCATGGTGTGTTCTCCCTGTTACTGATTCCCTTCTTCCAAATGCAGACAGAAATATGAAAATTTATAACTTTTTCTCAACTGTTTTGAGAATGTACAATTCAATCTAGTTTCCACCTACTGAATTTACAATCTCAATCATCTAAAAAACCCAATGGTCCTCAAACCCTAGAAGAACTTTCTGTACAAAAATCCCCTCCACTATCAACACGGAAATCAAACCCTTAGAACTTTACTCTCAAAGATAACACTTATGGTAATTTTTCTTCCCCTTTATTTATCAACTGAAAACTCCATCAAATAAAATCAAGGACCAGACACATCCAGAGACTATTACAAGTATAATACAAACACTGAAATGGTTTGTTACACAAAGGGGTTTTTTGGGGGTTTTCCCTCATGAGAAAATGTTATATTTTTGTAAAGTCAGTCTGTCATTTCAATATAATGATTCAGCTAATTGTGTTAAGCTTTGAAAATCTTTTTTTGTTTGTTTGCCTATCCCAATGTGGGGCCTTGAGGCTTTGTCAGACTTTGTCATATTTTTCTGTGTAGCCCCTAGTGTTATGTCCAAAATCAGTGCAAGAATTTCTTCATTGCACCAAAACATTTTGGAGCTACAGTTGACTTTAAAGACTTTCTATGACTTAGAGTTTAAAGGAACTTTAGAGATTTTCTAGTCCACCCTCAGCATGTTATAACTAAGGAGAAGAAGCCGAAAAAGAAACTTTGGCCAAAGTCATAAAGCTATAGTCTCAGAGAGAGCACTAGAACTCCATTGCCCAACTGCCTTTCCACTGTTCTTTCCCCTATAATTCTGTCATTTCATCCTAGAAATTTGAAAGCCCTTTTACATGTGTTTCTTTATTGGCCATCTGTACTGGTATTTTCTCCCTGCAAGTTAAATGAAAAGCATACAAAGAATAAATGTAGAATTAGGAAAAAAATATGATAAGCATTTCAAATTAATTATTCTAAGTATTCTAAATAAAATAAATCTGTGACTTAATAAGCACTCAGATTGAAATGTGTCTACATTTGCAAGTTTCAAAGCTTAGACATTAAGGATGATGAGTTGCTGTATGTACATATGCAGAGATGCTATAATTAAAATAAAAATGGATGTAATTTAGTCTAAGATTTCTCACTGAAGAGTTGTTAAAATCATGGCAGATTTGTGAGTTTGGGAGGTCCTAGAAACAACCCCATCTGTGTCCATAGCCAGCTAGTTGGCATTGTGGATAGAGTACAGGACTTAGATTCAAGAAAATGACCCTAGTTAGAATCCAGCCTCAGACACTTAGTAGTTGTGTAACCCTGAACAAGTCATTTAAGCTCTGTCTGCCTCAGTTTCCCCAACTGTAAAACAGGGATAATAATAGTGCTTCTCTCCCAGGGCTGTTGTGTATATAAAATGAGATATTTGCAGAGTGTTTTGTAAATTTTAAAGCACTCTACAGATGGTAGCTATTACTAATACTGCCATCAATTCCAAAAATGTAGCAGGCTGATTCTGGCCTAGACCCCACCTCCTATATCTGTGTCCTGCAGCATCATAATACAACATACATATTATCATTCATAACAAACTTAAGATCACCCAGGCAAATAGTGTCACTGCCTTGAGGGGGGACACAAGAGATTTGGTTAGAGCTCAGATTGTTTTCATCCAACTGTGGATATTCCCAAAAGGCATTCCCCTCTTTGTCTTTGGCCTCTTTCCTGGCAAGTTCCTCTATCAGCCCCTCCTCAACAACACACTCCGGCTCCAAATGTTCCTCTTTAGTTGGACTGGTCACGTTTTCAGTATCCTGGATCCACTCCTGTTCAAATGAAATATATAAATCAGAACTTCTCCACTAAAACACTTACCTGGGCCTGCAGTCACCTACTTTTGATACAGATATTCAAAAATACAATATCAGATGCTTTATCTGCTAGCATAGTGCTCTAACGTCAATGCAAACTAGCAAGACAAAGAGGAAATTCAGCATCAGATGGGACTGGGAATTCTTTTTTTTCCCACTAAAATATGATTATAAAATTTATAACTCTTTAGTCACTCATTTCTATGATCTTCTATCAAGTGTAAATTTGAGGAGAGAGAATGGAGTCATGTTGGAGATGTAAGACTGGAGATATGTAATTTCTCTGGGACCGAGTTTTCCCATCTGGAAAGCAAGTGGAGAGATGATTTCTAAAGTCCCTCCCAGATCTAAGTCTTATGCTCCTATCATTTTCCAGTGGAATTGAAAACAAAACACATTGGACTATAGATTGAGAAGTGGAAGGGACATTTAAGGTCATCGAGTCTATCTTCCTCACTTTACAGAGGAGGAAATTGAGACCCCAAAAGACGAAGTGACTTGTCCAAGGACATACAAGTAATAAGGCTAGATAGCACAGTGCATACAGCAATGGACCTAGAATCAGGAAGACCTCGTCATCATAGCTAACATTTATATAGTAGTATGTACCAGGAACTGTTCTAAGTACTTTACAGTTAGTGTCTCATTTGGTCCTTACAACATCCCAGTGAGGTAGATAATGCTATGATCCCCATTTTACAGATGAAAAACTGAGGTAGACAGAGGTTAAGTGACTCGCCCAGGGTCACAGACCTAGTAAGTGTCTGAGTTCTATATATCTATATCTTGATCTCAGGTCTTCCTTTTCTAGGCTCCATGCTGTGTCCATTGCACCATGTAGCTGCTTGAGTTCAAATCTAGTCTCTGACACTGTGACCATGGACAAGTCATTTAAGTGTTATCTGCCCTGGTTCCTTTTTTTTGCAAAATGGAGATAATGATGGCATCTACCTCCCAAGATGGTGAGAATGAAAGGAGATGATATTTATAAAGCATTGTGTCAGCCTTAAAGTATTATATAAGTGTTCACTATTGATGAGCAACAAAACTCAGAGTCAGACTCCATCTCCCTGTCTTCAGCTCAAATATTTTTCATTATAGCTTTCATTTAATAGTTTTCATTAAAACTTGCAAACTTAGATTTTATGGTAAGCACAAAACAGAGGGAAGCTTCTTACTCAGGGTAGGCTAGTGCTTTGTTTTTCAGTCTCTTTTGCCTCCTACCTCTTTTGGGCTATTTTTTTGAGATTTCAAGAGAGATAGATCTGCCACTTGACCTGCTCTTCTCTTCATTCTTTGTCCAGTTTCCTCTGATTGCTCCCAAATTTATATTCAGGAATTTGGATTAGGGTAGTTGAGTTAATACATTTTGATTTGCATGCTAACTTTAAAAGGAAACTGGCTAAAATACTCTTCACCTCCAAAGAGGAGAAGAAACTTATTTAAATTACAAAAAAATTCATATAACTAAATTAAATATCAAGAGAACTTCCTTACCATTAGGCCTTACAAGTTAGAAGGATATGTGTGTGTGTGTGTGTGTGTGTGTATATTTGCAATACCATGACATGAGTTAAGTGCATATCGTTTCCCTTGGTCTCACCCACAGAAGTTAAAAAATGAGGGATCCTTTTAAGCATAATGGAGAGCCTCAGAATGAGCAAAATACTTAAGGGATAGAGACAACGTTTCTGCTTTTGAGTCACATGTTTCTCTGAGTCTCTTCAGAGAGGATAATATTTCATTTTCAAATAGATTATTCTACATAGTCTTATATATGACTACAAGTAAGCCTGATTTGGTCGCAGTGATTTTTAAAAAATCAAACAAAATGCAAAAAAATACTAATAGTTACCTGAAAGTTTCCCCTGTGACAATCAAATAGACCAGGAAAAGCATATTTGGGGTCAGGTACAGCAGGCATGAATAATTTCTTAACTCTGAAATATAAAACCAGTCTCTTTAGGCAGGTTAAACTCCAGGATGACCATGGGCAGATCAGGTAACACCTCTGAACTTTACTTTCTTTATGAGAAAAATGGTCATGGCAGTATCTACACTATCTACGCCTTGGGAGAGAACACTTTGTAAACCCTAGAATGTTTTATAACTAAGCTATTGTCATTATTGTTATCAGCCCATAGCACCACCATTACCTTTATGAACAGAACACTTTGTAGTTTTCAAAGCTCTTTTGGATCCATTTTACTGAGATTTCACATCAGTTTGCAAAGTAGACAGGCAGATGTTGTTACCTTCATTTTACAGAAGAAGGAAAAGGCTTAAGGTGGGTTACTTACCAAAGGTCATAGGGCTAGTAAATAACAGCCCAGCCACTACTCATTCCAGAACACCACACAGCCTCTGAAGTCATTTTATAAAATCATAGAAACATCAAAGTTGGAAGGGATATTTGGGGCTATCTTTTTGCTGCTCAGTCATTTCAGTCCTGTCCAGTTCTTCATGGCTCCATTTAGGATTTTCTCAGCAAAGACAGTGCAATAGTATATAATTTCCTACTCTAGCTCATTTTATAAATGAGGAAACTGAAGGAAACAGGGTAGTGACTTGCCCAAGGTCACACAGCTACTAAGTGTCTGAAGCTAGACTTGAACTCATGCAGATGAGTCTTCCTGATTGTAAGCCCATTGCCCTACCCACTTTGTCATCTAGCTTCCCTTGAAGCCATCTAGTCCAACCCATACCTAAAAAATAATAATGGTTCCTTCTACAGCATAATAGACAGAAGCACTTAATATCTTTCAACATTTGGCTCAAAAGTCTAGAATTCCAAACTTCTCTGTTACCCCTTAAACTCTTTATGTTCCAGTCAAACTGACCTACTAGCTGTATTTTGGTACGTTATACCATCTCCCATCTCCAATTCTCTTTACGTATACTACTGCCCCCTACTCCAAGCAATATAAATCTTCCTCCCTTATTTCCTTCAAATCATAGCTCAGGTACCATTCTCTACAGGACACCTCTTTGAAATGTATGTATGTACGCATGTATATGTCTATACACGTATATATGCGTATCTTATAATAATATGTACATGTTGTTTTCCCCTTGTGGACAGGAACTGTTCTGATTCTATCTTTATATCCCCAGTATGTGGCATAGAGCCTAGCATAAATATCACTATAGAATTGGAGATTTCCAGTGGTGATGAGCCAACTATCTCCTGAGGTAGCCCATTTCAGTATTAGATAACTAATCATTATTTTTTTAGTGTTTCCTCTTCTTGAGCTCAACTTTGTCTTTTTCTAGCTTTTCCCCATTGCTTTACTTCTCCCCTCTAGGGTCAAACAGAACAAATCAGATCTCACTTTCAGGTGACAGTTCTTCAGATACTTAATCAGGCAATCGTATCTTTGCCAGATCTTCTTCTTTAGATAAACAGTCTCTTAGTCAGTCAACAAGCATTTGATAGGCACATACTGGGTTCCGGGTATTGTGTTAAGCTGAGGACACAAGCAAAGGTAAAGGATATTCCTTGTTCTCAAGGAGCTCCCAGGCTACCTCCAAGTCCTTCAACTGATCATTACCCAGGAAGAACTAAAAGCCCTTCACCATCCAGGTAGTCCTTTTCACAATATTCTCTAGTTTATCAATGCCATTGCCAAACTATGGATCACAGATTGAACATGGTGCTCCAGATGTGCTCTGATGAAGGTAAAGTTCAACTGGACTTCTTCCCTAATCCTAGAACTTCTCAATATAATAGTCTCAGACTGCACTAGTTTTCTCTGTTGCAATATCACACTGTTGGATCATTTTACTCAACCATATGAGCCCATCTCATACTTATGCAACTAAGCTTTGTAACCCAGATTTAAGACTTTGCATTTATTCTTAATAAATTACATTTTATTTGATTCTAGTCATTGATATTCCAGTCGGGAAAGGTCTTCTTACCATGCGGTATGTTGATCATCTCAAATGCTTTGCATCATCTGCACATTTGATAAGCATAACGTCTATGCCTTTATCCAAATCACTGATAAGAATGTCAAATCCCACAGAGCCAAGAATAGATCCCCGGGGTGCTTTACTGGGAGATCTTCAATATTGCTACTACAACTATTAATAAACACTCTTTGGGTCCAGATATTGTAAGCTAGTTGTGAGCCCATATAATGGTACTATCATCTAGTTCACATCTCTCCCATCTTTTCCACAGGAGTAGAACAAAAGACTTTATCAAATGATTTATCCATCATTCTCCTCACCTCCCACTTTAGTAACTATCAAAAACAGGAAATAAGCTTAAATGTCATAACTTATTCTTGATAAAGTTATGGTGGCTCTTTGAGATCAACACTTCCATTTATAGAAGTTCATTAACAATACCTTTAATAACTACTCTTATTCTCCATGATCTTTCAGAGATTACTCACAGTGCCTCAGCAATTGAATCCTCTGATTCTTGCAGTACCAATGGATATAATTGGCTTCAGTGAATGACCTCACTGCAGGTAAGTAGTTGCTGTGTTAGATCCTTTAGGTACCAACTTCACAATATTTTCATATTTTTCTGTCCTTTCCAACTTAGTCTTGATGATCAAATTTTGGATGCTGAGAAAATTTTAGAAATACTCTACAGGAAACTGTTACAAGTGCCTTAGAAGCATACTAAAATTCTGATATTATCAATGTAATAATAATTGTCTTGACCTAATTGATTTCTCTATGCTGTATTTGCTTGAGCAAAGGGTTCCTCTGAATAAGAGTAAAAGTGTATTTTTTCATCCTAAGGGTATTTTATAAGGTTTTTCTTTGTGGACTAGATCTGTTCTATATTAAAATACCAAACAGTCATCTATATTGAACAGATTGTCTTGTCTTCATGCCCTTAATATGCTTATCAGATTACTTCATTTCCTTTGAAAAAGAGACTGATGTTGATTACTTCAGTTTGAGCTCCTCTTCTACTAAAGACAAAATTGAAATGGGCCCCTTTGCAAGAATTCAGTACAATATGCCCAGCCAATTTATAACCATAAAGTCATTTGAAGACAGACAATCCCACCGTGGTTCAAGGAACTGCATATAATCAGTCCATCTGTCCATTGTCAGTCTAACTTTTCTGGCACCTAGACTCTAAATCAGTTTATGTACTAGGGGAAAGAGTTGATGATTAAAGGTTTTTATGAAAGATTTTAAAATGTCTTCAACATGGAATTTGTTAAAAACATAAGCTGCACATGCTGAGAACTGTTATTTTGCTTTAGCCAAAAGGCACATATTAAGTCTAATGGACTTTAAAGAAATCCCATATTATCACCAGAATTCCTCTTCTGCTAAGCCTTTTTGAAGATTGTTTCAGTTCAATTTCAATAAGTATTTTTCAACCTTTGGCATAGCTCTGATTGTAGAATAACTGCAAATCAACTACTGTCAGCTTTTTCCTGTCTTCAGTTTCTTCATCCGTAAAATGGAAATTACTAATCCTTGTACTACCTACCTCTCGATTACCAAGTTCTGAGACAATATATGCTAAGCACTTTTTATGGCCTTAAAGTACTCTATAAATGTAAGTTATTACTCTTAAAAATCTTACAATCAGCTTAGTAGCTTTCAGTAATCCTACAAATACCCATTCAATTTGCTAGCCTCTCAAAATTTCTTTCAAAATTAAAATCTGGTTGCCCATGTGTAACATCCTATATCAGAATTCTTACTACCTCAGAGAAGGGAGAAGGGAGAGAGACAGAGAAGGATTTTATTTAAAAAATCAATGTTTAAAATACTTTTAAATAGTAATATGGTATACATATATAATTATTAATAATAAAATATTATTTTTAAAAGAATTAATATCTGGTATATATTGAAATAATTTCAAGTTTCTATGTGCTAGATTATTCACCTTCAATATATTTATTTGCCTTTTTCCTAGTTGATCATTTTTTATTTCCTTTGATAAAATATGTGGGTAGTCATTGAAACAATGTCTTGTTTGCTTAAGAATTTTCTTCACTATTTGTTCAATAAACATTTATTATAAGCCTTCTGCATACAAGGCACTGGTAACAGTTCTAGGGAAGATACAAAGATCTGGGCCCTTCCTTCCAGGAGCTTAAATGAGTATAGTTATACATTTTCAAATATCAATAACACGTTCATCTCTTGAGAGCACTCAAGCTTGTGCTTACCTTGTTGATTTCCTCAAAAATAAAAGGAGAAGCAATACTATTAGAAAGATAGCCAGACTAATAATTATGTATACATATTTTGGGGAAGATTTTTTGACCGTGTCAATGCATGAATCTGTAAGAAAACAAGATAGCTGTTAGTGCGTATTTCCAGTTAAAGTCCAATTATTTTTATTTTAATTCTAAATTCTAATTAATTCTAAAATTTTCTAAATTCTGAATTCTACAAAATCCTAATTGGATTCTGATAATACTAATATTAATAACAATAGGGAGGAAAAGATATGTAACAAAAAAGACAGATCATTATCTAGTCCCCATATTTAAATAATGTAACAGTTCCCTTCTATTCAGAAAGGAATATCAAAAGCCACCAGATAATCAATCCATAAATTAATACTGTCAAGCATTAAGTGAACAGTCAGTTAAGGAGACAGCCAAGGGAGGCATTCTGCAAGAGAAGTTTTTAGCAAATCTGGGGGTTTAAAGAGATACAATGACCTTTTATGGGAACCTCTTTGGTCATATTTCCCAGCAAAATGTTTCTTGGTCATGGAGTTTTGGATGACATTGGTTTAAATATAATAATTATTATAATATGATAATATAGAATAATTATGGCATATAAGTATAATTGTTATAATGTAAAATTACCATTGTAGATAGTTTTTATATGCTGCTTTAAGGTTGGCAAAGCTCTTGACATATATTATCTCATTTGGTCCTGACAAAATTTCTTTATGGATAAAAAGACTGAGGCTGAGAGAGGTTAACTGATCAGCTCAGGGTCAAACAGTTAACACAGGAGTGGGGAATCAGCAGCCTCACGGCCACATGGAGCCCTCTAGGTCCTCAAGTGTGGTCCTTTGACTGAATCCAAACTTTGCAGAACAAATCTCCATAAAAAAAGGATTTGTTCTGTAAAACTTGGACTCAGTCAAAAAGCTTCATCCAAGGACCTAGGAGACCAGTAGCCTTGAGGCCACAAGTTCTCTGCTCCTGAGCTAGTAAATGTCTTAGAACTTTACTCTTCCTCACTCCAAGTTCATCACTCTATGCACTATGCCACCTTACATTTGAATAGCTCTTTTTGATTTGCAAAACAATTTAGCACATTCTCATTTGATTCTCTCAACGATCTGGATAGAGGAAAGACAGATATAGCTATCCCTACTTTATAGAGGATGAAACTGAGTTTCTGGGAGTTTAAATGAATTTGTTTAAAGTCATACAGCTATTCAGTGGCAAACTTAGGTCTAAAATCCAGGCATTCTGATTCAAAGTCCGTTTTCTGTTTTATTTAACTATTTTAAAAATGTGTTCTAAGGAAAAAAAAGTTGAATATTCCCATGTATTTCTTGAAAGAATTTCCAGTTAATGAGTAGACTGTTTATTAGGCTAGCATAAAGCTATAATTAATGTGAACTGGAGCAAAAAGATGAAAATCTGTCCAACTTCCTAATATGATCTCCAGTGGGGAGAACTCTTCTACATATTTATTCAACTTCACTCCAACACTACTACAAGGAAAGAATGTAGAAGAGCATAATAGTTAATACCTAGAATATGTAATTGGTAATAAAAGGAAAGTTCGATGAAATTCAGTCTTCAAAGAATGGTGAAGTGACAACCAGGCACTTAATCCACAAAAATTTCTACCCTGAAACCTCCAGAAAGTATGGAGATGATTCAGGGATTAGGAAGACCACATCACAGAAACGCAAGAAAGGTTTTACTACTTTGGAAAGATTTCAAGTATGATTCCAGTGACAGACTAAGTACACAGAGGTCCATTGCCAATAGGCTGGTCACTGTGTGATGAGTCCTTTAGCCATAGCAATTCATGAAACTAAAGAAAGCTTTTTAAATGGTTACTTAGGTTGTTAAGAATCAGTCAATTTCAGATTTCAGAAAAATTTGGAAAGACTTACATGAACTGATGCTGAGTGAAGTGAGCAGAAGCAGAACACTGTACATAGTAACAACAACAGTGTGTTGAGGATTAACTTTGATAGACTCAACTCTTTCGAGCAATGCGATGATCTAAGATAATTCCAAGACTCACAGTGGAAAATGCTATCCACATCCAGAGAAAGAACTATGGAGTCTGAATGCGAGTCAGAGCATCCTCTTTTCTCTCTCTCTCTTTTTGGTTTTCTCAGTCTTGTTTTTCCCTGTTATTCTGATTCCTCTTTCACCACATGACTAATGTGGAAATATGTTTAACATGATATATGTATAGCCTATATCAGATTGTATGCTGCCTTGGGGAGGGGGAGAAGAGAGAGGAAGAAAGTTTTGAAACTCAAAACCTTATAAAAGTGAATGTTGAAAACTATCTTTACATGTATTTGGAAAAAAAGGAAAAAGAATCGGACAATTTTTAGACCATTCATAAATTTGAAATTAATATTCAAATGATATTTGAATATTATTGATATTCAAACATTAGAGCCTTTCCCATTGAACTATGAGTTAATATGCTCCTGAAAGAATTAAAGCATGCCAATAATGACATTCTCACTATAAAATAAATGAGCAGACAATGTGGTACCATAGAAAGAACACTGACTCTCAAGTCAGAGGACCTAAGTTTAAAACCAGTCTCTGATGTGTATTATCTATGTGACCTTGGGCAAGTCACTAAAACTTCCTAGCTTCTATTTTCTTGAAGTTATAAAGTGAAGGAGAGATGGGTCAGACTAGATGCCTCAGAAGTCCCTTCAAAGTCTAAATCTATGATTCTTCAAAAGGAATTTGGGCATAAATAAATGATGGGCCCCAGGATCCTTAGCTATAAAATGAGGCAGTTGGACTAGTTACCTCCAAAATCCCTTCAAGCTCTAACTCTGTGATCCTATAGAAAAAAACTTAGGGATAAATAAACTATGAATCCCAAGCTCTCTGAAGAAGGAGGAAAAAATGAATTGGTATAGTTAACTTCTTCAAGCCCCCAAAGCAACTAGGAAAATATTGCATTGTTCACTTAGTCACGTCCCCCTACAAGGCTATTGATGGACATAAGCAAAAACATCACCATGAAGATAATTGCACAGAGGTGGATAAATTCTATGAAAACTCAAAAAAATTTCTAAGTTAACAAATATAGTGATAGTTTATGACTTCAAAGAAAAAGTAAGCATAACAAATGATGACAAAAATATCTTGGAAAATAAGAATTTGATATGGCAAAATTGGAGAGGCAAAGACTGATAGATTACTGAGCAGCCTCATACCTGAATATCATGAATATGTTCTTTAATAAGAAAATCAGAAGATACAGGATATGGCAAGCCAAACAACAGCATACAAAAAATTGAACATGATCAATCAAAAAGCATTTAGCAAATGTTTATTATGTGCAAGGCATTTTACTAAAGTGCTAAGGATACAAAGAAACGAATAACATAGTAAACTACTCATTACTGATATTAAAGTCCATCAGCCATCTTCATTCTATCAGACTATCAACCAATTGGAATAAAAGCTTAAAAATCAGCATCAAAGTAGATGAAAAGACAAAAATGAGACAAAGATATTGTGAGCAAGTACAAGAGATGTACTTCAAGTACATCTTGTTTCTTCAAGTATTTGTTTAAGGTCAAAAAATGGGATAAGGATAGAGAAAAAGACAGATTTTTATTTTTAATAATTCTTATAGAAGTTTAATTGATATAAATCAAATGTTGTGATGAGGGGGCAAAAGAAACCAGAAAACATCCTAGCCAGTAAACATTTGATCCCCCTATCAAGTGGGAAACCACAAGAGCCAAGCACAACCCAATTTTAGGATATTACTTCAACTTACAACATTACACAAGGGGAAGGTGGGATTTAATCAGCATTATTTTCTCATAAACAGCAAAGAGGAGTAAATGAAAGGGAGCAGTAAAAGATCAGCTAAGTGAGTTCATTCCAAGAGTAAAGTATTAATGGGTAACAAACCATAAAGTGCTATATAAATGCTAGCTAGCTATTTTTATTATATATATTTTAAGATCACACAAAATTCCTCAATAGATACAAACACAAAGATGATACTGTCCAAAGGTCTGAATACTAGTATTACAAGGCATTGAAAAGGGAGATGTATACTTTCCAGATATATTCTCAATTGTCATAGAAAATATCCTTTACAGAGTCCAAATGCAAGAAGGATTTTCTAAAACATAAATGATAAGATTCTCCAGATGTTCCTTTTGACAGACAGCATTAGGCTGGTCATTCTAAGCCTCAGTATGCTACAGGGGTTCCTCAGTGAGGAACAAGGTGAAGGTTATCTTTAATGCCTTCCTTAATACCTTCTCTGTGATCTTTGTAATTTGTATTTAGTAATCTTCTTTCCGATGTCCAGTGTCCAGATTTTGCCTCAATTTCTGCTCAGAGCCTCACTCTCTCTCACTGCATTTCCCTCCTAGGTCCAGCACTCTCGCCACCATACCACCTATCTGTCTCTAGCATAATTCATTTCACTGTAATGGGATGAAGAAGGCAGCCCAAAGATTTGAAAACTAAGAGAAATTCCTTTCTCTCCATCTCATATAATATGTAGAAGAAAAAGGGAAGCTAGGGTATTAACATTGTTGGTAATCTAAAATAAGTCATATTTAATTCAGACCCACGTTGGCAAGAACACTGTCCGTAGAGACGACAACATATCACACACTTCTCCTTTAAATTAATCACTTAAATATAGATGTATAGTCTTGGATTTGACCTTACCTTCGAATTTGCTCCTCCTCCAGTGTGTTACAGGGGACCAGTCACTAGGGTATGTCTTACTGCCATAAATAGCCAATCTTGTTACCACTCTGGCCCGGAAGAAATAACACTTCTCAGAATCCAAACCATCTATTGTAACATTACACACTGTATTCGTATTGGGCTGGAGACAAATATATGTATTGATTAATTAATCATACACTTTAATGAGAAGAGTATCAAACAAAGCCATGTACTCTAATTACTCTCAGTCATTCAGGATACCATTTATCCAAGTGCTTTGTTTGGCCTTCCCTTTCTATCCATTTCACAGAGCATTAGCGTTGAAGGAGGAACTCCAGAATAACTAGCCTTCCTCAAAAATACATCTTTTATAATGAAGGCCAACTTCCGGTCAAAAGGGATAAAATGCATTTGTGAAATGATATTTAAAGAGGGAATAACTTTTGGTGCAGTGGTATGATTTGGCTGTGTGATCCTGGGCAAGTCATTTGTCTTCTCTGCCTCCCAGGGAAGACTTACATTCTATAAATAATGAAGCAATTGCCAGCCTCTATTGATTGATAAAATGAATTTCTTTAGCATTTGTTTACACCAAAAATTGTTGTAGTTCAGTTGTTTTAGTCCTATCTGACTCTTCCATTTGGGGGTTTTGTTGGCAGTGATATTGGAGTGGTTTGCCATTTCCTTCTCCAACTTATTTTACAGATGAGGAAACTGAGGCAAACAGGATTAAGTGACTTGTTCATAGTCACACAGCTAGTAAGTGTTTAAGGCCAGATTTGAACTAATGAATTGACCCCAGATCCAGTGCTCTATCCAGTGTACCAATTAGCTTACTGTACACCAATGACATCAAACTGAAATAGAAACAGAGTCCTCTAAACAAAAAATATGGATGGGGGCATATTAACTTATATTTTTATTTATTTGTTAAATATTCTCTGATTATATTTTAATCTGGTTGAGGCTGCACTTGTTACTGTGGGCCAAACATCTGACACCTCTGCTCTATATCAATAAAAATATAGGTCTGGATTTTTTTAATGTGATTTTTTAAAAAATTATTTGGCAAGACGCAACCATGGGATGTGGGTAGAGGGCTGACTTCAAAATTATGAAGATATACTTCCAAGTCCTTTCTCATTGCATCCTGGGTCATCTCCAGCCATCCTGATGAGTATCAGGCCACTGGACCCAGATGGCTCAGGAGAAGAAAGTAAGGTTGGTGACCTTGCACAGCCCTCCCTCACTCAAATCAAAGTCAACTGCAAGTCATGTCATCATCTTGACGTCATGGTTCTCTTCAAGAACGAAGGACAAATGCAACCTGAAACATACTGACTGTGTTATGCTGGGCAAATAATTTAACCTCTCGAAACCTCCAGGCAACTCCGTAACTAAAAGCTGCAAAACAGATACTGATCTCTATCGGCAGATTAAATTTTCTCACTAAGTTCTTGCAGAAAGAAAACTGGGACAAAAAGACAAAGATTTAGAGTAGAAAGAGTCAGAAATTATGTGACAATACTAGTGTACTCTTGGAAAAGTCACTTTATCTCTGTGGATTTCATTTTCCTAATCTATAAATTAAAAGAGATGAATTGTTGTTGGTCAGTTGTTTTCAGTCATGTCCAATTCTTTGACCCCATTTGGAGTTTTCTTTGTAAAGATACTGGACTGATAAGTCATTTCTTTCTCCAGCTCATTTTTACAGATGAGGAAACTGAGCAAACAGGATTAAATGACTTTCCCAGGGTCACACAGCTAGGAAGTTGTTAAGATCACATTTGGACTTTGGAGTCTTCCTGACTCCGGGCCGGTCATTCAGTTCACTGTGCCGCTTAACTGTCCAGAGATGAACTAGATGACCTCTAAACTCCCTTCTAGTTTTATCAGTTGCTTCATTTTTACAAATTAGAAAGCTGATGCCCAAAGAGGAGAAATGATTTCTCCAAATGTTACACAGATGACAAGCATATAAGAATTAGGATTCAAGTCCATGTTTTTTTTATCATAATTCCAGGTGCCTTCTTTAATTAGCATTTTGATTTACAAGATATCAGATAATTCATTGGACTGAAAATTGACTATATTGGTGGCCTCTTCAATTTCAGTATTCTAATTCATACTTCATTATCAGTATCTCAAAAGGCAGTAAATATGAAACTTTAATAGATAAAGTGAAAGTAAAATGCCTTCCTGTAGTTAATAGAATATACTTCACTTACGTTTATTTTGGATTTTTTTCTTGTCTCCAAGGAAGTACAGTTACGCCAATCAGTACCTGTCACTCATGTCACAGAAAGGCTCAGTTGTAGATTCTTTCAAGACAACTCAAATGCTGCCTTTTTCAAGAGGCCTATTATTGTCCCTCCAAGTATAAGAAGTTTGGTTTGGTTTTTTTTTTCCTCTAAGGTTGGGTTCCATCTACCCTTCCATTTTTTTATTCGCTTATTTATGTGTATGATGTCTTCCTAGTTAAATGAGAGCTCCTTGAGGTCAGGGACCTTGTTTTTGCCTTTCTTTGTTTGCTCAGAACTTAGTATGAGCCCTGGCACAAAGTAATACTAAAAGAAAAATTCCAGTTATTTGAATAATTGATTAAATTATTTTAATCCAATGCTTGTTAAGTGTTTGAAAGACTGATTAACTCTTTAAAATTTCACCTTTAAATGTCATAACTATGCATTCCCCAATTGATAAGCAGTCAAAGGATATAAACAGGCAGTTTTCAGAGCAAGAAATTAAAGCTATCTATAGTCATATGAAAAAATGCTCTAAATCACTTTTGATTATAGAGATGAAAATCAAAACAACTCTGAAGTATCACATCACACCTATCATATTGGCCAACATGACAAAAGTCAAATGACAAATGTTGGAGAAGATGTGGGAGAGTTGGAATTCATTGTTGGTGGAGCTGTGAACTGATCCAACCATTCTAGAGATCAGTTTATAACTATGCTCAAAGGGCTACAAAAATATGTATTCCCTTTGACCCAGCAATATCACTTCTAGTATCTACAGATACTTCTCTGTATCCCAAAGAGATCATAAAAATGGGGAAAGGTCCCACATGTACAAAAATATTTATGGCAGTTCTTTTTGTGGTGGCCAAGAAGTGGAAATTGAGGGACTGCCCATCAATTGGGAAATGACTGAACAAGTTGTAGTGGAATATTACTCTGCTGTAAGAAATGACAAACAGTCGGACTTCAGAAAAATCTGGAAAGACTTACATGAAGTGATGCTGAGTGAAATGGGCAGAACCAGGAGAACATTGTACACAGTAACAGTCACAGTGTGCAAGGACTGTTTCTGATAGACTTAACCCTTCACAGCAGGGCAAGGACCTAAAATATTCCCAAAGGACTCTTGAGGCAAAATGTTACCCACATCCAGAGAAAGAACTATGGAATCAGAATGCAGAATGAAGCAGACTGTTTTCTCTTGTGTTATATTTTGTTTCGGTTTGGTTTGGATTTACTCATGGTTTCTCCCATTTGTTTTAATACTATGCAACATGACTAATGTGAAAAGGTGTTTAATAAGAATGCCTGTGTACAACCCATATAAGATTGCAAGCCATCTTGGGGAAAGAGAGGACTTATGGAAGTGATTGTTGAAAACTGAAAACAAGTTAATTAAATTAAAAAATAAATAAATGTCATGGCCATGATCTTGCTCAATTTGGTCTTTTGCCTTGCTTTATGTGTCATTTTTTTCCCTCCATTACCTCTTGCTTTTTTATTTGACAGTATTATTCATAGACTTTCACCATTCTCCTTGATAAGATTTTACAAATGAATTTATATATTAAATTGGTGCTTCCCTTGGCTGCTTCTCTCCTTATGGGCAGATAGTAATCAATTAAAAATATAAGTGTTCGTGGATTGACTGATTGATTGATAATAAGCACCGAAAAATATTCTCAGTGTTTTGTGTTTGTTTCTGGAGGGAACAGAGAGTATGTACCTTTTCCTGAGAAAAGATAAGTCACAGTGGAACACACTAGAGGCCAATTATACTTAAAGTGTTGCACAAATAGGATACTTTGTTCCCACTAAGTGAGCTACCCAATGAAATGGATAGATGTCATTCCAAAATATAAACAATGATCTAGGAATGTCCCTTTGCTCCATTTTTCCTTCACCCTTAACTATACAGTCTGGCTGATACGTATTGAGGGAACTGTGGGAACATGAAGGGAAAGTAGCAAAAAGAAAAAGAAACTCTGATATCTTACTTTCCATGAATAACCCATACTTTTCCCTTCCCTTCCCTTCCCTTCCCTTCCCTTCCCTTCCCTTCCCTTCCCTTCCCTTCCCTTCCCTTCCCTTCCCTTCCCTTCCCTTCCCTTCCCTTCCCTTCCCTGTCCTTCCCTTCCCTTCCCTTCCCTTCCCTATCCTTCCCTTCCCTTCCCTTCCCTTCCCTTCCCTTCCCTTCCCTTCCCTTCTCTTCCCTTCCCTTCCCTTCCCTTCCCTTCCCGTCTCCCCTAAAACCTTACACCCAGTGCACTCTGAAGCCCAGGGATTGAACAGCAAAGGGTCCCTGCCCAACCTCCACTCTGGCTGTTTTTGGACCTTCCTGGCTTACGGTGAAAATCAATACTAATAGTTTCTCTTCAAATAACAATCCTGAGGCTCCTGCCCCTCCCAGCGTAATTTATCAACAATTACATATTAACTGATGATTAATATTCGTTTATTAATGAGGATAACCTAGAGTGAAAAAATTTAGTAAGATGTAGGTAAAGCAAAAGGACAAATATTTAGGAAGACTATGTTCCTTCATACTTCTCTAACTAGGATATCTTGTCCTGGAACTAAGATCTCTTCCCTTCTAATATTAGATAATCAGATGAAGCTAAAATATGTTTGATGGACTTACCAGCCATTTTTGATCAAAGATGCTTTTGTATTGAATTTCATAAGTGAGACCAGAAATGGGCAAATCAAAACATGTTATTGTAACTGAGTCTTCTCTCCAGGTGAAGCTCATATTGGTTGGAGAGTTGGGTTTTACTGAAAGAAGAAACCACATTTTACCAGAAGTTATGTAATTCGGAGAAAAATATTTCAGCTCTAATAAATCCCTGGGGTTTTCTTTCCTGCCTTTCCTTCTCATATCAATCTTTTAGGACCTTTATCAGTCTTTTAGGGCTTATTTAAAATTTTTCTTTTAAATTTTGCTAATCCATAATACAGTATTTTATATAACAAAGATTACAGAGAGAGAACTAGCCTTGGAGCCAAGAAGACCCAGGTTGAAATATGCCTCTAACACATCATGGCTTAAACTCTTAAGCACTTAAACTCTCAATACTCCAAAGTGTCATCTCTAAAATAAAGTGTTAAGGTGTTGAGGATGTGCAGAACTGCAATGGGAAAGGGAATTTCCTCATCTGGAACTTCTCTATGAAGGAAACAAGACATCCAGCCCCTTCTCCTAAAGACTTCAAACAGAAATCAGGAAGATGAGCATACCTGAGCGATTTTAAATTATCATAAATGTCTAGTCAAATTTTAAGATACTTAAACAAACAAATTTGCTCCCCTTCCCTGCAATCAATCAATGGGTAAAGGCCAGGCCTTAGGGCTCTGTCTCTCCTCCCTCGCTCTCTCCCTCCCTTCCTCTCTCTCTCTCTCTGCTTCTGTTTGTCTGTCTCTCTCTGTTTCTGTCTGTCTGTCTCTCTGTCTCTCTGTCTGTCTCTGTCTCTCTCTCTCTCTATCTCTCTGTCTGTCTCTGTCTCTCTCTCTCTCTGTCTCTCTCTCTCTTTCTCCCTCCCTCCCATTAACTTCTCTCTATTCATTTTTATTCAAATCAACAACAAAAATGAAAGCCATGACAGCTAGAAAATGCACGGACATCTACCACTGCAAATCCACGTTCACCTCTTAGTGGTGGGGCGGGGGGCAGGGGTGAGGATTCACTTACTTCTTTGAACCTGTCTGAAAACGGATTCCACTGTATTTCAGCAACTGAGAAAGCAAAAATGTAGACTGGGCTTGCTACTTACGATAACGGCTAAGTCTCACATCCCTTCGTTCAAGAACTTTATCTTCTCTCTTAAGTAAAAAAGTCAGTCTGCTGTCTCCAGCCTTAAAAAGACATCCAGTAGTATAACCTTGATCAAGGGTGTAGTGAGGACACTGTTGTGAAGGTGAAGCTCTGTCCAATCTACCATTAAAGAAAAAAGTTAGTGCAGCTATCACTTTACATGTTAATTTCTGCCGTGAAATGTTCAATGCAAGTTAATGCTTATAGACCATCTAACACCTATGCCACTCTTAGTAACATAGCCTATCACCTTTTCTACCCCTCTGCCATCACTATAAAAATGAAAAAGGACTACCTAAGATCAAGGGCCATTTTGGATTTTCCTTTGTTTTATCAGTAGTCATGACCAAAGCATTCATTGCAAGTGTTCAGCTTTTTAACGATGAACTGTTCCAGATCTTGACCAAAGAGGTCCTAAGAAGCAGAGCTAAAGCTTTTCAAAATGGCAGCATGCACCAGGATTCCCACTCCATTGACAAAACCTTTAAGAACCCAAGATCACCGCCATACTACAGTGAGGTATCAGCATAGGACTTTGTGGAGGTATCATTAGCTAGGAAGAAAGTATGACTACAGGAAGAACTTGGCTTAAATCATCATTCTTACAGCTTTCAAAGTTTCTTTTTACATGTTGTTATTTTGTAAATTGTTCTCTTAGCTCTCATTTCATTTTTCATCAGTTCATAGAAGTACTCAATTTTTTTCATTGAATAATATTAATATTATAGTATAAATTGTTCCTTTGGTTTTGCTAACTTTACATCATTTCATATAAGTCTTTCCATTTCTTTTTGAAATTACCTATATAAAAATTTGGTATTTATTAGTTTATATTACCATAAGCAAATATTTCTCTAAACCTCAGTTTTCTCACATGTAAAATGGAAATAATAATACATAAAGTACCTTCTCACAGGGTTATGGAGGAAGTAAAAAAGGTAATAGTAAATCATATAAATAAGAAAATACAAAAATCATGATAATATTAATAAATTTAGGAAAAAAACCTTTTCTAAAATATAACACCCATTTAAGCATTTTTTTTAGTTACAGAACATATCAAAAGTAGAGGAAATATGATCACCTGAGCTATATGGTAGTAAGACTCTCTAGCTCTGGCTTCCCCTCAATCTCACCTCTGGTTTTTAGAACTCTAATATTGATATTAGTAGAGTTTCGTACTTAAGAGGAAGTTGTGAGAGATATCGTATAGTGAAAAAAAGCACAGGATTTAGAGCCAGAACACATGGGTTCAAAATCCTAGCTCTGGCATTCAGTATGACTTTGGCCAAGTCACTTGATCACTCTGAACCTCAGCGTCCTCATGTTTAAATAAGGGGGTTAGGTAGCAACCTACAATTTAAGGAATGCGGAAGGGTCACAAGTAAAAAAAGTTTAAGTAGTCCTGGCTTCTGAAGTCCTTTACAGGTATGGATTGATGGTTCTATAAAGACCTCTAGAACCTGTTCTATGTAAAGGCCAAAGTGTTTCTCCATACTCATCTGATTGTATGATGCAAATATATGTAATATTTGTAAATGTATTGCATACCATATTATACTTGTATGTTTATATTTATAAATATAAATATATGTGCAAATGTATATAAATGTAGAATACACATTTATATATTGCATATTATTATATTTAATATACATAAATATAAAGATATATGCATATTCATACACATGAAGAGGTAGCTATGGCATAATAGGGAGCTTGCCTTAGATAAAAGAAAAATGGTTTAAAAATGCTTGGAAGCCCTTTTTATCTAAATGTCTTCTACTGTAATTAGGAGATGAAATGATTGGCTTATACTTTCACCATGACAGTCCCTCAAATATAAGAGAACCATCACTATTACAGTATTATTGGCAGACCATGAAAGCACTACATGAAGTTCCATATTCATTTTGAAAAGACATGTGTGTTATTTTCTAGCAAGAGATGCCTAATTTTGTAAATGCAGAATATATTTAGACTGATTCAGCATAACCTATAAAATACTATCAAGAGGCATTTTACAATGGACTTTTGCTTCATTTAGTTGTAGGATAAAAAAAATTCATCTCTACAGTGTGATTTATTTAGAAAACCTTTAGTTCAAATCCATTCTGTGTCACTTACAACTTCTGTGACTTGAGTCAGACAAGGTGACTTGTAAGGTCCCTTCTATCTCTTAACCTGTGGTATGAACTTAAAAACTCTGACCAACCAGACTGATGATGAAACATTCTACTCATCTCCTGGCAGGAAAGTAATGGACTCAATATGTAGAATGAGCTGTTTTTATTGGATATGGCCAATGCAAGGATTTATTTTACTTGACTATGCATATTTCCTAAAGAGTTTCTTCTTTCTTCCTTGCCCCCACTCCCATTAGGCAAGGGAGAAAAGAGAAAGGAAAAAATAGATTCTTCTTCATTGAAACAATAAAATTAAAACTGTGATCACATGATCTTTCCTTCATAGGTTTATTTCCCAACTCAATTCACTTTTTGTCTTCTTCCCCATGCCTTTTTTCAGTATTTATACTCTTTACTTAGAATGTAAGACCCAAAATGTATTAGAATACATCTCCTAAAACATGAGGTAATGTTGAATTTATTTTTTCAATTTTTAAAATATTTTTATTTAAAGTTTTGAGTTCTAAATGCTATCCCTCCATCCCTTCCCTCCTCCCTCAGACAGCAAGCAATCAGATATAGGCAATTGTGTGAAACACTTCCATATTAACCATCTTGCATCAAGTGCAAGAACTTGAATAAAAGAAAAAAATGAAAGAGTGAAAAATAGCATGTTTCAGTCTGTATTCAAATAATATCAGTTCTTTCTCTGGAGGAGGAGTTAGTCTCTTGAGATTGCCTTGAATCATTGTACTGTTGAGAATAGTTAAGTCATTCACAGTTCTTCATCAATCAACATTATTGTTAATGTGTACAGCATTCTCCTGGTTTTGTTCATTTCACTATATTCATGTGAGTTTTTCCAGGTTTTTCTGAAATCATCCTGCTTTTCATTTCTTAAAGAACAATAATATTCCATTACAAATGTATGCCACAACTTGTTTAACCCCAGTTGATGGGCATCCCTTCGATTTCCAGTTCTTAGTTTATGCTGAATTCAAAGCAAAAAAACACAGATCTATTAAGGCAGAAGAGTGGAAGGAATCAGGGCACTTAACTTAATTCCTTAATCCAATCCTATGAATTGTATGATCATGGTACATCAGTTTGCTTTATTTGTAAGATGGACCTAGTGATATTTACACTATTCACCTCAAAACATTATTAGTATGTAAGGATTTTGTAAGTCATAAATCACAACACACATATTTCTTTTGGTGGAGCTGTAATTTCTTTAATGTAAGGAATTCCTAGTTTGCAAGCTGTCTCCCCTGGGACAGAATGGTAATGTTTCTGCAACTTATAGTCTAAAGAAATTGTCAGGAGGTATTGAGATATTGGTCATAGAGCTAGCAGGTGTCAAAGGCAGGACTTGAACCCAGGCCTTCTTGGGTTCAAATGAGATAATATTGATAGAGCCCTTAATATAGTGCCTGGCACTATATGAATGCATATTCAGCACCCCACCTCCTTCCTGACTCTAAGGCCAGTCTGTCTTTCCAGTATGTCATGGAGAAACTAGCTACAGTGCATCTCAAATTGGATCACCCATAGTAATTTTAAACTCGACATGTACAAAACTGAACTCTATCTCTACCACCACCATCCCCAAGCTTTCCCTTCTTCCCAACTTTGCTATTACTGTCAAGAGCACCACCATTCCCCAAGTCACCCAGGCTTATAACCTCAGCATCATACTTGACTTTTCTCTCTCACTCATTCCACATATCAATCTGCAGCCAAGTCTTACCATTTCTACCATAAAATCTCTAATTTGTGTGCTTTTTCCTCCATTCATATAACCACCAGCCCAGCAGGACCTCATCACTTCAAATGTAGACTATTGAAACATCCTTCTGTTTTATCCAATTCCAGGATATCTTCCATACAGCTATCAAATTGATATTTCTAAAGTTCAGGTCTGACCATGTTGCTACCATATTCAAATAAACTCCAGTTTCTCCCTATCACCTCCAGGATCAAATATAAAAACATGTGATTGGAATTCTAAAGCCCTTCATAATCAGAACCCCTTCTGCTTTTCCAGCATCCTCTCTACCCCTCTTTCTCAGACATCCAATGATACTGGCTTCCTTGCTCATCCTCACACACAATACTCCACTCTTGACTCCAAGAATTTTCATTTACTGGGCTTACAATTCTCTCTGTCCTCATCTCCATCTCCTAGTTTCTCTAAGATGTCTGATCACTCATGGCTAGTGATTACCTCTAATTTATCCTATTTATATCTTGCCTGCGCATCATTGTTTGCAGGTTATTTTCCCCAATAGATTGTGAGATACTGAGCGCCAGGACTTTTCCTGTTTTACCTTTCTTTGTATCTCTAGTATTTAGCACTATGCCTGGCACATAGCAAGTCCTAAATAAAAGCTTGATTACTTACTGACTTACTACAAAGAAGAAGAAACAACAGTAAGGATAATACTAATATTTTCATTTGTATAGCCTCTATAATGGTATGAAACTCAAATATAAATGGATCCCTGCAGCACATGGACTTAAAAAATGACCAGTTAACATTACTATATTGTATTATATTTTTATGTATTCTGTTAAACATTCCACAATTACATTTTAACCTGGGTCAGGCACTTGAAAGTTTTATGACCACTTGCACCTGGGAATTTGACATCTCTGTCTTTTGTCTACATTAAACCATGATTACCTATTACTATGCGTTTTTCCTGTAGTCTAGAAATGACATCTATGAAGTCATTGACTTCATGAAGACTGTTACTAGCAGAAAGGCAGCATGATGTAGTGAATAAAGAGTTGAGTTTTTAGCCAAAAGGTCCTAAATTCAGGTTTTGCCTCAGACATATACTGGATATGCAACTCTGGAGAAGTCACTTAACTTCTCAGTACTCTGGAAAACTCTGCTTGTAACTCGGAGTTATAGGTAGAAATTATCTTAGTGGTTGTTTAATCATGTCCTTCTCTTCATGACCCTATGAACCATAATACACCAATATTGTCCCTGAGATTTTCTTGGCAAAGATACTGGCGTAGTTTGCCATTTCCTTCTTCAGTGGATTAAGGGAAACTGAGGTTAAGTGACTTGCCCAAGGTCATACAACTAATGAGTATCACATGTCACATTTGAATTCAGTTCTTCCTAACCCCAGGCCCAGTGCTCTATACATTGAGCCATCTATCTTGCTGCCATTATATCAGTAAATTCCCCCTATCAATGGACTCACAAGTACAACCCCTATCCTTGACCTTATCAAACAGGAGGGAAAAAGTGTCAGAAATACCCTGATGGAAGCCCATAGGATCAACTGCTCTGCCCCCTAAACTCACCATTCTCCATGGTGTGAATAAGCATGTTTGGGAATAACTAGCATGAGAACCTGAGTGGTTAAGCTTCTGATTCATGACAAGACTTAGAGAAATGTGGTTGTAGTGCGAACTAATAACAGAAGTGAGCTTAGAAAGACAGAGATTTAAATAGAATGCTCTCTTCCTCTGGCATTCTCCTTGCTGCCCATATGAGGAAGATATTTCAGAAGAGCACATGTGATTCGCTTTCCATTGTAATGAGGATTTTCTTCATAAATACTTACCCATAAAAGAAAGTTAAGTTCTTCTCGGCCAAATATTCACTGACATTCCACTTAACATGTGTCCTTTCAAAATTGAAGTTGATGATCTGTATACTCACATTGCCTCCTAAAGAGAGAAATAGGCTAGTAAATAAAGGGAGGCATGGGTGGGAAGGGAAGGGAAGGGAGGGTAAGGGAGAAGGGAAGGGAAGGGAAGGGAAGGGAAGGGAAGGGAAGGGAAGGGAAGGGAAGGGAAGGGAAGGGAAGGGAAGGGAAGGGAAGGGAAGGGAAGGGAAGGGAAGGGAAGGGAAGGAAGGGAAGGGAAGGGAAGGGAAGGGAAGGGAAGGGAAGGGAAGGGAAGGGAAGGGAAGGGAAGGGAAGGGAAGGGAAGGGGAAGGGAAGGGAAGGGAAGGGAAGGGAAGGGAAGGGAAGGGAAGGGAAGGGAAGGGAAGGGAAGGGAAGAGGGAAGGGAAGGGAAGGGAAGGGAAGGGAAGGGAAGGGAAGGGAAGGGAAGGGAAGGGAAGGGAAGGAGGAGAGAGAAGGAGAGACAGAGACAAAGAGAGAGAACATGCTAAATGATTGCAAGATACTGGGGAGATAGAACACTACAAGCTGAGTGGCAGTGGGGAGTCAGGAAAACATTCCTGTAGAAGGTAGCATGGAGTAGTCTTAAAGGAAACTGGAGATTCCAAGAATCAGAAATGATGGGGGGTGTATAACAAGCATGAGGACCTGCCAGTGCAAACAGCATTTGTGAAATGGAAATACATTGGGCAAAAGAAAGAGACAAACAATTTTAAACAATATATTCATAATTGTGGCTGCTTTCCTCACAAGAGTTTGTAGCAGACAACAATAATCAATCAGACAGACATTTATTCAGTGTTTACCACGTGCCCTGCAGAGGGCTAGAAACAGAGGATGTGGCCTCCGCCCACAATGTAATTGAGATAGCACAAACACCTGCAAAACGTAGAATGGTACAGAATAGGCCGGGATTAAGTCTCAAAAGAGCCGCACGTGCGGAGATGGGCTGGAGCCAACTTTTACCTCTCAAGAGTCATCAAATTTTCAGAGTCAGCCTTTGTACTTTGTAAATAGGCAAATGCTAGAAATCAAGACTTAAATCATCCCTTTATTGAGTATTTAGACTTCAGAAAGTAATGTAGAAAGTACACAGATTAAATTTAAAATATGTCATGCATAGATTTGTTTTTTCTGGAGAGCTGATCATGAAATTTTTACCAACACATCCTTGGGCATACAATAAGGATAGTAAGGCTTGAGAGCAGATAGAGATCTACATCAGAGCTTCTAGGATCTGAACAATGTATCTTCTTCAACCCCTAGATTGAGCCGGATCTTAAAAAATAGGGAATATGGCTATTGTCAAGAGAGCATGAGGAGAGAATTCTAGGCACAAAGCTACATGAATAAAGCCAAGGAAGTATAAAGTGAACAAGCTTCATTCCAGCAAACGAGTCTTGCTAATGTGTAGAGTTTGAGTTGGCAAGTATTGGGAATTAATTGAGATGAATAACAGAATTTAAGCTGTTCTTTAAGCTCTTTATATTTTTTTATTTGATTCTTGCAAAGAGCTCTGATGTAGGTGCTACTACTCGCATTTTAGAAATAAAGAAACCAAGTTTGAGGAAAGCTGAAATTTGTCCAGGGTTACACAATGAGTAAGTATCTGAGGTGGGATTTGAATTCAAGTATTCTGACTCCAAGTCCAGTATTCTAGCCACTGCAACACTTAGCTGCCCCTGATAGGATAGGACGTTTACAGAGGGGAGTGATCAATGTCAGATTAATGTATCCAAACTGACTTCTACTATCCTAATGTTAGAAAAAAAAAACCCTTAGATTTTAGGAAGGAAACAAAAAGGGGAAAAATCCAATCTTGCTATAATTATTTTTGTTTGTTGTGTATTGTATTGTCCTCTAATCACAGTAGTCAGCTTTCTTAATCAATTTGAAAAAGATTTTCCGGGAATCTTCATTTTCAAAGAGGTCCAATGACATTACCAATGATGACTTACATATGCAATGAATGAGTGAGGCAGAGTTGTAGAAAGTCATCAGTCTCTCTCTCTCTCTCTCTCTCTCTCTCTCTCTCTCTCTCTCTCTCTCTCTCTCTCATCAAAGTTCAGCAGCAAGACACAAGTCAAAATGACTGGTGATGACCTGGGATGCAGTGGATGACCTTGGTATCTTCTATGTCTGACCAAGCTCTGAGCACTCAACAGCATCTGCTTCAGCCACCTTCACAGTTGTTGGAATTGATTGTTCTCATCTACTTGTTCTGCTGGGGGAAGTCTTCATATACCTGCGGTGGACAGCTCTCCTAACTCACTGACAGGTTTTAGGCTTCTCAGTTACCCTCAACCTGTTTTAACCCCATCTGCTAAGATTATTGACCAAGATGTGGCTGCTCAGCACATGCTACAGCTTCTTGGAGCCACATGGGAAAGTTGGGTGAAGATGGACCCCAAAGGTGGATGAGCATAACTGGAAAAGGCTCAGCAAACCCTAACACCAATGGTGCTAGTCCTGCCTAAACACCCCATGCACTCAACTGGTGTAATGCCACAGAGAGTAGAATAAAGAGGATTAGGAAAGAAAGATGGTTGAGGACCAAAAAAGAAGCAGATTCTGATCTTTTAATCAAAACTTTCCCCTGCTCTAGCAGGTCATCTTCAACGAGCATTGGTAGCCCTTTTCTGATTTAAGTAAAGACCTGCATTTGCTAACATTAATCTCATTCTGTAATTTTAATTATGTTAATGAGAGTTAAAGATCTTCCCTACCCATTAATGGGCCTGCCCATTAAGGGAAGCTTGATTAGGGGAGATTTGTTGTTGTTGTTGGAAGACCCACTCCTTTTGTTAATTTCTAATGAGGCACTGGTTCTCAACAGCTATGATGCCCTCTGGCTTTGAAAAGTGTAAATATATATATATATATATGTGTGTGTGTGTGTGTGTGTGTATACATATACATATATATACACATATATACATATACATACATACACACGCACACATATATACACATATGCAAACTCTGAGATAAGATTTTGTTTTGGGGCTTGGTCATTGGAAGTATTTGGTCAGATGAGACTCTGGGCAGCCACTAAGGAGCACCACCCCCCTCTCCCTGCTTTGAAAACCCAGATGTTGGTGCTTCTATCTCTGGTAACTATGTATGCATGAAATGGTCAGACAGTTATATCTGTCTGTTGATCTGTGATGTATGTATTGCTTATGGTCAGACATGGAAGCCTTGTTGGTCTTTATTTCCTCCATTTATATTTTCTCTGAAGTTCAGGGTACTTTTTACCCTGAACTAAGTGAAGGATATATGTGCTTAATTAAAGTAGATGGTTGACCCCTCAAAAGTTGCTTTCCTTTTAGAAAAGCAGATCTAAGAACCTGTATATGAAGCCCTCCTATGTATGCCAGGTCCTTGCTGTTACACAACTCCTCCACCCCTGATTTGTCCCTCATGTTTGTTTTATCATGCTCTCGCTTTCATGAAGTTGGTCTCTTTTTTAATCCATATCCCCTCATGGGGGATTTCTTTTATCTTCCCTTTTCTCCACTTCCACCTTAGCTCTGTTCACCTGGATCCCTAATGTTAGTTGCTGTGGCTAGAGCATTTAAAAAGTGAACCCACTAAATGGTTCCATGATAGTAAAAAGAGCATTGGATTTAGAACCAGAAAACCTGGGTTTGACACCCCATCGTACTACTTACTACCTGCATGATTTTGGTCATTACACTTATGCAACCTTCAGTTTCCTTGTTTGCAAAAGAATGAGGCACTCAACTATCCCTTCCAAATTCCGTTATGGGTATTTGGAGAACCCAGAAACTTTGACCAGTATGTAGATTCAATTTTTCCTCTGTGTGTTGGCACTGGCAGTGCTCCATGTTGGGTTGAGTAGTAGAAAGTAGACTGACTCTGGCATCAGAGATTCTGGTTTCAAATCCTGATTACTACTATGTGACCTTGGGAAAGTCATTTATTATTTCTGGGAAGGCTCCTGTTGCCTTATGTGTGAAATGAGGGAAACTGAGGCAGCTAGATGGTTCAGTGGGTAGAGCCTGAAGTCCGGAAGATTCATCTTCCTCAGCTCAAATCTGGCTTCAGACACTTACTAGCTGTGTGACCCAGAGCAAGTCACTTGCCCCTCGTTATCTCAGTTCCTCATCTGTAAAATGAGCTGGAGAAAGAAAGGGCAAACCACTCTAATGTCTCTGCCAAGAAAACCCTAAACGGGGTCAAGAAGAACCAGACATGATGACTGAATGACCATCGTAAAAACAAAATGAGGGGGTTGGATTCAGGGGGGGAGCGCCTGTGACCTCCAGACCGCACACGGCCCTCGGCCCTTTGACTGAATCCAAGCTTCACAAAATAAAGCCCCGTGCTCTATGAAGTTTGGATTCAGCCAAGGGCCACACTTAAGGACTTAGAGGGCCACGTGTGACCTGGAGGCTGCAGGTTCATCATCCCTAGCCTAGATGATCTTTTGGAAGTCTTTTCCAGTTACAAATTCGTGATCCTATGATCTCTGAATTCCCTTTTTCTCTTCTCCCCTCTGACTCTTGGAATTCCTGACTTGCTTTCCAACTGAGCTCAAATGCTGCCTTCTTCATGAGGCCTTTCCTGCACCCTCTAAGGCTACTATCTTATCCTGAAGGTTCCCTTATATCGCCTTTGAATGTGTTTTCTGTGCCTACATCTGTGCATAGTTTCCATTTTCCCTTCATTTGAATCTGTTCCTTGAGGGCAATGACTGTCCAGTCTTGCTCTTTGTTTCCCCAGTGCCTACTACAGTACCCGGCAAGATCCTTAGTAAATGCTTTTTCATTCTTTTCCTTGCTTGGTTAACAGATTAGAGAAGAGCAAAATTTGAAACAGGGAGACTGTTTTCCAATCATTTGAATGACAGGTGATGAGGGCCTGAACTAAGAAAGTAGCAGTATAAATGGTGAGGACAGATGAGAGAAATGTGGAGTAATGTTAGCAGCTAAGTAGAGCACTCTTGGACTCCCACAAGTTTCCTTGGTCTTCCATTTATGTTAAAAGACTCCATCCCCTCCTATCTCTACCCAATATTCTCAATGTCCATAGACCATTTGACTCTGGCATAAGAGCATTATCATCCACTCTGCCTTGAACAATAAATTTGAATTGCCGCTGTGATAAGTTTCCTATCATGTAGTTATTAGAACTTTATTATGTTCAGGTTAAAGCTTTATTTCATACTCTTTGGCATTGTTCGATAGTCAGTCCATATCTTTGTAAGAAAGTCAGTGGCTTCACTGTTGCCTGAAAAGTCTGACAAAAGTTGCCACCACACTCAACAGCTCAATAAGAGTCACATGGTACACAAGTGACATGATGGGAGCTGAAAGAAACTACAAGGGCATTTCTCACTTAATCAAAATGTTGTCTGATTTAATGAATAGAAGCCTGAGGCAGATCCAGTGTAAAGGATAGACCTACTCTAAGCCCCTGGCCTTCTGTTGCTTTTTGCTGTCCAGATTATGGGTGGTGATAAATCTGGGTCTAAGAAAGAGCTTTCATGGTCCCATAGACTCAAGTGGAAAAAAAAAAAAAAGAGCCAAGACACTGACCTGTGGGGAAATGACATGTTGTAGCTGAAACTCAGAAAGGGCTGTCAAGTAGCAGCAGAAGACCCTGTCAGGGGAGGGTAATAGTGGAGGAAGTACATTTAGACTTGACATTCATCAGACAAGCAGGTGACTCCAAAAAGAAAGTGGTTGTATTTGGAGTAGAGATAGATTCTAGTTGGGATGTGGCCCTGCAAGAATAAAAAGCCCATGTTCCTGACACATTTGCTTCTCCTATGGTTATTCTCCACATATGTTGCCAGGAATATACTAGAAATATATGAGAAATTATACACCTGTCTGAATAGGAGAAAACTCTCTTGTCATTTATTTTGTTCTGTTTCTCAATGAAATGTCTTTTTTTGTGTTCTGTGGTTGTTCTATCAAAAGAAATGCTGGGCGTTATCTCTCATAAAAAAGTCAAGAAAAAGCTTTTTCAGTGCAGGGAAAAAGGGGAGAGGTGAGATGGAAAAAGTGAAGCTTACTCTCATCACATCTGGCTTAAGGAGGGAATCACATGCTCATTCAATTTATGAAAATCTATCCTACGCTACAGGAAAGTAGGAGAGAAGGGGATAAGTGGGGTGAGAGGGATGATAGAAAGGAGGACAAATGAGGGGAAGGAGTAATTAAAAGTAAACACTTTTGGAAAGGAATAACGTCAAAAGAGAGAATAGAATAAATGGGGGAGCAGGATAAGATGGAGGGAAATATAGTTAGTCTTATACAACATGACTATGATGGAAGTCTTTAGCAAAACTACACATGCAGAGCCTATATTGAATTGCTCACCTTCTCAGTGGGGATGGGTGGGGAGGGAGGAAGGGAGAGAAGTTGGAACTCAAAGTTTTAGGAATGAATGCTCAGAATTGTTTTTCCTTGTAACTGGGAAATAAGAAATACAGGTAATGGGGTATAGAAATCTATCTTGCCCTACAAGAAAAGAGAGAAGATGGGGATAAGGGAAGGGAGGGGTGTGACGGAAGGGAGGGCACGTTGAGAGAAAGGGTAATCAGAATGCATGGTGTTTTGGGGTGGAGGGAGGGGAGAGATGGGGAGAAAATTTGAAACTCAAAATCTTGTGGAAATGAATGTTTAAAACAAAAATAAATAAATAAATTGGGGGAAATAAAATGCTGAAGGAGTTATACTTTTGAGGGGATGCTGACCCAAAATACGCCTTCAACTTGAGTAGTTTTTGGAAAGTTTGGCTATATCTTGCTTCCTTAAGTAAATAAATCTTTTCTTGAGTTCGATGGTCATATTTTATAGGGGCCAAGAGGACAACATGCACACTAAAATGAACACTGGACTTGAAGTCAATCTAAGTAACTCTCCTTAGTCTCATTAAGCAAGACTTTCACCGTTTTTTTAACCTAAGTTTCCCTCAGAGTCCCTTCCAACTCATAAATCCTATGATTCCCTCTTCAATGACATCAATCTTCAGATGCCTCACCACTTGCCTGAACTACTTTTCTTTTTTTCAATTATAAAGAGTTCCCACCTGCCAGGGTGGACTCAATCTCTCACTTAGCGTGAGTACCTTCTATTGGCCGTCATATCATGGGAGGATCACAACTTTGTTCTTGGTGAATTTTGTTATCAACCTTCTTAGGATTTGCCTATAAAAAACTTTGTTATAACAACTGACATTTCCATTTTCTGACCAAACGCATTGTGTAGTTAAAGGACTCACACACACACAAAAAAAAGTCGATGGTAAAGCTAGAAATATAAATCTGTTTGGTTTCTCTTTATCATTCTGCTTTCTTTCTTTAAAAGGAACTGAAGGACTATATTGATTCACTTTTCCACGTTATATGCACACTAAGTTCTTGCCATCAGATGGTGTTGGCAAGAAGTACTTAAGATTGGCAAGCTGTAAAATGATTTAGGATGTATTCAACAATTTTGGCAGTGAGAGAGGGGGTGGGAAAGAGCTTTCATACACTGCAAAAAAACGGTTTTCATTTTCTTAAAGCAGTGGGAACTAGGAGTTCCACCCCCTCACCATGGGAGCTTTTGAAAGCCTGTTGAAGGGCAACAAAATGTAGTCTAGTTAAAAAATAAAATAAAAGTTTTACTCATAACTTTGCCCTATCTTCCTTCTTTTTACTGAGAGGA
The DNA here is from genome assembly GCA_023548195.1 of Bettongia penicillata ogilbyi. Classification (NCBI taxonomy): domain Eukaryota; kingdom Metazoa; phylum Chordata; class Mammalia; order Diprotodontia; family Potoroidae; genus Bettongia; species Bettongia penicillata. The sequence goes on along the minus strand of JAJHZJ010000302.1, from coordinate 3,344,762 downwards.
TGCATGGAATAGGGGAATGGACATGGGATTTTGAATAGGCGGACTTGAGTGGGAATTCCAGTTCTGTCACTTTCTGTTTACCTTCATGAGCACTGGCAAGTCACTTGACCACTGACTGTGGGCCTCAGTTTCCATATTTATAAATAAAAGATAGACGTCCTCTAAGTTCTCAGGCTGTAAATCTACATGTCTAGCACCAGATGCCTATAATTTCAAATCCAACGTATTTTCTGTGACTACCAGCCTCTTTATAAACCTTTCATAACTAAATATCATTCCCTCTCTTCTGAATTCATAGAGAGCATAACATCTGTAGCACTCATTTGGACATTAATCATATTTTGCTTTCTTGTTGTTTAAATCTAGGGTAGGGACTTTGGCTTAGATCTGATATCTCCCCCAAAAGATAGCACAGAGCTCTATACCAAGTAGGTTGTCAGAAGTGGCTGTTGATTTGATTTGAGGGAAACTGTTTATTTGGGGATTTACAAAGTTGGTAAAAAGAAAGACAAAGGGGAACCTTTGTGAAATCAGTAGTTTCAGGGCTAACATTTAGACACTGACCCCTGGGTCAGTTGATTTGGTGAGTTCCTTAAAGCACAGATTTTGAAGTTTGAAATTGCAATACTCAATCATTTGTGAAATTTTGTAATACTCATACTTTCACCCCTCAAAGAAAAAATGTACAAAGACACCATATACAAAGAACAGGCAGCTAGGTGTCACAGTAGATAAGAGAGTTGGGTCTAGAGTCAAGAAGACTCATCTCCCTGAGTTCAAATCTGGCCTCAGACACTTCCTAGCTGTGTGACCCTGGGTAAGTCACTTAACTTTATTTGCCTCAGTTCCTCATCTGTAAAATGAACTAGAGAAGGAAATGGCAAACCACTGCAGTATCTCTGCCAAGAAAATCCCAAATAGGGTCATGGAGAGTCAGACACAACTGAAAAAATGACTTAGCAACAAATACAATGAATTCTATATGGCACATTTTTAAGGTAAAAAAATTAAAGTAAATGAAGTTTAATTTTGACCTGAAAAGGCTTAGAGAATCCCACAATAATTCTGTGTCCACGATATACCCATAAAATAATTTTAGCTACACTTGAGTTGGGAATCTCTGTCTTAGGGATATGTTGGAATAGAATGTTCTGCTTTGTGATCAAACAAACAAAGAGAAACCAGGAGTCATCTAGGTTAAAAAATTTGGGAGTCATGAACCTTGGTAAGAGTCCATAACATTATTCACTGTCTAAGGCACTCCAGGTCCCATTTGTCTCCTTTTGATTCAGATCACTGGTAAAAAGTTTCTCTGTCCAGGAACCATGATAACCAGAGACTCTAAGATGGTATGGTTGCAGGATAGGACATTAATATTGATAGCATCTCTGACGCTGATTAATTCTGTGAGATGCAAAACTGGGTATTTTTTTAATGTTTGATACTACACACTCTAAAGATCTTTTTCTCAGAACATGAACGCTGCAGGAAATGATAAAAAAAATGGTCTCTATAGCATTTTGGAGATGGACAAATTTGTATACTGTAGAATCCAGACATGTGACAGGCATCATGTGAATACAGAAAATTTCTTTCAAAATTAGGAACGTTCCCTTATATATTGATTTGTAGAAACATCTATTAGACACTACAATAAGTTTATGATCACCATGGAAATCAATAGCCAAACATCATAGGGCGTTTTAAATCAAAGTCGTACTGTTACCTCAGAAACTTTGTGGGCCATATGCCAAACCACAGAGCTACAGATGACATATTTTTCTAGAAAAAAAATGATTATGTCACATTTACAATGATTGGCATCATCTGAAATTTTTCAGCAGTTACCAACAATAACTCCCAACCAGGAACTGCTGTAATTACCAAAAATCACGTCCAAATCATGAAAATCTCTTATGTCTGAATAAATTTAAACTGAATGTGCAAACAGGCTCCTGAGGAAGAGATGAAAAATATGCTTCTCTTTTTTCATTAAAGAAGTGGGGAACTATAGATGTGGAATGTTGGATGCACTGTCAGAAAGTATAAATTTGTTCTCCTGAACTGCTTTTTTATGTCTTTTTTTTGATAAGGGAAGACTCACTTTGTAGTAGAAGGGAGAGGGACATAGTCCAAAATACATGTAAAGTAAACCTCTAAAGGTATCAATAACATTTTATTGTTTAAGAAAACACATGAAGAAAAAGTGACTGGGAGGAGGGGGAAGAGATGGGGATCTCTTGTTTGCTTAGAAAAAGACAAGCTGGCTATGACCTAGAACCAGTGATGCTGAGCAGGGACACATTGTAAAATTCCAGTAAGAGATTATTTCTACCCTTCCAGACATTTAGCTTTTGTGGAAGTCTCACTGGGACACCCCCTGTTATGTAAGTGGAGAGCTAAGGGAATCAGAGTCCAGGGGTTGAGGAAAGAATGTTCCTGGAATGTTTGGGGGAGAATGAACAGACCCATGTTTTTGGAAAGGATCATGAATTTAGAAAAGAAGCAGCATCTTTGAGCTACATAAGAAAGACATTTAGCAACAATGTGCTGGAGAAGAAGCTCTTCATAAATAGCTGTTAGGCAGCATTCCAAATTTATTTTTTCTGTTGGAGAACCTGCTAATTTTTGATAAATGTATACGCTATTAAATGAGACACAAAAGTCATAGAATCTGGAGATGGGGAATGCTTCAAAAAATGTCTACTCCAATACCCTAATTTTATAAATCAAAAAACTGTGACTTAGAATGACTTGTCCAAGGTCACTTGGGTAGTGTACATCAAGGCAAGATTTGAACCCAGGACCCCTTGATTGCAGAGTCAGCACTGTCCTCACTATGCCATGCATTTCCTGCATCAACAAAGTAGGATGCCTAATTCAGCAAACAATTCAATAATGCCATCCTTCCTGCCTGAAAGATACTCTGGGATTGCTATAGGACAGCATTACTGCAGAGAGATAGGATCCTCTGTTATGTCACTAGTGGCAAATGTAAGGAAGCATTCACAAAATATTTCTTTGCTAGTTCATGGAAATATGAGCAGTCCTAGAGACCATGAGAGAATAAATATCCTTTGGGCTGGACTGGTCCAAGTAATAGCAGCTAACATTTGTACATTGTATTAAGATTTGCAAAGCACTTTACAGATCTCTTCTCATTTTATCTGCACAATCACCACTGGAGGGTATTATCTCTGTTATATAGATGAGGAAACTGAGGCAGACAGAGGTGATGTGACTTGCCCAGGGTCACACAGCTAGTCAATTCTGAAGCTAGATTTGAATCCAAGTTGTCCTGACTCCAGATCCAGCACTCTCTCCATTTTGTCACTTCCCTGCCTTCTACTGAGATACAGGGGTATTACAAATATCAATCTTTTCACTCTCAGACATCACTGAAATTGCAGAGCTTCTTCCTTAGTTCATGCATTTTAAAAATGAGATAATAATAGCAGAAATCAAAGGGCATTCTTGAAGCTGATTATGAAGACCTGGCTTTATTTCTTTTTCTCTATTTTTCTTTTCTTTCTCAGGAGGCGGGGTGGGAGAGGGAGTTTTTTGGTGGAGGGCAGGCAAGGTCACACAGTAAGTATCAAGTGTCTGGGGTCATTTTTGAACTCAAGTCTTCCTAACTCCAGGGCTAGTGCTCCAATTTCTGCACCATCTAGCTGCCTCTGTCTGTTTTTCTCTCTGTAAAGTTTAATCATATGGAATATAGTTTGTGTGTGTGTGTGTGTGTGTGTGTGTGTGTGTGTGTGTTAAAGGAAGCAAGGAGTCATTGAAAGAGAACTATAAGTAACTAACTCTGCTAGTTACTATTTATGTGACCTTGGGCAAGTCACTTGTGTTCTCTAGATTCAGTTTCAACAGTTATAAAATAAGTTGAGCGGGTGGGGTTGGAAAGGATAGAATAGATAATTTCTAAGGTTTCTACCACTGTAAAGCCTATAAGGCCTATAAAGCAAACGGAGTAGTAGATATTTATTGGAAGTGTCCTATATGTGAAAATTATATTGAAAGTCATTTGCATATCCAGTCAAACAAATTTAACCCTCTACTTTAGATGTTGAGCAACATTTTCTCCCCCCAAGCAGCTAGGTGATGCAGAGGGCAGAGTGCCAAGCCTCAAGTCAGGAGTCATCATGACTTCAACTCTGGCCTCAGACATTTACTAGCTGTGTGACCCTAAGCAAATCACTTAACCCTCTTTGCCTCAGTTTCTTTATCTATAAAATGAGCCAGAGAAGGAAATGGCAAACCATTCCAGTATCTCTACCAAGAAAACCCCAAAGGGGGGGGGGCATCACAAAAAGTCAGAAATGACTGAAACAACTGAATAATATTTGATATTGACTATGAAATTCTAATTACTCTTGTTTTCATTAGGGCAACATGTTGAGTTTCTTTTCCCTACTATGCTCTTGCTCGAAGATTTCTATCCTCTGGAAAATGCAGATGTTGGAGAGGCTATGGGAAAACCAGCACACTGAATGCACAGCTAGTGGAGCTGTAAATTGGTCCACCCATTCTAGAAAACAATTTGAAACTATGCTTGAGAAAAGTTACTAAACTGTACATATGCTTTGACTCAACTGAACCACCACAAGGACAATGACCCAAAGAGGAGAGGGAGAAGAACTGGCATGTACAAAAGAAAAAAAATATTCAGAGAAGCTCATTACACAGCAAAAAAATAAATAAATAAAATGGAAATTAAGATATTATCTCCCTATTGGGGACTGGCTAAATATATTATGGTTTCTTAATAGAGTATAACATTATTTAAAAGCAAAAAAAAAATGAAGAAATGGATAGTTTCAGAGGAAATTGGGAAGATCACTTTAAACTGATGTATAGTAAATTTAAGGTGGCACAAGGGACAGAGCGTCAGTCCTGGAGCGAGACAGAGTCATCTTCCTGAGCTTAACTTTGGCCTCAAAACACTTGCCAGGTGTGTGACCCTGAGCAAGTCACTTAACCCTGTTTGCCTCAGTTTCCCCATCTGTAAAGTGAGCTGGAGAAGGAAAGTACCTTTCCCCCAAACAAATCCAAATGGGGTCATGAAGAGTCAAACATGATTAAACAACTGAACAGCAATAGTACATTGAATTGAACGAATAGACCTATTTACATAGGGATAATATTGTAGTGAAGAACAATCTGGAAAGACTTTAGAACTCTGGTCAATGCATTGATAAAACATAAGTCCATCAGACTGGAGATGAAACATCCCCCCTATCTCCTACCAGAAAGATGATGCACTTAAAATGAGACACATTTTGAGACACAGCCAATATGGAAATTTGTTTTGTTGGACTATATCTACATTTATTTGTTAGGAAGGTTTTCTTTCTCATTTTCATTCCTTAATTGGGGGGGGAGGGGAATAATAAATGCTTTTAACAATGATAATTTTTATTTTATTTCCCCAATTCCATGTGAAAACAATTTTAATTAAGGTTAAATTAAAACAACTAAAAATAAATTTAATGAAAAAATTAAAATTTAAAATAAATAAATAGAAATTAAATTTAAACAATTTTTAACATTCTTTGAGTTCTAAATTCTATTCCTCCCTCCCACTTCTCCCTCCCTGAGACAGTAAACACAATGATTAATTTCATAACAAAAAAAATAAATTATGTCTTCTGGTGTAAAGCTCTCCCTAGATCTTAACTCCTCTGTGACCTCTATCATAAAGTCATATCCTCTGCGTTGAATTTGAATGGGTACTGATGTATTAGATCAGGAGCCAGTCTCAAAGGCAAGATGACCTGGGCTATCTCTGTCATGTACTGGCTGTGTGACACTGGGCAAGTCACTTGCTCTCTCAGAACTTCAGGCATCTCTCTAAGACCCTAAGTTTCAGAATGGGTATAGACCTATATATGTAGAGGCAATTTCCTCCATCAAAAGGGTCCTCTGTACCAGGGAAATCACAGTTTTACTCCATATCCCTCACAGCAAGACACGCACCTGTCAGTCAAAAGACAAGATGTAACAAGTGTTGTCTCCATCTGACTATGTGATAAGAATGAAAAACATACAGTTTGAGGTTAATGTTTTCTTAAGGCAGGAAGAGAAAAGCAGCTTTAAAAAGAAACAGCCTAAATTCATTTTCCTCAAGGATGGAACTTTGCAAGATACTAACTATATAATGGAGCATTATCTTTATCTCAAAAGGTGGTGCCATTAAACAAAATTCTCTGAAACAGCTTTTGTCAGTCAGACAAAAAATAACCTATTTACTTAGTATTTCAGTTCCCTAGTTATAAAAATTCATAAGCAACCACAAATGTCACTATCAGCCCAGACATCTTAAACCCACGTTTTGTGTCAAAATAATATAAAATAAAATTTGGACTGCCCAACTTCAGACATGGGTTTCAAAATTAATTATGAATGAATATAATAATGTAAATGAAATAAGCCCCCCAAAGAAAGTAAATTCTGAATAATTGCTAAAAACAAAACAAAACAAAAAACCAACTTTATGTTGTTACAAGAGAACAATAACTCCTTCAAGAGGAGGAGAGTTACAGAGTTAGAATGGTCCATACATTTTCATCTGCGATGATTTTGTTGGTTTATTCTTCATAACTAAAGTTGAGAAGGCTGATGTCTCATTACAAAAGTTAGGTGTTCTACTCTGAATTCTAAGGAGTTCCGGAAGAAATAATCAACCAGGCTGGAAGAGTTTAAGTGGTAGAATACCTAGTTCTCTCTTTGAACCATAGTTTCATAGATTGAAAACAAAAAGAGATCTTAGAAACCTTCTAGACCAAGTGCTCCATTTTGCAGATGAGGAAACAAGCACTGCTGCTGCTGCTGGTGGTAGTAGTGGTGATTCTTCCCAGAGTAGTTAAATGAGGTTCCCATGGTCACATGTTGGCAAATGGCAAAGCTGGGATTCAACTTCTGTTGTTGGTATGTTTTTTTCCTGCTGAACCCCTGTGCTATACCCTGAATCAGTAGGGATAGGATGTTTTGAGCACAAGGTTCCATACAGGCTCTGAAACATCGGTGACTTCTTCCTGGGAATCAACTATCTCCACCACAAGAAGGAAGCCTCAGAAACTGAGAGCACTGCTATCTTTTATGGAAATGACAATGGACTAGAAATTAGTAGAAGTCCTGGCTCCACTACTGATCCATTGCATGACCTTGGACATATCCCTCATTTGCTCTAGATCTCAGTTCTACCAAATGGGGATGATCCTACCTACATTAGGGATGAAATGCTAATAAAATTAATTAAGTCATTGGACAGTAGATAGGGACTGTTAATTCTTCAATATGGAGAACTCCTAAATGAGAAAGATGTGGAGCTGGAAGAAATTGTGGAGATCATCCATCCAACCACCTCATTATAAATGTAAGGAAACGGTTAAGTGACTTGGCCAACATTAAAGGTAGGATTTTAACTCAAGTCTTCTAAGATTCCAGTCATTTTTCTTCTGTACCATGCTATGATTAGCAGAAAGCAAACTCTACATTGTGAATGAAAAATATCCCAAGTTATTTTCTCAAGTGACACAAGAAAGAGCGGGGCAGCTAGGTGGCACAGTTGATAGAATTCCAGGTCTGGAGTCAAGAAGACTTGAGTTCAAATCCAGCCTCAGATGCATAGGTGACACTAGGCTTAACCTTAACTATTTGCCTCAGTTTTCTCAGTAAAATGAGCTGGAGAAAGAAATGGCAGACTTATTGCAATATCTTTGCCAAGAAAAACTCAAACAAAATCAGACATAACTGAAAGGACTAAACAGAAACAAAAACAGAATACATCTACTTGATATCAGGAAACCGGAGCATATATAATTATTTCTTAAATTTCTCTCTGTCATACAAATGTACTTATCTCGGCAAGGCATCTATTGTTTAAGTCCTTTTTCTAATCAGATCTCAGGTTGGTTGGTGTTAGAAAGTCTAGATTTTTCCAACAAGAGACATGAATCTCTTTCCATGTATACCAGCAATTCAGGTTACAACTTAATTCATCATTCCCCTGCCTTTTGATATTGGTAGAGAACTGAATTAATTGGAGCAAGTGTAGACAGATTAGCTCAGATTACAACTGGAGCTATAAATCATGGGAAGGTAGCCTGGAACTCAAGTGCAAAGTTGCATTATTTTCATTCCCCACGTAGAAGCCCAATACGCTATCTTATTAGTGTTCCAGAACAGTCTATACAGCAATCCAATTTGCAATCACTAAACCATGAGCAAAGTGATGTCTTTAAGGGCCTTTACAAATTCATGTGGATAGGAGGTTGGCACAGAATTACAAAGTAAGGAGCGGTATCGCACTTGAAGCATTGGGAGATTTCAGTGTTAAGGAACCATAAAGAATGATACCTGCTTTTGACTGCATGGCGTGGCAATCCACTGCCAGCATACTGAGCTGGAGTATAAAATATTAGCTGTCTGACTTGAAATCTGCTATATGTTTTTTCAGTTATGCCGAAACTTTTTCCATCTGGCATCTCCTATTTGTCCTTTGAACAAAGTTCATAACATGATATAGCCTGGCAACAATTTTCTGAAGTCTCCACAGAAACCAGGTTGGGAGAACAGCAAGATAAGGGCTCTAATCACTCCCAGAAGGTGTTCCTGTGTGCACAGACCCTCTTACATTCAATGGAGCTTAAGACCCTCTTACATTCAATGGAGCTTAGAACTCAATTTTATGTCTTTTTTCCTCAGCGGTCCTCATTTTATTTACATCATTGTGTCTCATTACTGTTCTCCTATCTTTCTTTTATTCCACTGTGAAGTGACCTTACTACAGGAAAACAAATACTAATTTTTTAAAACTAACTGAATATCTTTGAAGGGAAAAAGAAAGAGCGTGAGTTCCTCAGTTAAATGCCCCCCAGATTCTTAACTTGACTTCTTCTCTGCTGTCAAAAAAAAAAAAATATTTCATTGAGCTCTAACCTTGACTTCAAGCAAGAAAAAACCATTTAATATAATTTCCACATTACTGAAACTAATTTGTAAGGACACACAATCCCAGATAAATCTGTTATAAGTTTCAAGGATAAAATAGGTAAGGAGCTGTTATACATACAAAAAACAAGTGAAAATCACACCCCATGAACACTTACACCCAAAAGGTTTGACTTACTTGTCTCAAGTTCTCTAGAAGTCATCAGGTTTCCCAGTAGAATGACTGTCACACAAGCCCAGAGGTCTCTCCCCATCATTAGAGACACAGAGAAGAGTATGAGTAACAGTGTTAAAGATAACCCAAGTAGCAATTGGCTTATTACTAATGCTTACATCAAGAGTTTACCACCTATTTTAAAGAGGCTAGAGAGGTATGAGGGAAATGACTACAGGAAGTAAATAGCTATTTAATCTTATTTATAAAGTGTTTGATGCTTGGGAGTGGAGAGACAGATTTGCATCTATCCTGATAAGGTTTTTCATTTCATAATATGTCAAGTGTTCTAACCACATTGTCAGTGAGAATAGGAAATGTACACAGGATCCCACAAGTGGTTCCCCTATAATTTTGTACTTACATTAAGAACCAGGAACAACCTAAATACCCAGCAGCTGGTAAAGAGCTAAATAAGCTGTGGCACCACTAATATAATAGAAGAATATAAGATTATTAAAATTATTAATATGAGAAACAAAGAAATTTGTAAAGCCTAATAAAGTACTTTAAAGTGAAGAAAGTAGAACTAGGACAGAATACATATTAACTTCAAATACATAAGAGGAAAAATTTAAATGCCTATAAAAGTGAAGGAAAAAAATGAGAATATGAAATAATATAGCTTATATTCATATTATACATAAAACAAGTTGATTTTTAATTATAAATAGAAAACATATGTTGAACTCTGTCATTTAAAATTATTTGATCAATTATTTTAATATCTGATTTTTAAATTAATTTTTAATTAAGTTAATTAAACATTTTTTAAAAAGATTTAGACCTAAATGGAACCTCAGCAATCACTTAGTTTAATGTTCTTGTGTTATGTAAGAGGTTCAGAGAGTTGAATTGACTTGCCTATAGACAATCATATAGTAAGACACAGAGCCAAGATTTGAACCTATGTGCTCTGATTCCTAATCTATTACTGTACCCTGCTGATGACATAACACTAATTTGGCTTTGTTCATTCAGAGATGATGAATGAGAGCTAGCAAGAAAATTTAGATAATGAGAAAGATACCTCTGAACATTTCTATCCCATACGATAAAGATAAACTTTTCAAGTGGGCATTGGTTATAGACATCTTTGTTAATTTTTCAGAATTAGAAACCAATAACATTTGTCTGCTGTAATATCCCAGCTAGTCACTTGGGATTCCAGAAACTATACAGGTTGTTTGCTCCTCCAAGTATAATGCTAAAATTGCTATGTGTAAATTGTCTTTTGATGTCTTAGAGCCTAAACTCACTAATTAAAAATAATACATGAAACTTCCTGGATAATTTATAGATGGGTTTGATGAGAACTTGATATTTAAAAAGCAAACAGTCTGTACTCTATTCCTAAAAAATATGAATGTGGTCCCCAGGGAATCTTCTGAAATAGTCGATATTACTCAATTTCTAGATCAAGGATGAGAAGTTGGGCAGCTTTATTTTTTTAAGTGCTCCATTATTGACTATTCAAAGTAGTCTCTTTGTTTTATTTGAGAAACAAAAATACACTGGTGCTGAGATACATAAGCAAATTTCCTCCTTCTTTCTTCTCTGTGGCTTGAGATGAGGCAAAACAATAGAATTGGAGGATTGTGAGAAATGTGAGACTGGCAAACTTGAAATCAGGAAGGACTGTGCTGGAATCCTGTCTCAGATAATTGCTATCTGTATGATGCTAGGCAAGTCACTTAAACTCACTTTCCTTATTCCTAGGGAAGTTGAGGTCACAACTTATTTATATGTAAAATAGGAACAACAACTGTTTCACAGGGTTGCAGTGAGGAACAAATAAGCTAATATATGTACAGCACTTTACAAACATCTAAAATGCTACATAAATGTTAACTATTAATAGTTTCTTGATATTTGCCATCCTTCTAACTGTAATGGTAATTTAAATGGGAAGATCTTTCCCATTCATTAATAGGCTGATGTGACCTGCTTAAATCACATGAAAGCCTGAGTCACATGAGTCAAAGTCACATGGAACAGGAAGGGGTGGAGCAGGAGGGGTGGAACAGGAAGAGGCAGAGTTAGAGCACAACTGAGAGAAAATTTGATCAGAGTAGTCAGAAGTGAGGGAAGAGAGAGAAAAGAGCAGGCAGCTGACTAGTATGAATGAGAGAACTTCTTTGTAATTTGTTTAAGAGAGCTGGTTTGTGGGAAGTCTAACAGAGGGAAGACTTGGGATGGTGTTGCCCTCTGCTGCTATTTGTAGCAGACGGCCCACATCCCTACACGGCTGGGTGATGTGGTGAAGAAAAGAGACACGGGAGGCAGGAAAAGATAGACCAATTCTGTTTATTGATCCGAAGGTTAGGGTATATATAGACAGAATGTCTATGTGACATTCTGCTCGTCTCCTGTGCCAGTGATTTGTCCAGTCTAACTGTGTTTAAAGACTGTTAGCCTAGAGGACATCTATTTTACATATCCCTTGTGTTCTGTAATTCTCATGTTTGTCTCACAGAGACAGCAACATCTGGCAGGCATGGAGAGCCATTCCGGATGATAATGAGCACAGTCTCAAAGAACAGTTTCCCCAGAGGTCTATCCTGATCTTGTCAACAGCACTTCACCCTGGCCCTCAACAGCTATTGTATATAGATTTTTGTTACTATGTTAGATTTAACTTTCTGGTGTCTGAATAAATGGTTTGGTTCTATCTTCCATGTGATAAATCTGTTATATTTCATGATTCAGAATTGCACCAGCATATTCATGACCATTGTAGGCACTGTGAATATCACATTGGCACTACAAATGGTGATGAGGATGGGATTGTAAAATATCAGACCTCTTTTTGGAGACAGAATGGCGAAGGAGACAGAGGAAGAAATGGATATTCCAGGATGGGAGAATTTACTTCATTCTTCTCTAGCAAGAGAATGGGCTAAAAGCACAGCACTCTGTGAAAAGTGGGAACCAAGGCTACAGAAGAGAAGACCCAGATATTTAGAAAGATGTTCACAAGGAATACCAATGGAACTAGAGAAAGAACTGGCAGGGCTATGTAGGAGAAGGTGGGCCTTGCTAATAACTTATTGTATAAAAGCAGAGATAAGCTACTGTAAAAGAAAGCTCAGATAGAAAGGCAGTTGGCTGGTTTGCATGAGAAGCTTTTTATGCTATAGCATTCAAACTCTTCTTTAGAAGAACAAACTACAAAGTCTCAAGTGATAGAAGAAAAAGATTATTTTTAGTTTAGCTCTCAAAAAGAAGCAAAAGATGAATGCTGCCCTTGCACTAGCTGGGCTTGACTGGTGCCTAACCATTTACCAGTGGGATGCATGGGAGGAGAATGAAACAAAGTTAAATGAGGAGGCTGATGTTCACCCAGTACAGCAGGAGAATCAAGGGGTCCACACAGTGTTTGGGAAGGTAATTGAGGATCTTGCTTCACAGGAAATCACAGATATTTTGTTGGTTCACCCTAAGTATGGGATAATCGGTATTTTGAATGGTGAGAATCAGTGAAAAAGATAAATTTCCTCAAGAGTGAAGAGTAGTAAATAGCTAGCAGATTCAAAGTCAGAATAGACTGACAAGAAAAGAATTATTTACTCCTCTATTGAGATCGGGGATAGATTTTGGAAGAATAGATGGCATTCCAACTAATGAACTATACAAAATGTATCAAGAAAAGGGGCTTGATATTATACAGAGCAGGGAAATAAGAACTGACCCTACAAGTTCTTCTGAAACATTGTATCCAAGTTTGTTACACCTGTGGAGAGAATAGGAAATTGACCAGGCCCCATCTCAGATTAAAGGAAGCCCACCTCTAGCCAGAATGCTGACACCAAATCTGCGAGTTAGAAAACAACAGACACATAAGATCCAAATATCAAGTAATAGAATTGTGAGGCTAGATATCCTAGCATTGCACCAAGGGACACCTTGTTCGGCAGGATATGATTGTTTGGAGAACTTTTGGTTGGGTAGAAAAGAGATAAGAAAAATCTCTACTGGAATATATATGAGAATCTCAAAAATCATTTTGGATAGATATTATCTAAACCAGGATTAACAGCAGAAAGAATAAGTGTATTGGCTGGAGTGATAGATTCTAATTATCAAGGTGAAATTATTGTGACATTCCAAACTTTAGGTCATGAACCCATACAGTTTTATAAAAATGGTAGAATAGTTCAAGTGATTATTATTACTTTTGAAACAATACCCTAGTGAAAACTGACCCTCTTCCAAAATAACTAGCAGCGGAAGTGAAGGATTGAGTTCTACTGATAGAATAAAATTGGGAGCTAAAGTATGGGTGAAATGGAAGTCAGACGATGTTCCAAAGGCTGGGGAAATTATAGCACATGAGAAAGATAATATCGTAACTGTTGTTTATTCAGGAGAAGATGATTACCAAATTGTACCCCTAACTCATATATTCTACCATGTATGAGACCATGATAGTGGGTTCTTGGACTCCAGAAGCATGGCTGACCCTACCTACTCTGCTTCTGCTTATCATCTCCTTGTTTCTTTTTGACTTTTTGTCTGTTCACTTTGTTTGTCAGATTTGTTTTCTGCAGGTTTAATACCCTCCACCTACAGATGCCTGATTTCTTAATCCAGATGTAACCCCCTGTCCAATGTGCTATGTCACCCCTGGACCTGGCATTGATCAAGCTCCAGATGCTGACTGATGAAGGGACCCTTCAAATCAGATCTCTTGGGGGCAAGGACAGTTCTACATCCAATCTCACTATGGAAGAAGAGACCTTCGTCCCTTACTCTGAGATTTTAGGCCCCATTCATTCAAGGGGGGAATGACAGAATGCTTGTGCTAAAGTCCCACCCTAAGATATTGTTTTATGTGCTTATTTTTTGTGATCCCTGTTATATTGTTGTAAAGGTCTGTTGACACCAGTTGCCTATGATATTTTCATATGCTTATTTTGTGTTTCACTGTTACAGTTCTGTTGATATCAGTTGCCCCATCAAGTAATGAATACAAAAGATCTTGGGGCCACATGTAATGGCAACTTAAATGGGAAGATCTTTCCCATTCATTAATAGGCCCATGTGATCTGCTTAAGTCATGTGGAATAGGAAGAGGTAGAGTTAGAGCAGAGCTGAGAGAAAATTTGGTCAGAGCAGTCAGAATTGAGGGAGAGAAAAGTAAGCAGTTGGCTAGCATGAGTGAGAGAACTTGTCTGTGATTTGTTTAAGGGAGCCAGTACGTGGGAAGCCTAACAGAGGGAAGGCCTGGGGATGGTATTGCCACTACATTGCTATTGTATATAGATTTCTTTGTTACTCTAATGGATTTGGCTGTCTGGTGTTGGGATTTGGCTTTCTAGTTTCCGAATAAATGTTTTGATTCTGTCTTTCATGTGGTGAGTCTGTTGTATTTCATGATTCAGAATTTTGCCAGCAAATTCATGGCCATGGGTGGCACTGTGAATATTGCATTGGCGCTACACCAATAAATCTTAGCAAAGCTATATAATCCTTATCTATTTTTTTCTCTTTATAGGAATGGATTTCAGGATTGAAACTAAATTTTCTACATACCTAAGTCATTTTTTCAGATTGCCATATTTGTTTTTCATTCTTAGCTCTCATCCCCAGAGTGAAGGAGTATTTTAGATCTATGTATTTGATAAATATGTACTGTGCTTTCAAGGACAGATTTGAGTGTAAAATTCATTGAGGTTCAATCTATCAGAATGCCTTAATACCAATTCCAACAATCTTTCCTACAAAAACATTTCTACAGGGAAATTTGGAGAGCAGTCATGCTCACAATATGTGGAATATGTGGAAACTCCTAGCAGACTATGAGCAATTTTGTCAATAAGTCTTAGTAGCTAGGTAACTACATTAGAATGGGGTTCTTCTTTTCTGTTGATTTAGCAAAGAAAGGTTACAGAAAGTCTGTGAAGTCAAATTTTGATATAAAAGGCAACAAAGAACTATATTAAGAAAGCAATGGAGAAATAAAACTGACTGTCCAAATAAATGCTGCCTTAACCCATTCATCACTAGATTGGCACCCATAGAATGCTATAATTAGCTTCAGGGAGTAGAGAAGCAAAGGAAGTTTTTTGGATCTTTCATATGATGCCCATTTGTTTTATTTAGGGGCATCCTTTATAGCTGTATGAGTTGGAAGATAGAAGCAACATCTTTTTGTGAAATTGTTTATATTTTCTTTCAAATTACACATAAAAACAAATTTTTAACCTTTTTATAATTTTGAGTTAGAACTCCTCTCTCTCCCTTCCTTCCTTTTCCCCTCTCTGATACAGCAAGCAATTAGATTTAGATTATATACATGCAGTCATGCAAAACATATTTCCATATTAGCCATGGTGCAGAGAAAAAAAGGAAAGAGACAGATTTTTTTTAAAAAATATGTTCTTATCTACATAGATTCCATCACTTCTTTCTCTGGAAGTGAATAGCATTTTCCATCATAAATCCTTTGGAATTAGCTTGGATTAATGTGTTGCTCAGATTAGTTGTCATTCACAGTAGATCATCATACAATATAAGTAGTATCTTTTTTTTAGTAGCAACCGTTTCTATTTAATTTTTACTAGCTGACCCTCTAACAGGAATCATACTGCACCAAGAGTAGAAGATTAGGGTTCTAGTCCTATGTTTGCCACTAACTAGCCGAGTTACTTTTAGCAAGTCATTTCTCCATGCTTCAATTTTCTCATATCAAAATGTCAATAATCATGCTTGTCCTACCCACCTCACAGTTTTTAATCAGGATATAAAGGATATGGCCCGCTAGATGGCACAGTAGATAAAGCTCTGGACCTAGAGTCAGGAAGATTCTTCTTTGTGAGTTCAAATCTGGCCTCAGATACTTCTTAGCTCTGAGCAAGTCACTTAACCCTGTTTGACTTTGTTTTCTCATCTGTAAATGGGCTACAGAAGAAAATGGCAAACCACTCCAATATCCTTGCCAAGAAAACTCTAAATGGGGTCATGAAGAGTTCAACACAATAACATAAAGGATATAAAAATGTTTTGCCAAGTACTGAGTACTAAACATAAGGACCATAAGATTTAGAGCTTGAAGGGACCACAGAGATCATCTAGTCTAAATCCTTCATTTTACAAATGGGGAAACTGAGTCCTATAGTGGCAAAGTCATTTGTTGCTCAAGGCCACATTTAATAAAGTAATAGAGTTGGCATTCAAAACTAGGTCCTCTACTTACAAATTTATCATATTACACTATATCCCCAACATGTGGATAGAAGGATAATATGTGTATAACAACACTTAGCAAATTATTGCTTTTTATTATTCCTTTTCTTCTTTTCTCATCCTTTCCCTTCTGCCTTTTCGCAAATAAAAGCTTTTTTACTCATACTGGCCTTCTCCTTTCTAATCTTCAGAATTTCTGAGAAGACAATATGTTTCCAATAAAGAAATTCTGTCCAGTTGTGCCAAAAAACTATTCTATTTTATTATGATATATTCTAAAATGTTCAGTAGGGGAAAAGGAAAAAACACATTAAGATTATTAGAGAGTGAGAGAGAGAGAGACTCCTTATGATAATCAGTCAAAACATGTAAAGTATCTTACACGCAATAAAAGAGCTCCAAAGTAGGGGAGACTAGTAACATGGCATATTAGGCAACCAGATTGTCATGGGAAAAATGCAAAACGTGAAAATGAGGCACGTCCCTACATGAGTGAGTCTCAGTTTTTTACTAGTCAAGGTGCAAGACTATGAAGGGTCTTGGAACAGAAGCCACAGGAAGAAGAGAGAACTCTCTTAGCAAATAAGGACCTTTTTTTAGGTCACTGAAATACAATCAAAAATATATGGTTCTTTCAAGGCAATCAAGGTAATTAGGACTAACAGTAAAAAGAATTAATGATAAGGAGAAAGAGTTGCAAGGGTCTGCATGGTTAATATGGAATGTTCAAAAAATCAAATTGTAACAGAGCTTGATACTCTCAGAGGTGACTGGAGGCTATTTTCCATTTAGCTCTGGAAAAGAACATCAAAGCTGAATTAAGCAGTAATTGATAACAATTGTTTAGGGAATATAGCATTTAACTTATATTGCCTTAAACCAAACTCCAAATCATTCATTTTTACTATGAATAGGAACTGGTGATAAATTTTGTCATTGAGTTGTTTCAGTTACGTGCGAATCTTCATGACCCCATTTGGGGTTTTCTTGGCAAAGATACTCGAGTGGCTTGTCATTTCACTTCTCCAGGTCATTTTACAGATGAGGAAATTGAGGCAAACAGGGTTAAGTGATTTGCCCAGGGTCACACAGATAGGAAGTGCTAAGACCAGATTTGAACTTACGGGCAGTTCCTAGCCTATGCTGTATCCACTGTGCCATCTTAATATCAATGAAATATTGGTTTTTGAAAGATTACAATGGATGCCTAGCAAAGTAAAGAGAACTAGAGAAACAAATTACATCATGACTACAGCAAAATAAAGTGAGAGATCACTAAAAGGAAACTGAACTCTGAGTAATGGGGAGTAAAACTAATAATGAAACATACTTCTTTCTTCTCGAAAAAGAGGTGAGAGATTACCAAGGAGTGTGTTCCATCTGGCATGGTTGCTGGAACTAATTTTATCTCTTACTTAACTGTTTGTTCAAGGGAAGATTCCATTCCAGAAGGGATTGGGGAGGGTAGAAAACAAACTCAGAAATGACCAAAGTAAAGCAAAAGGCTTCAACAAAACATTCTTTAAAATTAAAGCACTATTGGCCATATTTTTATTACTTCAGATGTTCTTGAAAGAGTTCCGGACTAGAAATCGGAACACTTGGATTCAAGTTTAAAATTCTTCTATTTTTTTATTCTTTTCCTCTGGACAAGTATCTTAATCTCTAAGAAATATAAATATTCTTTTTGTTTTTCCGTTTTTAATTGTCTATTTATACCTTCAGTCAAAATTGATTAAGTTTAGCCCTTAAATGCTGTAACCTCCCTTTCAGTCTCATCAAAGCAAAACTCATCCTTCTGAGAGAATGGGGCACTTTGGTAGAGAAATCCAGGATGTAGTTGGTAAAGCAGGGTTAAAAATTCAAGAAAGAAGTTAGGGTTTAATATAGAGACTGTGCTGAAAGTCCTTCTCATAGAGATGATTATGAAGCTCAGGGGGACTGATGAGAACTTTCATAAAGTCAGTTTTGGGGGAAAAGAAGACCTAGAACAGAGCACTGGAAGAAGCTCACACTCAGTGAGTGATACATACACATACACATACATACACAGCAAAAGAAACATAGGAGGAATTGTTAGGAGAGTGGAGAATTAAGAGAAAGTTATGTTATGGGATGAGAGTGGAGAGCATCTAAGAGAAGAGGACAGATGATCATGTAAACAGCTGCGGAGTAGGGTCACATAGAAGGAGGACTAAGAAATGGTGATTATATTTAGCCATGAAGAGATTGTTGGTAACTTCAGATCAGCTGCAGTTAAGTGGGGAGATCAAAAGCCAGATTGCAAGACTGTGAAGATAGATGAGAAAATGAAGGAAATTTAGCATAGCTCATCTTTTCTAGTTTAACTTTGAGAAGGAGAGGGAAGGAAACAAGTATTTAAGTACCTCCTGTTCACAAATATTAACTCATTTGATCCTCAAAACCTCTCTGGGAAGAAGGTACTGCTATAATCCCCATTTTACAGATGAAGAAACTGAGGCAAACAGAGGTTAAGTGACTTACCCAAAGTTTTATAGTTAGACCCTTAGGAAGATATTTGTGTATCTGTTTCCCCTCCCTCTGGATGTTTATAGGGGTTGTGACTACACTTGGTGATCTTCTTTTGGGCAGGTTGACAGAAGGAAGATTATCAGTCTTCTGGTATTAGGTAAATTTGAGATGATAAGGATTTCCTGAAACAACATAGGAGTATTTGATATGGCACTTATGTAAGACTGCGCAGTCATCTTCAGGAGTGACTCAAAAGTCCCAACTATAAAACTAGGCTTGTGGAAGAGCTCAGATTCTAAGAATTTCCCAGATCCCAGTTATCTAGATTTTTTTTAACCAAGACTATGATTAATTTTTTTATTGAGATACCTGGTTGAGCTTTCCTAGTCCTGGGTTTTCCTTCCTTGACTTTACCTTTTGCCTATATTGCCTCAGTAAATTTTGAAACTGCATGACTCTCCAGAGTAAAACTCTTTCTTCATTCATTTCCAAAAGGAAAATAACCCTTTTTTCCTTCCATTAACATTTGCCTTGTGTATATTAGTTAGAAGTAAAAGAACAGAAAGATTCTAGATTTCACGTAATATGTACAGAAATATATCATCCCCATGAAGATCCATACACAATACCTGGATCGTTCTTTGGTTATGATGGCATATAGTTATTTAAACATTTAAATGTTTATTGACAAGTGGATTAATCAGACATTTACACCAACTAAATAAAAAGAACCTCTTCTAAGGGCACCAATGTGTGTCATGTCCTCCATTTGATTGTAAGCTTCTTGAGGGTAAGTACTATCTTTGTATTAATTCTTTGTATCAATCATATCCCCAGTGTTAACACAGGGCCTGGTAAATAATAGACATAATAAATATTTATTAGATTAGATTGGACTTGATTGCAGATCTTTCTCACATTCCTACATTTATACCATGTAAATTAACAATGAAACCCGTAATTTAAAGCTGAAAATGAGCCAAAAAAAATGGCATCATCATTCTGAATGACATTATCATACTTTTTTCCTGCAAACAGATAATACATAGTCTGTAGGACTTTCTTTTCATGAATCGTTTTTATTCAAAAAACCAAACCAAAGTGTGCTATGATTTTTGTCTCGTGTATTGCACAACATCAGAAATTTCAGGAAAAAGATGACAAAAAAAGAAAATTAAAGCCAAGATTTGAAACTCGTCTATTAAGGCAAAAATGGCTCAAATTAAGATTATTAAATTAAAATGGTCTGATTACCAAACTATTCCACTCCCTCCCTACCCTGAAGGTACAAATGACTTTCTGGAAGGTCCTTCAATTGTTTCCACCAGTCAAATGTGATTTCTATTTAATTAGGTTCTTTTCTCCCTCCCTTAAGTCCAATAGCTAGTTACTTACCTTGGTGTTCTAAAGTTCCAAGCCTTAGAATCAAGAATGGCGATTGAATATCCTGAGCTGAAAGAGATGAGGCAGTGGGGAAGGGCTCTGTTATATAGCCCTTTCCATCTACAATAATCTTCAAATAAAGCCATCACAACTACAAGTTTCAGGATCTATTTTTGACTATGAACTTTCGATATTAAATGGAAGAAGCTTCCTAAGAACCGATGCCATCTGAAAATAGAATGGGCTGCTCTGGTTGGCACTACTAGCTAGCCAGCGTTTGTACGGTGCTTCGAAATTTTCAAAATGCCTTATATTCAATTGGATCTTCCTAGCCTCCTTGTGAAGTAAGTGCTAGTATTTTTGTCAATTTACAGCTGAGAAAACTGAGTCTTAGAGAAGTTATGAGACTTCTCTAGAGTCACAGAGCTAGTAAGCATCTGAGGCAGAATTTGAACCTAGTATTCTAGGCATTGTACCCCCCAAGTCCTTCACCATAGATCTTCAAGTGAAGACTGGATCAACACTTTGATGGGAATGTTCATTAGTCATATATGGATTGGATTATGATCTCTGAAGACTCTTCCAAGTCTGAAATCCTGTTGACAGCTCAAACCACAGACAGCCTGTATTTATCACTAGGCCCTTGCTTTTGGACTACAGTAACTACAGAATTTACAATTTAAAAAAAAAATTTCAGAAGCTTCATTTAATGGAGTTCTAAACAATCAACAGTGTGTTATGACCCCAGGCCAATCTAGAAGCCAAATCCTGTTACAACATTTGCTGTCGTCATGGAAATATTTACAAACTGTTCAACAATAGAATGAAGCCAAGACTTCTGGCTTTTATTTTCATCAAGCAAGAGTTTAGTTGTAATCTTCATGGTTGTGGGGAGGAGGGCAGGTAGCAAGGAAAGATATAATCTAGAGCCTAAATCTCCCTTTGATGTGAGGAGAGCCAACTGACAAGTGGTTTGAGTATATTGGGATCATTGTATTACCCATTACCAGGGAGACTGGGAAGGAGGGACATATCTACAAAGTTATACACTTATCATTCCATTTGGACACAATACAAAATTGACTGTGAGGTTGTCCAGTTGTTCAGAAAGTGATGGCTACTCAGTATGGAAAAGGACCTCAATAAACTTTAAATAACTCGTCTGCAAGCCAGCAGGTAAGTACAAGTTTTGGTGGCTGTTCATTCATTTTCCATTTTCATCAGACCGAGTTAAAAAGGCAAAGCATAGCATATTGGATTGATTGCACCTTGGTGAAACTCCTAAACTCCTGTCAAGTGTACAGGCACTCTTTCCATCAGTGTCTAAGAAAGAAGACACTTTGTAAAATGTATCCTAGAGAAAAATGAGAGATAAAAACTTAAAAGTAGATACAACCTGACTTAATTAGAATGCATCCTAATTCCACTCTGCATTGGCCTAACCATAAAGCATGTACCATATGAGGCAGGGAAAAATTTGCAAGATTTTACAGTCAACAGATCAGAGATGTGGAGCCACCTGGAAGGAATCTTAAAGGTTATCTTGTTTAAGAAACCCAGAAAAATCAAGAAATTTGCTCAGAGTCATAGAGGTAATAACTGGCAGATCCAGTTTCTGTGACTTTGAGTGAAACACCATTTCCACTGCAGTGCATAACCTCATCAGCTTAACTGTCTCATTGTGGAGGAGAGGTGACCCTGTCTTCTCACCAGCTACACTTGTGGTTCACAGTTTAGACAGACAGACAGATGCATACATAAAGAGATATATAGAAAAAGATAGAAAGATACACACACAGAGAAACCAAGAGACAGGAATAGAGAGATATACAAGTATATATAGAGATACATATAGATAGATTGAAATACGAGATAGAAATTAATAGAGAAATATACACAGAGAGAAAAATGAAGATAGCTATGGAAAGATATAGAAATATACACACAGAGGTATAAGATAAAGATAGATACATATAAACATAGATGAGAGATAGAGATACATGTGTATGTATATATATGTGCATTGTATATGTTTATATGTGTTTATATACATGTACATGTGTACATGTATATAATGTGTGCGTATTTATATTTATTTACATATGCATATGTTGTATATAGCACATTTTTACACATATATTATTGTATTCTTTTCAGTAAAATAAAAGTCCCTTAAGGGTCAAAGAGAACTTCATTTTTTTTTGCCCTATCAGCCTCTAGCAGCACCTTGTATATAGTGGGTATTTAATAGGTGCTTGGTACATTGAATTGATACTAATAGCTAACATCGTTCTAACTATGTACCAGGCATTGCACTAAGAGCTTTGCAATTATCATCTCATTTGAGCCTAACATCAACCCTGGAAGGTAGGTGCTATTACTATCCCCAATTTACTGATGAGAAAACTGAGGCAAACAGAGGTAAAGGGACTTATCCAGGGTCACACAGCTAGTAAATATTTGAGACTAGATTTGGACTCATCTTCCTGACTCCAGGCTTGGCACTCTATCCACTGTGCCATCTAGGGACCTCCAACTGTTTCAAACACCATGGCAGAGGAGGAAAATCTGCATGGGTATCTTAGGAACTTAAGGTCTCCTGAGAAAGGGGTCTCTTTAAGAAGCTCAAGACTAGCCTAGGCAAAGCTGAGACCTAACCTCTCTTTAGGAGCCTCCCACATTCTGGTCTTCTTCCTAGTTTGTCCTTCTCAGGCTCCCACTATTCATTGGCCTCCCTTCCTATCAGGAAGTGAGTGACCAATGGATAAGGTGCTAGTCATGTAGTTGAATTTTTTTAATTATCCCAAGATTATGTTTTAAAGGAAGAGTGAGAGAATTTCAGACAATAAGAATACGGTAGAGGGAAGTCCTTGTAGTCATTAAATACCACATACTTCACAAATGCTGAAACTTCCCACCATTGCCCAAACAAAACAATACTATTGCTGTCTATACCATTGGTGTTGGAAATTGCTGGTGAAGAGATCTTTTACCAATGCAGATTGTCAAGTATCTACCATTTTTGTTCTTAGAGATGTTCATCCATAAAACCGGGTTAATTTGCATTTTTTAATAAGACCAGAAGACTTGGCCCTGGACACAAGCCCTGGCGACCATATATGTCACGGACTGAATGAATTTTCACCAAATGAAATGTTCTATCACGATTGGCTGCCCCTTCAACCATCACCTGAAGGGTGCTATCACCCTATCACCCAATACAATTTTAAACAAATTAGTAAAAATAGTGAAAATGTCAAAGGCCAATGAGGTTCCTGGATTAAAGGAGGCACTGCAGATGGACCTGGTAGTTGTAAACCCTGGAAATTTAACTGTCGAAATTGTTGTGTTTTTCAAAAAACCATACTCTGTAATTGAAATGACCAGAGTTAGCCAAAAAGAAATGTTTAATAGCATTTGGCTCACAAGGCATTCAGAGTGTATACTCTGGGAGATCGGGATCTGGAAAACAAATCTGTGATATTCAGACTAAAAATCTAACTGAGGTATTGCAATCTTATGAGGGAATTAATAGTACAGGGGAGGACAGGGAAAAAAATAAGCACCTTCTATGTGCCAGGCATTCACTAAATATTTTGCAAACATTTGATACTGTTATCTCATAAATCTCATTATAAAGATCTTGTTATACCATTGGATCCTTTAAATGACCCTGTGAAGTAGGTGCTCCACTGGGAGTCAGAGGACCTTGTCACATATTATCTTCATTTCTAAAGTTGAGGAAATTGAGGCAGAAAGAGATTAAGTACATCGATGTGCCCAGGTCACACATAGTAACTATCTGAGTCTGGATGTGACCTCAGGTCAGGTTATTCCTGCCCCTAGGTCCAGCACTCCATCCGCTGTGCCACCTATTAGGCAGAGCAGGGACCTATACACTGAGCCTATCATTGAAGAGATCAAACACAAGAGATCGAACGTGTACACATATATACACAAACATGAATATATACATATCACAAAGTTTAATTCTATTTCTGAGTATGACTTTTTTCTTCTTTTAACCAAGAAGCAATTGTTTGTCTTTTTATAAGGGTTGAGCATAGAGTCAGGAAGACCTGAGTCCAAATCTGACCTCAGACTCTTGATAGCTGTGTGACCCTGGGCAAGTCACTTAAACCTGTATGCCTCAGTTTCCTCATCTGTAAAATGAGCTGGAAAAGAAAATGGCAAACCACTCCAGGACCTATGCCAAGAAAACTCCAAAATGGGGCCACAAAGAATCAGACATGACTGGAAATGACTCAGTAACAGACAACAACAAAATTATAAATTTTGAGTTTATTGCTTTCTGTTTGGTTGTTACTGTATCTAAAGTGTGTTCATCCTTTGTTACCGAAGAAGACCATATCATCAGAGAAATGACATGACTTGCACTTGACTTTGTTTTGAGTGAGGGAGGGCTGTGCAGGTCACCAACCTCAATTCTCCTCCAGAGTCATCTGAATCTAGTGACCAGATATTCATCAGGATGACTGGAGATGACCCAGGATGAGGCAATTGACCTGTTAAGTGACTTGCCCAAGGTCACACAGCTAGTGAGTGTCAAGTGTCTGAGGTGAGATTTGAACTCAGGTCCTCCTGACTCTTGCACTGGTGCTCTACCCACTGCACTACCTAGCTGCCCCAAATTGTGTCTAATAATGTGTCTGAATGATAAATATTGAATTCTTATATTTTAGTTTTATTGTACCTTTTTATATTTATAGAATTTGAATTTTGGAACATTTATAATATTGAAACCATACCACGTTTTTTTGAAACATTAATTGAGTAAAAAAAACTACCATGCATTTTTACAATTGCAAAAGATCTGTAATCTTTGGCATACTGAATAGAGTGTGGTCTTTGGTGTCAAGAAGACATGGGGTCCTCCTAAGCACATCTAAAACTGTAAATAATAGTAATAACAATACTGCAAGACAACACTTTAAGGTTTGCCAAGCACTATACAAATATCTCATTTTGCCTTTATGATAACTTTGGAAGGTAGGTGATATAGTTATCTGCATTTTACAAATGAGGAAACTGAGGCAGACAGAAATTAAATGGCTTGCCTCTGGCCACACACCTAGTAAGCATCTGAAGCAGGATTCAGACTCAGGTGTCTCCTGACTCTTAAGTCCTACACTTCATCCACTGTATCTACTAACCTAGCTGCCTTAGCTCTCATTAATCTGCATTGGTAGAGGAAATTTTTCTCAGTGTGAATTCCTTACAGTAATGACATCGCAAATCTGGATTACAATAATTGTTTTGTTGGGGTCAGGGTCAAGTCTAAGGATGGAGAGTCTCTGTTGCTGTTCAGTTGTTTCAGTCGTGTCCAACTCTTGTGACCCCATTTGGGGTTTTCTTGGCAAAGATACAGGAGTAGTTTGCCATTTCCTTCTAGTAAGTGTCAGAGACCAGATTTGAACTCAGGAAGGTGAGCCTTTCTGATTCCAGTGCCAGCACTCTATCCACTTCACTACCTAACTGTCTCAGAGAAGCTATACCTATAATTTAATAGGCACCAAGAGCTCCCCAGTGGAAACACCTTCCCCGACACAAATTGGAAACAGCTCTGGAATTTATAATGTTAGACATTTGCCTGAGCACTGAGGGGTTAAGGGAATTGTCCAGGGTCACACAGTCAGTAGATGTCAAAGGCCAAATATGAACTCAAATTTTCTTGACTACAGTCATCTCTCTCTCCAATATGCCATGCTGACTTCATTACTAACTACTACTATTGATTATTGCCCTTCATTGTAGAAGAGGACCAAAATGACATCGCTATGTTGGGGCCAAGGTATGATGTGTCTGACTGGCTGAACAGACCAATATGAGGTCAGAAGGCTCTACCACAAATAGTTCATATGGACATTTGGAGTGGAGCTATCTCTAAATTTGTACATGTCACATTTCTTTTGACCTACTACAATTCTGCTTCACTCATAGGGGATAGTACCCTCTGTGATGCAGGGACACCATGCTGTGCAGTCCTGTGCCAGTGGACCTCTTCAGAGAGACCTTGAGAGTGTTCTTTCATTGTTTCTTCCGAATTCCATGTTAGCCCTTGCCTTGTGTGAGTTCTCTGTAAAATGGTCTTTTAGGCAAACGTACTTTTGTCATTCAAACAATGTGGCCAGCTCATCAGAGTTACACACTCTGCAGTAGAGTTTGAAGGTATGGAAGTTCAGCTCAAGAAAAGACCTCAGAATCTAGTATCTTATCTTACCAGCTGATCTTCAGAATCTTCCTAAGACAATACGAAAGGAACCATTTCTGTTTTCTGACATGGTGCTGGTATATTATCCAGGTTTCACAGGCATACAACATTGAGGTTAGCAGAAAAGTTCTGTAGACCTTCAGTTTCCTAGGCAATCTAATACCTCTTCTCTCCCACATTTTCCTTCAGAGCCTCCCAAACACTGAGCTAGCTCTTGTAATGTGTGTGTCAACCTAATTATCTATGTATATATCCTGGGAAAAAATACTGTCAAGGTAAGTGAACTTATCTATAGCATTCAAAATTTTCTCATTTGTTGTAACATACGAATGGTGAGGTGCTAAGCAGAGGAGAACCTCTGGTTTTATAGGCTTTTTTTGACTTTTTTTTGGCATTAATTGTTAGGCTAATATTAGCACAAACAGCAGAAAATCAATCCACTTTGTTGCATCTCAGCCTCAGAGGATGCATTGAGTATGCAATCATCTGCAAGCAAAAAGTCAAGCACCAACTCTCCCTCCACTTTAATCTTGGCTTGTAGTCTTTTCAATAGTAAATGATTTACCATCATTGTAGTAGATTTTCATCGAAGGTGTATGACAAAATCACAAAAAGAATCATACTAAAAAGTATGGGAGCAAGCACCCATCTCTCCTTCACTCTGTTGGTGACTGAGAAAGCACAAGAGCACTGTCCATTATCCAGAACCCATGCAGGCATGCCATCGTGAGACATCATGAACTTCTCTAGACACCCAAATTTTGTCATAATTTTCCACAAGCTCTCATGACTGACATTGTCAAAACCTTCATTAGATCTATAAATTATATAAAGACCTCTGTTCTACTCTGGACATTTCTTCTGGTGTTGTTGAGCAGCAAACACCATTTCTCAGCCCTTTCTGTAGCCTTGGGGTTCTTGAGTAGATGACCATCCTCCAGGTGAAGAATTAGCCTATTAAGTAGGACTCTGGCAAGAGATCCCATTGTGATTTTCACAGGACAATCTATTTTTTTTCTTTATTAAGATGAACAATGGAGACATCCTTGAACTCCTGGGGGATAACCTCCTATTGCCACATAGCCAGGAAAATTTCTGTCAGCTTCTATATGAGCAGTGGACAACCTGCCTCAGCTGAAATAGAATTAAAACCAGGTGCTTCGCCACACAAGAGAAACCTAATGGTATTGTAAACCTCTTCTTCAGTTGAAAGTTTGGCAAGGGAGTAACTGACTTCAACTTGAGGTATGCAATTAATGACTTCAGCAATGATGGATGACAACTTGTTGAGAACACTATGGAAGTGTTCAGCCCCATCTCTCCAGTCTCATATTTTTATGTGGCTCTATCAGCACTGAGTAGTTGAGATGTGCTAGAAGTCTTTGGCTCATAAATAGCTTTCAAGGCAACATAAAAGTGCTTTGGATGGTTACCATCAATGTAAAACTGAACTTCCTCTGCTTTCTCATTGAGCCAAGAATCCTGTATCTCTCTAACAATTGCTTGCACTTTACTTTTGATGAGGGGGCCTTCTCCAGTTTTCCTGATCTATCTCTGACCACTGATCTGGAGAAGAAAGTGAGGCTGGTGACCTTGCACAGCCCTCCCTCACTTAAATCCAGTTCACTTGCAAGTCAGAAAATCATCTTCCTGATGTCATAGTCCTCTTTGACAATGGAAAAAAATAGCTTTTGATGAAGTTAAATGATGCCTAGTTGGAGATGGATGAACTCTCCTGCTGGTAGTTCTCATTTTCCATTTAGTAGCCTATGAATTTTCACATCATTCTTGTCAAATCAGTCTTGACATTTGGAAGCATTCTGGCCCAGAGAAGTTAATACTGCGCTATGCACCAAATCTTTGAAAGTTGCCCACTCCTTTTCTGCTCCACTGTTACCAACTAAAGGCTCAGCTTTTCCTCCAAGTTAGCAAGGAACTATTCACACACAGAGAAGCACTCTAATCTGTAGATATTAAGTCTGCGGGTAGCCCTCTTGCCTTGGGGCTGCCACTTTTGTTTAATACAAACGTTGAACTTGGAGAGTATAAATCTATGATCACCAGACAATCTGAATCACAAATTCCCTTTGTCACTTTCACATCCTGTCTAGCTCATCTCCTTCCAATGGTATAGTCTATTAAACGTCCATGATTGTGGCAAGGGTGCATCCAAAAGTTTTATTTTTTTTAGGTAAATGGAAGACGGTGTTGGTGATGAGTCATGAGATGCTGACATTCTACAACCAGAGGGCAAAATAAGTATTGAAAGAATCCATCGATCACCACCTGAAAGAGATCCAAAAAGAGAAACTCCTAGGAACATTGTGACCAAATTCCAGAACTCCCAGGTCAAGGAGAAAATATTGCAAGCAGCTAGAAAGAAACAATTCCAGTATTGTGGAAATAAAATCAAGATAACTCAAGATCTAGCAGCTTCTACGTTAAGGGATCGAAGGGCGTGGAATAGGATATTCCAGAAGTCAAAGGAACTAAGACTCAAACCAAGAATCACCTACCCAGCAAAACTGAGTATAATACTTCAGGGGAAAATATGGTCTTTCAATGAAACAGAGGACTTTCAAGCATTCTTGATGAAAAGACCAGAGCTGAAAAGAAAATTTGACTTTCAAACACAAGAATGAGAAGAAGCATGAAAAAGTAAACAGCAAAGAGAAGTCAGAAGGGACATACCAAAAGTGAACTGTTTACATTCCTACATGGAAAGACAATATTTGTAACTCTCAAAACTTTTCAGTATCTGGGTAGTTGGTGGGATCACACACACACGTACATGCATGCACACACATACACACATGCATGCACATGCAGAGACAGAGAGCACAGAGTGAATTGAATAGGATGGGACCATAGCTTAAAAGAAATTAAGGTAAATGGCGAGAGAGAAAGATAGGGGGAGGAAAGAGGGTGAAATGGAATGGGGTAAATTATATGTCATTTAAGAGGCAAGCAGGAGAACTTTTAGTGGAGGGAAAAAGAGGAGAGCTGAGAAAAAAAACAAGAAATTTACCCTCATCACATTTGACTAAAGGAAGGAATAAAATGCACACTCATTTTGGTATGAAAACCTATCTTACAGTACAGTACAGAAAGGGAGAAGGAGATAAGCAAGGGAGGGGGGATGATGGAAGGGAGAGCAATGGGAGGAGGGAGCAATTTGAAGTCAACACTCAGAGAGGGACAGGATCAAAAGACAGAATAGAAACAATGAGGGGCAGGATAGGATGGAGGGTCATTCAGTTAGTCTTACACAACATGACTATTATGGAAGTCATTTGCAAAACTACACATATATGGCCTATATTGAATTGCCTGCCTTCCCAAAGGGCATAATGGGTGGGGAGGGAGGGATGGGGAGAATTTGGAACTCAAGTTTTAGGAACAACTGTTTAGTATTGTTGTTGCTACTAGGAAATAAGACATACAGTTAATGAGGAATGAAAAGTCATCTGGCCCTACAGGAGAAAAGAGAAGATGGGGACAAGAGAAGGGAGGGATGACAGAAGAGAGGGCAGATTGGAGATAGGGAAAATTAGATTGCTCGGTGTATTGGGGTGGGGGGAGGGGATAAAAGGGGAGAAAAAATTGGAACCCAAAATTTTGTGAAAATGAATGAAAAATAAATAAATAAATAAGTGAACAAATAAATAAATGAATGAATAAATGAGTGAATAAATAAATGGATAAATGAATAAATAAATAGAGAAAGAAAGAAAGAGAAAAATGTATGCTAGCTTCACAGAGTTCTCCATCACTGTGGCCATTCCAGAAAAAAAGTGTATCCAGCTCTGACTTCTGTAAACTGACCTTCATTTGCCAGACTTGTTTCACTCAGGGCTGCTATTTAGATGTGATCCCTGCTGAGTTCTCTCACAACAAAAGTTGTTTGTCTTTAAGGTGTACATGATTTCATGTCGTTGTCCATAAGTGTGTACACATTTTACGTGCCAATGCTTACTGGAATCATCTTCACAAAAGTTGCTGTACTTTTTTTGTGTTTTGACCAAAAGGTAGGATCCTCTTCTGCTACAGAAAGCAGTCCAGGATTGGGAGAAGCAGGCAATTTTTAGGGCACCTTGTCTAGCCCATTCCTCATACCAGGAGGTGAGATCCTTAAAAAAGGGGGGAGCTGCTCAGATACCTGGGGGCTGCCAAATCCCACTATTGCTTTACTCCAGTGAGAAGATGACCCTATGGCCTGGACAACCAGGGTGCAGAGCTATGACTCTTCCCAATCTTTCATTTCATATCATTCTTCTCCAATAAGGGTTGTAGTCTACAAGATACTTATTGTACCCTATGCCATCACACAGCACGATATAGTGTCCTGAATTCTGTGTTTGTATCAAGATATCCATTTAAGGCATGGAGAATATCATGGAAAGCTGTAGCAATGGGGGAGGGAAACCTCACTCCATGCAAGTTGTCAGTCTCTCTAGAGCTTCCTCCACATTCTCTATGGTGCTCATGGGATAACAGAGCATCGGAAGAAATGGGGGTGTGGTGGGGGGGAGTGGTCAATAGAAGCTGAGATTACCCCTTCAAGTCTGCTATTAAAAGAACATAGAAAAGGAGGAGAAAAATCTAAGACTTATGGAAGTGATTATAGAAGACTGAAAACAAATAAATTAATTTTTAAAAATAAGAATAAATAATACGAGAGTCCCTTAGTTTTCCTAAAACTTGGGGAAGGGAGCAGAACCTGACAACATCCCCAAATATTCCAAACTGAAATATTACATATAGTCAATGGCACCATGAAGTTGAATATAAGATTTAAGTGTTTCATCACATACCCTCAAAGTTTCCAGGAAGTCCCAGATCAGATCACAAAGGCAGGCCACAAAAGACTGCATACTTTATCAGGTACCTGGCACCAAACTGGCTTTCAAAGGAAACAATCCCTTGCGTCTTACCTTCTTTATCTCTAAAATGAGATGATGTAACTAGATGACCTTTAAGATCTCTGTCAGCTCTGACACCCTATCAAACAACCAATGTATGTTTCATAAATAATGTATTCTGTATCAGGCACTGTGCTAGATGTTGAGGATATGAGACAAATAAATGTTTAATAACTGCTTATTTCTTTTCTTGTACCCTAAGGTCCTTTCCAGTTCTAAATATATGATACATTGGACCATGAGCTTCTTGAGACTAGGGACAATTTTTTTTGCCATTCTTTGTATTTCTAGCACTTAGCACAGTGATTTTGTTGGTGCTTAATAAATGCTTGTTGACTGATCCTAAGAACATCCACCCTCTCCTCCCATTTCTCTGCCAATCATTGGGGTCTCCAAACATCTGTAATATTGCTTAGGACTTTTCAGGCTTTGACCCAACTTCTCTGCCCCCAAATTAACCATGGAAAGAGCACTGAATTTGGAATCAGAGGGAATGTATTCATGTGACTTTGCCACCTCTGTGATACTAGGCAAATTACTAAATCATGATGTCCACATCTGTAAAAGGAAAGGATTGCACTAGAACACCCCTAAGCCCTCTTCAAGTTCTGATCTTCTGAGCCTTCAGCCCACAAATATGGACTGACTGCCTCCTACATATTTACTTGAATTATTTAAGGAATTTCCTATTTCTGTGACAATGTCCTTTAATCCATGACATTCTTCTGGAGGCAATCTCCACATCAGTGCTCAACTGTGGACATCACAGAGAAGCAATCAAAAGCAGGGGTCTTGAGCCTTGAAAGGAGGGGTATCTCTGTTTCATTGCCACAGTCTCCTAAAGTGTCCCCACAGTCCTTTAAGGACTCTTTAATGAAGAAAGAGAAACCAGAGCTCCCCATGCATAATATCGCCATCCCCCTAAAAAACTGTATTTCTCACAATCATTCTAGATGTATAAACATGACTCTCATAGACCACAAAATTAAAACTGGAAGGGACTTTAGTGGTCATTGAATCCAACCTCCTCATTTTGCAGATGGAGAAACTCAAGTTCCAAGAAATTGATGTTCAAAGTTAAGAATCTAGAATGTCTAGAATCATAGAGCTACTAGATGTCTAAAAGTGAGAGCTGAACCCAAGTCTTTCTGAGAACAAATCCAGAAGCCTCTTTACTTTGCCATGCTTCCTCTTCGTGACTCTATCAACACCTCCTCTCTCACACCCACCATACCTCCCAAACCAGAGTTCCTTTCTCTTTGGGACAACTGGAAACATCCCATGTTTTCAAGCATCAGAAAGACCTCCTTCTGGGACTGAAAGAAGAGGCATTTCAGCTTCTGTTTTAAGTGGCTGCAGAGAGAGAGAGAGAGAGAGAGAGAGAGAGAGAGAGAGAGAGAGTTTGTAGAAGAATAGTACCTCCATCTTTTGCTCTTTTTCTGTTAATGGTATAAACTTTGGTAACTATGACACAGTTTGCATTTTTTCCTAATTTTTTTTTCAGTTGTGGCCAACTCTTTACAGCCCCATTTGGGGTTTTCTTACCAAGGGTATAGTAATAACTTGTCATTTCCTCATCCAGCTCATTTTATAGATGAAAAAAGTGAGACAAACAGTGTTAAGTGACTTGCCCAGGGTCACAAATCTTATAAGAGTAGGAGGCCAGATTAGAACTCAAGAAGATGAGTCTTCCTGATTCCAGGCCTGGAACTCTATCTACTTTGCCACCTAGCTCCCCCAGTTCCTATTTGTTACTCTTCTTTAAAGGAAAGGTTTTTAAGGAAAATGTGATGAAACCCATAGGATCACAGAATTATAGCCCTAGAGCCGGAAGGGGCTTCAGAGGCCACCTGGTCCAACTCCCTCATTCTATAGACAAGGACACAGAGGCTCAGAGAGATCAAGCAGCTCACCCCAGGTCACACAGGTACTAAGTAGCAGCAACTGCAAGTGATAATGAACTTACCGTGAATCATTTAAAACGCGCACGCGCACGCGCGCACACACACACACGCACACACGCACACACCATTTTGACCTCCCTCTAAGTAGTCTTTCACTTTCTTCATTATCTTTATGCTTTGATATGTACAAGATTTTTTTCATTTTTTATTCTCTTTTCTTTTGAACATTTGAACTCCTCTAAAATGAATAATACTTCCTCTCCACTGGAACCCACAAGAGGAATGAAAACTATTTTCTTATCACTTGTCTGTGCTTACTACAGAGCATTTTCTTCTCCAGAATTCAAAATTAAAACTGACTTCTTTTTTTGGAAGATATTCTCACGAGTCACTTGCTAATCTGGCAGTTGGATTGACTTTTACAGACATCTTTCCTTCACTGAGTTGTCTGTCACTTCAGGCTTTTGGGAACTGGATAAAGCCTGAAAGGTCCAGCACAGTCTGGAAAAAAGCAACTCCGACCCCTATATACTATTTCTTCTTACTTAAAGTACAAATCAAGGCTTCACAAATTAAATACATTCACTTTGTTCCTACTTCTTTGCTATCTAAAAATAATAAATAAGTGATCGGAAATACATAATGCCCAGTGGGGGACTGGCTAAACAAATTATGGTACATGAATGTAGTGGAATATTACTGTACTATAAGAAATAATGAATGTGACAGATGCAGAGAGATTTGGGGATACTGATATGAAGTAAAAGCAAAATGAAGCAAACAGAAGAAGAACTTACCTAATGTCCATAAAAATGTAAAGGAAAAGCCTTTGAAAGACTTCAGAATGCTGATCAATGCAGTGACCAATCATGACTTCACTAGGCTAATGGCAAAGGGAACTTCTCTTAACAAAGAACTGATGGACTAGAGGTGGAGAATGAGATATGCATTTTTTAGGCATGGACAATGGAATGCTTTGCTCAACGATGTGTATTTGCTACAAGGGAGAACTTCTATAGTAAACAGAAGAAGGGGAGTGGAGTTGGTAGGTTAAAATAGTGATGTTTAAAAAAAGAAGAAAAAACCATTGATAAAACATTAAAGTATATGCAAAAGAGAGCAGAAAGAAGGTCAGAAGGGACACAAATAGAAAAATTTTGTTTCTACTATATTAAATTTAATAAACTCCCCACCAAAAATTATATATTATAGTTCAAAGTTTCATATGCAATTCCCTTTTCTGTTCTTCTTTGTGTAGAGATATCTCCATGTTTCTTGATGGTCAAAATTAAATCAAAGAATACATGCTGGGGAGTTAGGTGTAAGAAGACTGAAAAAGTGAAAGAGGACTAGGCTGTGAAGGGCTTTGAATGCCAAGCAGAACATTTTGTATTTCACTCTAGAAGTGATAGGGAGTTAATGGAGTTTACTAAGTAGGAGGGTGACATGGTCAAACCTTTTTATGAAAATCACTTCTGTGGCTGAAGGAAGGGCAGTCTGGAATGGGGAGAGATTTGAGGCAGGCAGAATTACCCACAGACTATTGCAATAGTCTGGGTGTGAGACGATGAGGGTCTGCACTGTGATGGTGGTCTCAGTGGGAAGAAAAGGGAATATTTGAGAGATGTTAATGAAATAGACAGGCCTTGGCAACAGAATGGGTAGGAAGAGTCGAAGATGACAGCTAGGTTGCAAATGCTAGGGGAAATGAGAGGATATTTCATCATAATCATCATCATTCTCACTAGCATTTATATAGTGCTTGCTATGTGCCAGGCACTGTGGTATTATCTCATTTGATTCTCACAAGAACCCTATCAGGTGGGTGCTATTATTATCTTGATTTTACAAATGAGAAAACTGAGGCAAACAGAAAAGCTAAGCAATTTGCCTAGAGTCTTAGAAGCAATACATGTCTGAAGCTGAATTTGAACTCAGGTTTTCCTGAATCCAGCTCTATCCACTTTGAAACCTAGCTGCCCCATGCTTATTGCCCTTGACAATAATAGGAATGTTAGGAGAGCAGAGCATTTGAGGGATTTCCTAAGATGGGAGGGCAGGATGGGGCACATACAGTAAGAGATGGATGATGTGAGGTCAGTAGAAAGGCTCATCCTCTGTGCAGGGAATATAGACATAGAACAATACCCAGAAATTACTATGGTACACAAACAAATAGCAGCAATGACACATTATTTTAAAGGAAAGTTTCTGGACAAAGATCTTAGACCTAAGAAAGAGCAGATAATTTGTTTGAACAACGTGGAAGCAAGTAGCCAGGTACTTGCTCTAATTTTACTCCTGAAAATCTCAAGGTAAGACAGATTTCTGTTATTAAATGCTATTTTTCCCAGTCATATTATTTATGAAACTCAAAAGAAAAAAGTTCTGTCATGAGATGGAATGATATCACCCTGGAGAACTTAACAACATATTTAAAATATCTCTATTCACAATGATCCAACAAAGCCATCCTCTTAATATTTTCACCCTGGTGCAGAGGTAAGTCTGGTTTTTCCAAGGTTCTGTCATCCAAGTGCAAGCTCCGCTAAGACGTATCCAAATGGAAAGCCTTTCTATATGGTGGTGGATTTTAGTAAGGACCAGATCCTTACTAAAAAAGTTTAGAGGGATGCATCACCAAAGGTCGGCCACCAGGTGAAGAATGTGTGCAATCGCAGCAATTCTCAAAGACTGGTAACCACAGAGTTGGAGGATTACCAATCAAGGGAGAGCTCACACCCCTGAAACTGGAGATCTTGAAGTATTTACCTGTAACATTTTAGTTGGTTACTCTACATAACCTTTGCAGTGCTACATAATATAGAATGCACAGTGTCTTGTTCAAAATAAAACCTTAGTAAATGCTTATGGAATTGAATTGGAGGCATTTGATTCAGGTTGAAAGCTGGACTCTAATTCTGATTCCATTATTACCTAGCTGAGTGACCTTGGGTAAGTCACAAGTTCTCTGGGTTTCTGATGCCTCAAGCATAGATCTGTGCTTCAATCCATCAATAGGCATTTAGTTAAGTACCAACATTTCTCCAGGTACTGTACCATATAGTGTGTGATGTGTGCACCTCCTGGATGCCAAGCATTTTATATCAGAATCTGCATGTCAAACAAGTAGCATCTGGACTGAGTGTTAGCCTACGCAGCCAACGGCACTGAGTGTAGCCTGAATCAGATTAAAGTAAAATTGGGAAATATTTAACAAAATCAATAAGAATGCAATAAAATATGGTTTTCTAAGTATGTGGTCTTCTATGCTAACATTTGCTGGCAGGGATCCTTAATATGTGTTTTAGTTCAGCCCCACCCATTTCTATTTGAGTTTGACACTATTTTTAAATCCCCTACAGTCTTCCTCTATTGGGACTTATCTCCCAAAGAGAAAAACATTCCTTTAATTTGCAGTCAACTGAAGAATAATAAGCGGGATATTTCTGAACAGTTTCCTGGGGCCCCAGAGTTTAAGCCCATGCCTCTGGGCTAATTTTTAAACTTTTTATCACTACTAGCCACTTTGTCTCTTTCCTCCAGTAATAATTAAGGAGACAGTCTAATTCCCAGAGAGAGAGAGTCTTCCTATGAGACCTTCATTGGTAATTCTGACGAATCAGCTCCTATAGCAACAATGACAATCCCAGTGGGAGTCCATTGTACCCATCATTCAGGTCCAGCTCAGAGCCACCTGATCCAGATGGAAAGAAGCGATTTGTTGAAACCTATTTACAAAGCAGAGTTGTAGTTCACCTCTCCTGCTGTCCAACTTTCTTTCTCCATTTATCTCTGTCTTGCCTCTGTTGGCCTATGCTGCACAGTGAACAAAGTACTGAATCTGGAATCAGGAAGATCTAAATGTCAATCCAGACGCAGATATTTATTAGTTATGTGACCATGGGCAAGTCACTTAATCTCTGCTTGACTCAGTTTCCTTATCTGTAAAATGGGATAATAATAGCACCTGCCTCCCAGGTTGTCAAAAGGATAAAATAATATGCATAAAGAACTATACACCTTACAGCATTTTATAAATGCTAGTTATTACCAGCCTTCTCTTTTCCTCCTTTTCTGCCTTTATCTTTGCCCAGATCACTACCACCACTCTTCTTTCCAAAATTGAAAGCATTTTGGAGAGTAAATGAGAGCATTTTTTAAAACTCATTCTACCTGATGGTACCGAAGAAATTAATATACTCAGGTTTGTGACAAAATTAGGGCAAGCAAAGATCTGATCTAGAGTAATCACCATTTCCCTACCTCACTTCTAAGTTCTCACCTGATTCATGACAGCGTGTTATACAATTACTTCTCTTCCTTGCTCCAGGGTCCTGAAACCATAGCACTCCTTTCCCAGGGCCCAACTTCCCCAACAATCCCTTGGGGACAAGCACCAAATTCTCTAGAAAAGAGACTGGCCCCTCTCTCTGTGCAACTGCACCTCCAGTCAGATAGACCACTGTATCAACACCACTGCCTACTCTCTGCTCCCCCTCTCCTTGCCCAGGGGAAAGAGTTGGTAGTTATGACTCAATGTACTCCCCAGTATGAGAGAGACAGAGAGACAGAGACACTAAGAGACAGAGAGAGACAAACAGACAGAGAAAGAGAAAGAAACAGAGAGACTCACAGAGAGAGAAGGAGGGGGTAGATTTTCTGGTCTTATCTCTGTAGTTGAAAAAAGCCAAGCTACTTTTCAAAGCATTTCAGAGACTGGTCATGGAACTCTGAGGCATCTTCTCTACTCCAGTGAAAAGCCTTGTGTTTATCTATATCTAATGATGTGTTGTGTTGTGGAAAGAGTCTAAGTAGTCGATTTAAATGGAACTACAGGGAGAGATGGCCACATCTTGAATAAATGTTCCTTCCAAGCATTCCTTTTATAAAAAAAAAAAACAAAAAACAAAAAAAACTGAAACAACCCTATGAGGCAGCGTCTTGCCTTCCTGGTCAATTTTTTTGTACTTATTCATAAATAAAATACACCATATTCTGAAAATGAAACAAAATGTCTTTTTTAAAAAAATATTTAGCATTAAAATGCAAATTTCTTGAAGCGAAGGAGAGAAGCATTTTTGTATTCTCTCTAGTGCCTCTGCACTATATCATCAATCAGGTACACATGGCTATTGCATAAGATGCTTCTCCCCGCTCCCTAATACATTTGTACATTTGTGCACTTGCCACCCCTCACCTTCAGATTCCAACTTCTCCTCAAAAATATCCCTTGTCTTCCCTGGGGGTTCTTGTTCACTTAAAATACCATTACTAGAAATTGACACAGCTTGTAAAATACAAACCATGTGTAAAGTCACAAGGTTGCATATTTGAAAACAACTCCAAAAATGTCCATGACTTGGCTCCAGCCCTGAAGGAAAAAGGCAGTTTTATTAAATGCAGAATGATTTTAAGTTTTTTAGATGAAGAACATTTATGTTCTTTTCATAGAAGCAGTTTAATAAACAGTCAAGGGTCGGGGGGAGGGATTGAAGCACAAGACCTAGAAAGGACTACAAAAAACTCTCCTCTTTAGTACTTCAACCCCAAGAGAAGAGGGTCATATAATAGGAAAAAAAAAAGCAACAGTATGCCTATAGGTTGGGGTCAGAATCCTGCTCTATATTGTATGAGTGTGTGTGTGAATCAGAGTATTTAACACCCTTCCTAATCTTTAACTTGGATGACTGTTCCTATGATTTTGTAGGTCAGACAACTGCCTCCCTTCAAATACACAAACATAAACAGTTTGGAAGTCTTCTTCCTAGTTCCTGCTGAAGAGTAATCCTGCTACATTGCAAACATATTAGAGATCGGTCTATTATAATCATCTAATTTTCATAGGAGGAAACTAATACCTAAGTGCATGAAATGACTTACCTAGGGTCACACGACTTTTTAATAGCCAAATCAAGGCTAAAAGCT
Source organism: Bettongia penicillata ogilbyi (assembly GCA_023548195.1). NCBI lineage: Eukaryota > Metazoa > Chordata > Mammalia > Diprotodontia > Potoroidae > Bettongia > Bettongia penicillata. The sequence goes on along the minus strand of JAJHZJ010000302.1, from coordinate 3,305,543 downwards.
ATCTCTTCGGGTTCCTATGATTTCCTGCTGCAACACTTTTTTCCTAGCCTCAAAAATGGTGACAGCATCACATAGAAATGGGGGTGAATGGAAAGGGCACTGACCCCAGATAAGAAAAGCTATTTCCTGGCTCTAGCTTTGTCGTGACACTTTTAGCTGTGCCACAGGGAACAAGTCACCATATCTTCTTTTGTTTGTAAAATGAAAGGATTGTACTAGATGATGTTTCCCTTCCATTTTTTATGATCCATCATTCTAAGATTGTAGAAGCCATGGCCCTAAGCTTCCACATTTTCTAGTGAATGCAGAGGGAAACAGAGTAGCTCTTTCAGGAATGGTTATACCATATCTACTGTTATTCATCATGAAATGCTGCAAAAATGCAACTTCAGATGAAATGATTTTTAGGGGCTGCTATGGAGGTACTTCCATAAAAGTGACATTATAAATGAGTAAAGGATAATGGCAATCTTAGGCAGAATAACTCTGTACTTGTTTATCTGGTAGTGAATAGAGGATTGATCTTGGATTCAGGAAGATGAGTTCAAATCTCATCTCAGATTCCAACCAGCTGTGTGACCCTAGGTAAGTCAATTAACCTGTCAACTTGTAAATTATTAAATTCGTGTTAACAATAGCACCTATCTCACAAGTGTTGTTGTGAGAATCAAATAGATAACATATAAAAAAGTACTTTGTAAACCTTAAATGGCCATATAAACTTTAGCTATTATGATTATTGTAATTAAAAGGCAAATGAGTCTTCTGTAGAATTAGATCTACTATAAGGAAAGCACTGAGGCACTGGAAAGGACGTAGTCTTAGGTGTTTCATTTAGCCTTAGAAAAGCAATCAAATCTCTTTGTCACTAGCATTTGTGACACAGATTTTTCCAATGAACAAATCACCCTCACTCCTTCACTGACCCCCAAGACCATCCTCAGTCAGTTCTCATCTTGTCTCTGCCAGGGATTCACAGCATGCATTTAACTTCTATTTCAAAGGTTGCCCATTTGTGAAATCACCATTTCTATGCTCAGGAATATTTATTAGGTGCCCTGGTGAGGTGACCCCATTCTTGCTTCATCAGAAACAAAATAGATTTTGCCTGGTTTCAAGGAACTTGAGATCTAGAATAAATGACAGGAATATGAACGATTTAACTCAGCACACATGCCATGGAATCATAGGTAGGGACCTTAAAAAACATGGGGTTGTACAAAGTTCTCATTTTATAGATGAGAAAACTGAGATCTGGAGAGGCTTAGTCGATTAAAATCTATTATTATTATATTCTGATGATGATGATGATATGATTATATCTCAGTTTTCTTATGTGCTGTTTGTTCAACTGTTACTGTTCAGTTATTTCAGTCATGTAAGACTCGCCATGGCCCCATTTTGATTTTGGTTTTGGTTTTGTCAAAGATACTAGAGTGGTTTGCCACTTTCTTCTCCAGCTGGATGAGGAAAGAGGTAAACAGGGTTAAGTGACTTGCCCAGAGTCACTAGCTAGTAAGGGTCTGAGATCAAATTCGAACTCAAGTCTTCCTGATTCCACACCTGGCATTCTCTTCACTGTGCCACCTAGCTACCCCAATAGACATAGAATATTAAAATTGAAGAGATAGAGATTAACTCAGGTATTCTGATCTGTGGTCTTTGAACTAAACTCTTCTTTCTAACTGTTGTTATCATCATTTTGAAAGTCCTCCAGAGACTGTTTTCCCATATTAATCCCCTCTCCCATCTCACAGAGAAATCATCTTGTCCTCCCAAATATATCTTTTCATGTCTGTGCCCATTCATGATCCAGCACCGATAGCCTGAATCTCCCACTGATACATCTTATACCCATCTGGTTTGATTTTTTGGGGGGGATGTCCATGTACAGATTTGTTCTGTAAAATTTGGATTCAGTCAAAAGGCTGCACTTAAGGATGTAGAAGATCACATGTGGCCTCAAGGCCACAGGTTCCTCACCCCTGTCTAAATCATCATCTTCCTGCTACACTCAACAACTTCCAATGGTCTCCTATGCCTACAGGATGAACACCAAGTAATTCAACTAGGCATGAAAGGTCATTCATAGACTAACCTCATAAGGTCTAAATTGCCTTATATCCTACTGCTCTTCAACGTGAACCCTCAGCCCAGTGATCTCATTGTCTTCTCTTGCTCTAACTCAGTATCTTCAGGCTTGCCTTCCTTTTACCTATTCAAATATCATTGACTCTTCAAGATACAAGTCACGGTCTTACCCAGGTCCTTCTTACCATTCTATCCTATACTTGTCTGCTTCCCTTTATACTCCAGAAACATGCTACCAATGCAGAAAACCTATTTCTATTGAAGGTATTACTATTTGTAGAGTCTACAAGTTAACCTCAGCTTGCCATTTCTACCTCTACCTCTCAATCACTTGTCCTCCTCTGTCCATACTTCTTCTGTCCTCCTTTCTGATTACAACATTCCATACTTCTATCTCATGCACTCCCACAGTCCTGCCTGCTAAAAATCTGTTCTTTACCCTATTTTGACCACAGCCTCCAAGTTACTGTCCCTCTTCCCAGTCCACCAGCTTCTATTTGCCCTCACTTGCCTTCTTACCTATTCAGGACCCCCAAAGCACTGTGTAGGATGGATTAAAGAGGGGAGAAACAAGAGGTCTGAATATCAATTAGGAGTTTATTCTAACATCTCAGAGCTAAACTAAACAGGTTTGGTGACCAATTAATCCAGCATAGGAAAGAGATGACCACAGGAGGTAACATGAAGAATTTTAATTGCATAAAATGGAAAATTTTCCACACAAAGTCAATATAGATAAATTTAGAAGGTAGACAATTATAATTGGGAGGAAAAGTCTTTGTAGTTAGCTTCTGTTAACTGAACTTAACTGTTAACTGAAATTGTGCTATCCAAAAAACCATCCCCACAATAAAAATGGTCTGAGCATGTGGACAAACAATTCTCAAAAATAGAAATTCAAGATACAAATAACCACATGAAAAATACTCCAAATCATAAATAACAAGAAAAATGAAATTGAAAACAAAATATTAGCAAAGATTGCAACAATAAAAAAGAAAATTACAATTGTTGGATAGAATAAGGGTAGAATGGTAGACTGATATCCAATTGGTAGAGCTATGAATTTGTCCAGATGTTCAGGAAAACAATTTGAAATTGTACTCAAAAATACATCAAATCATTAATCAGATATTTATAAAAGAAAAATAATAGCTAGCATTTACATTAACACCCACTATGTGCCCCACATTGTGCTCAGTGCTTTACCAATATTATTTCATTTGTTCCTCACAACAATCCTGGGCACTATTATTATCCTGATTCAACATTTGAGGACAATGAAGCAAGTAGATCCTTACGTGACTTGTCCAAGGTAACACAGCTAGTATCTGAAGCCAGATTTGAGCTCAAGTCTTCCTGACTCAAGGCCTAACACTCCATCCACTACCAAACTGCCTAAAATGGATGAACCTCACTACGCAAGATGACCCTATATATGATGGCCCTACATATGACCCCTGCTTTCAAGGACCCTATAGTCTTTAAAGGGAGACAAGACTAAAATAACTTCCAAAAAATAAAACATATCATAAGAAAGGTAGTGTCATTTGTGGAATAAAATTCTGTGGGAGTAAGAAGAGTGAAGGATTTCCCTTGGCTAAAGATGTTTGGGAGTTTAAGCTCTTAAGGTCTTCTCCTGTGTGCTCTTTTTCAAAAAATCTGGACAAAAATAATGTCAAAATTGGTGATGTTTTTAATAATTATTATTGAATTTAGTTTCTTTCTATAAAAGTTGAGAATGGCTCACAAATCTCTTTCAGTTCCTGACCTTTCTTCCTTTCTCCACTTCATTATACCTTTCAGTAGAAGTCACAGGATCTTGTGTTAGTTTCTTATACATTAGTGTACCAGTGTTGCAAGCTCTGGAGATTACTTCCTAGATCACTTTGGCTGAACTTTTTTATTCTTGAACTATCTCCTCCAAAGAACGCAAAGACATCCATGGGAAGGTCCCGAAAGGCCTCTTTTCCTAAAGACAATCAACTCTGATTAAGAATGCTGATTAATATGTTAACCAACATGATTGTGAGGAACTACAGTGAATAAAGCATATTGCCTACTTCTTGATAGAGAAATGTCAGACTCACTATGCCAAAAGAGACATACATTTCTGAAAATGGCCAATGTAGGACTTAATTTTACCCAATTATATATGTATTTTTGTTACAATATTTCATTTTTCATTTTTCTTCCCAATGGAGGATGGAGGTGGGAAGATGGAAAAAAATAAATGCTTGCTAATCAAAAAATATATAAGAAATTTTTAAGGATATTCACATGTCCTCTTATTTTACTATCAGTACTGAGACATACCTGATGTCCTCATTACTTTTATCTTCATGAAGAGTTTTCCCAAATATGGTATAGTGGAAAAAAGATCAAACTGGGAGTTGGGAAGGCCTGGGTTCAAGTCCTGCAACTTTGGTTTTACCACATCTTTTCTCTGACCCTTAATTTCCTCACCAATAAATAGAAGAGTAGCACTAAAGACTAAAATCACTTCTAGCTTTATCTAATATTTTGTGAAGGTATAAAATCATCATGAAATGTAAGAATGATTATGGGCAAAATACATTCATAGCACAACTCAGGCGCCATCTCCTATGCAAGGCCATTCTTGACCTTCCTCCTTTCCTCTACCCCATGCCAAAGTTATTAGTACTCTCTCTCATGAAATTATTTTATATTATCTTGTAATTTACTTATCTGTATGCATGCTGTATTCCCCTTAAGGAGATCCTTGAAGGCAGGGGCCTAAGTACCTAGCATAATACCTAACACATAGTTAGCTATTAATAAATAATGGGTTAATAAATTTTTGATAAATTGAATTACGAAATAAGTCAAGTTTGTCTTTGTCTCTCCTACTTTCCTTATTCTAGTCCTCCATTCCTTGCCTGTCCCACCTTGCAAACCAAATGCCTATCTCAGTCCCATGGATCATTGCTCTCAGGTAGCTACCAAATAATGTCCCACCATTCAGATATAGCCTCTCTCAGAGTTATTTTCACTTTCACAGGGCCTCTTGAAGTGGAAAAACTTAATGTCCAAAAGAACAGATCTGTACAGGTGGCATAACAGGCAGTAAGATTGATTGAGGTTTTGGGTTCGAGACGGCTTAAGAACATCTCAAATCACACACCATTTGAAGAGTCCTTCTCAAACTGAAAGCTGGCCCTCAGAAAGACCTTTAGTGTGAGAAATGCTGAAAATAGGCTTCGAAGAAAATGCACTTCAATGGGATTTACTACTTGCTACCATTAATCAGGTCACTGTGAAACACATTACTTTCTGAAAGCTGCAGATAATAAATACATGCACTTGCAATCAGTGCAGCTAAAAGATTTTGGGAAAGCATTCATACACCCACTCAACCAATTGGCAAAGGCCTAGAGGAGCACAGAGTATTTAGTAATAACTAACCAGAGCCAATGAAGAGCAAATCATGTCAGGCCAATTTGATTTTCTACTATGACAGCATAGTAAGGCTTTGTAGCAATAAATGCAATCTGTCTGAACTCCAGGAAGGATTCTGATGACAATCCACAAGGCATTCTTTGCCACAAACTGGGATTCTAAAATTTTAACTGACTAGAAAAGTGGAAAACCAAACCCAAAGAGAGCAGTGTCCCCATGTCAGAATGATTAGATATGTTGAGTAGCATTCCAAAGGGCCATGTCTGATTGTTTGTATCAGTTCCTCTGTCTAATCCAGGCCACCTGGCATGGTAGAAACAGCGCTAGACGGGATAAGAAGACCTCAACTCTACCATTTATTATCCGTGTGACTATGGGTTAATCATGAATTTATCCCTGAGCCTCAGTTTCTTTATCTGTCAAATGGATATGAACTATCTCCCAGCGGGGTTGTGAGGAACTCTATACAAATAATGACAGCTTATATTTTTATGGTACTTTCTGTTCATAATACCCTTAAAGGTAAGTGGTGCAAATGGTATGGGTAATATCGGTTGACTAGCACATAAATTAGATTTAAGTGAGGCAGAGTTACACAAAGCAGTGAAAATGTTATCATCAACATTTGACAAATGTAAAAATTGAGACTCAGAGAGGAAAAGCCACTTGTCCACGCCAATACGTTTTCAGTACTGGAAAAGTTGATTCACTGAGGATTCCTACTCTATTCCAATCAGTTTCAATCAATTGGATATGCTTCTATATGGGTAGTGATCATAATAAGTTCTGTATATTATGCTCCAAAACTGTGAAGTGCAGATTGCAAGATCACATGATTAATCATAGGGAGTTAAATAGAGGCCATCCACACTTGTTTTTCCTTGTTATGGTGACCAAGCCAAATTCAAGGGAAGTGACTCAACTGTATGGAAAGTCCCCCAATTATTTTTGTACCTATGAACCCTTCTCTCTTGTCTAACACAAGCAGGTGATCATCTTATGACCACCTAGTCAGTGGAGATATTCTTTGCTTCACTCAATCCATAACCCTGCTTTTTTTTTTTTGCTTTTGCATCATATTTCAACCAGTGCATTTGTTCTGTATCTGGTATAGCTGTTCTTGAATGTTTAGATGTCTAATCCTATAAAAATAGTGCTCTAGAAGGAGGGGGCATCTCAAATGGTAAGGAAGATCTGAGGTCTGCTTCCTTAGAAGTGCATCATAAACCCTTTAATAAATGCCATTGGCTAAGAGCTCTGCCTCAGTCTCTCTTATTGTAGATTGGACAATTTTTATCCAAATAATACACAAGGAAGTCACAGACCTGGGACTCAACCCAAAGTCTTCTGACTCCAATTCCAATGTCCTTTCCACTACAACATTATTCAAATACTGCCTCTGATGCCCCTATTTGTGTGACCTTCAACAAGGAACTTAGCCTACCTAAGAACTAAGTTTCCTCATTTGTACAAGCAGGGAAATAGCCTCTAAGGTATTTCATGTACAGATGTATGATCTTAATGATGAGCTATCATTATTCTTATGATTGACTTCATGATAAAAAATTAGTGTATATAGTAGACACCTTATTAAAGAAGAAGAATGTTTGAAATCATGTTAAGTTATAGAAATAGTTCCTCAAAATAGAAGGATGCGCAATATTGATGAGGGTAAATCAATCCATGGAATTTATGACCATTTCTCCTTTTACCTCTGTGGTCCCCTTCACCAATGCAAACATGTAGTCAACTGATTTAAAACAAAATATAAGGAAGTGGGACGGTGGATTCCACATCAATTAATAAAATCTTAGAAGGCCCAGGCAACACAACTGAATCAATCAATCTGTGGAGTAATAAGTGTCAAAGGAATTTTCTTACAACCTTACAACAATATAATCACACATGACTAAGTTGTAATAGATAAACAAGATTTCTTTAATCTCTGGTCACTTTATCAGGGGCAAATTCAAATTCCTCTTTAACTGGAGAAAAAATAGGATAAATAATGTGATTTCTTGAGAGAATCAATCATATATCTTGGGCTGACGTATAAAAAACAGTAGGCCAGTATGGTGGGGAAAGAGTTCCAGTTCAAGGTTCATTGGTGTGAGAGTTGGTACCAGAAATAGAGGGGCATGGAAAGGGGAAACAGGTCCCTGAGAGGTAAATCACTGTTAAGGGTAAGGGGAGAACTTTTGGACTTTTACAAACTGTATTTTCATGGAAAGCTTGTTTAAAATATCATCTATATTTCCCAATGTAGTCCTCTCCATCTCACTCCAAGAGAGCTATCCTTAATAGCAAAGATTTAAAAAGAGAGGGACAAAGAGTTCAGAACAAACTAATCTATATATCACAAAATGTTCCACATCTGCAGTCTTCATTATTTACCTAGCTCATTCTAGCAAGATAACAAAATAAACAGTTTGTCTTCCCCCACACACACACACGCTTTTCCTACTTGCCTACCTCCCTGTTAATCATCTAGCGCCACCATGCTCATTATTACCCAGGGATCCCAGCAATGTCACTTAGCGAATCTCTACACACTATCTCTAAGCCTTTCCCTCCATCATCCCTACCCTCACTCAATCTTAACCTTTCTTGTGATCTATTGCTGTACCTCAGAAGGTCCCCTTCTAAGTATCTGAAATTAATCTGAGAAAAGGAACTCTTGCTATGCTGATCATGTCTATAGAGAACTAATGTGTTCTCGCTCAGATAATAGCTTTAAAATGAAAGGGTTAGATTGGATGATCCCTGGGATACCTTCCAGCTCTTAAATGCTATAATTTACTCTTCTGAGCTTTTTCCTTTATGTCTACTAATATATATCTCCCCTTTTCTAAAAAAAAAAAATCAGTAAATTAAAAAAAAGCTACCATCCCATATTTCTTTATCTTTTATCTTTATCTCTAGCCATATTTCTTTATCTTTTCTCTCTCCATTTTAGGTATTTCATCTCCTCTCATGCATTTCTAAACTCTCTGAAATCTGGTTTTCAGCTCCATCATTATCCTTAGGTACGCTCATTCTCCCCACTGATTTGTGGAATGAGATGTCCTAGGTTTAAGGAGGGGAAGGTTCTCTTACAAGTCTAAAACTTACCATTTGTGTAGTTGATAAGTCATTTCAGTTGTGTTTAACTCTTCATGACCCCATCTGGGGTTCTCTTGGAAAAGATACTGCAGTAGTTTGCTATTTCCTTCTCCAGCTCATTTTAGAAATGAGGACCTGAGGGAAATAGTGCTAAGATGAGACTTGTCCAGGATCATACAGCTACCAAGTGTCTGAGGCCAGACTTGAACTCAGGTCTTCCTGACTCTAGGCTTGGCACTGTGCCACCTAGCTGCCCTTACTTTGATCTCACATTACTTATATGAACTATCATTTTGAGTGTATGTGGACTCACAGAGTACTTTGAATATTGGATAGCTTTTCTGTGGGAAAGAGGTCACTGGAAGCTACAGTCTCATCATGTTTTGCAATCCTTTGGTACCATTCCTTTTTGAGATATCTTGAAAATTAATATCTCAGTGCTTTTGAAATTATGTCATGTCCAGAATGGATTTCTTTATACTCATGAATTAATTTTCTTAAATGTTATTATCTCTATGTTCTCATGTAGCATAAAAGGGACTAATTTCATATAGACAGGTAATTTGAAAATGATTCCACCTTCGGTTTCCATTATGAGAGTGAATTTCATTTTTTTCTTTTTTTGTAGTAGGTATTTGGTGCTCAACAAGTCCAATTCATTGGAACTCTCTCCTTGAAGACAATATTGATGATACAAAAAACACACTTTCCGAGTCACCTATGAGCCTCTGAGTTCTCATTTTTCAATCCTGAACCTTATTTTTTGCTGTTTTCTCTTATGCCCACAGTGTGCCCATTGAAGGAATGAAATATCAATCTGTACGTTGATTTGATCTGAAAAATCTTTAAGTTCTTCACACGCTATCATTTCATTCTCTCTAGTAGATGTTGGCATATAACCTGCACTGGTCTTTATGGCTATCTTTTTCTTCATATTGGTCATGCACAAGGAAAAGTGAGATGGTCAAATATCCTATGAAGTCATGTTTCTTGGTGCTTTATTAATTTAAGTGTTAGTATTTTAAACCTGAGATCCTTACCTAATAACCAATGGTTACTTAAATTACTTGAGGAATTGCAATTTTTTCCATATAAGTATTTTCAAAGACAACCTGTGAACCATTCTTCTGAATGAAACTACTGTTCTGGCTTCACTTGTAGTAAGAATATTAAAATTGGGCAGCTAAGACAGGTGGGCTTGGAATCAGGAAGACTTGAGTTCAAATCTTCTCTCAGACACCTTCTAACTCTGTGATCTTGTAATTAACCTCATTCAGGCTCAACATCTTCACCTGTAAAATTAATAGCCTCTAAGGTCTGTTCTAAATCTATGATGCAATGATATCTTGCACTTTCTCCAGTATGTAACCGTTGGTCAGACAAGGATCTCACATTAAGAACACAAGAGCTAAGTTAATGTATAAAGATGGTTTTCAAATTTGTAATTCTCAGCAGCCTTTCCCCCTTTCTCTAACACTGCTATCATCAATGCAGATAAATGTGAACCACTTTTCATTTTTCTTTGTTTCATGGCTTTCCAGAGCTAATGAATTCACCCTATGGTGTTCACCCTACAGGTAATGAACTTCTCCAAATCTAACCAGGCTGGCTCTCAGATAGAAGGGGCAATATTATGGGAAGTGCCAGAAGGTAGAAATTTTTAGTTTGGCAGAACCCGAGAGAATTTAAACTCTATTGCCCTAACCTTCACAAACCCAGGGCTAATTCTATACTAGGATGAGTTAGTGTCTTGGGGATAGAAAGCAAAAGACAGCAGAGCACTAAAGCAAAAAGTGATAAATTTGCACCAGTTATCCTCGGATTTCTTTTGATGGTCCCTTTTAGGTTTATGTCAATTCAACACTAACTTGTTCCAGACTTGTTTTGTACAAGGCCCTGTGCTAAGAGTTAAGGATATGAAGACAGATAAAATGCAGGCCCTTCTCTCAAAAGAGCTTAGTACCTCAAGAGGGTGAAAAAAATACACAAGTAACAGTAACATAAGGATAAGTGAGATGCTTGCAAAAAAAAAATTGGGAGTATTTTCTTGGGAGAAATTGAAGAATGGAGGGGAATGGGGGTAGGGAAAGGAGACATCTTTCTATCTAATCATTTTCCCCTGAAAGGGTCAGCAGAGTCCAGAGTTATGTAGACAGCTGACTGACTCAATTCTCTATCCCATTTTACATGCTCAAAGCTCTCTCTTCTGAGACGTTTATATAATTTGAGAAATCTCATTGTCTACAAAGAACAAATCAGCACTAGCTCCCAAAGCAAAGAGATCAGTGTCTCGCCCATGGGTAACTGTAATACATTTTTTCTCTTTCTGATTCAAATTCATCTGTCAAGTGCCAGCTTACTGAAAAGGTTTCCTTTGTATTCCTTTCACATTTATCCTATGTCCCTATCACTTTTTTTGTCATGGCATCAAAAACAGTTAGCATCTCAAGATCCCTGTACAATTAAGTAATCCTCTTCTGGGTGAAGTTTTAGAGGTAAAGTTCTTAGGAATACAAAGCTTTCTAAAAGTCACCACGTGGCAGGTCTTTTGTTAATACATAAGACTTTCAGAGATTCCATCACTACAGCAGATATCGATGCCCCAAGATCAAGAGGATAATAATGAGTAAATATGGTTCAGTAATATATATTAAATATAATAAATATTAAATTAAAAATGAAATAACATTAAATAGTACATATAGAAAAAATAATGGGCAAGAAGATGATAAAAACAACATTAATAATATAGTAACAGTCATTATTTACACTAGACCTTACTTTAATTAATTAATTTGATTTTTCTAAAGTTGCAGGTCCCACCACAGCACCTCCCTACTCAATAAAATCCCATAGCTGCCTATTACCTCCAGGATTAAATAGAAAACCTTTTGTTTGGTGTACAAAGTCCTTCATAATCTTGTCCCTTTTCTACCCCTGTCTCCTTGTGCCTCACTCCCTGCCGCATAGCCTTTGATCCAATGACCCCAGTCCCTTTCCTGTACCAAAAATAACACATTCCACCCGTTGGCTCCAGGCATTTTCTCTGGCTGTCCCTGGTATGCACTGGTACCATGCTAGTACAATGCTGGTACCATGCCTGGTAGACTCTCCCTCCTCATTCCACCTACTGGCTTCACTGGCTTCCTTCAAGTCCCAGATAAAATTCCACCTTCTACAGGAAGTCTTTCCCTATCCCTCTTAAATCTACTGCCTTCTCTCTCTTCTTTCCTACTTATCCTACAAATAGATGGTTTGTTTTCTCCCTCGTTAGCCTGTAAGCTCCTGGAAGGCAGCGATGGTCTTTGCCTATTTTTTGTATCCCCAGCATTTCGCACAGTGCTTAGCACATAGGAGGCATATAATAAATATTTATTGGCTATTGACTAAACAAAATGTAATAAATAATGATAATAGTGGTAGATATTTCATCTTCATCCAGGTCATTCCTTTCCCCATGGGTATCTCTCAGGGCTCTGTGTTGGGCTCTCCTCTCCTATATTTTTTTCCCTTTGTGATCCCATCAACTCCCACTGATTGAATTATAATACCTATGCTAACGATTCTCAAATCTACTTATGAGTCCCTAATCTTGCTGCGAACTTCCAGTCTTTCATCTTCAACTACTTTTTAGATATCTCAAACCAGGTGTCTTATAGTCTTCTTAAACTCATCATGTCTGAAACTAGACTCATCTTCCCCCCCCCTCCCCACTGCCAAAATAATCTCCCTTTCCCAGATTTCCCTGTTACTTTTAAAGAAATCACAATCCTGCTGATCGTCCAGGCTCAAAATGTAGGTGCCATCTTTGACCCTTTAGTCTTTCTCACCTCCCATATCCAACCTCTTGCCAAAGTCTGCCTATTTTGCCTTTATAATATCTCTTAAATATATCCCCTTCTCTCTTCTGATACTGATGGCACCTTCATCATCCCCCACCTAGACTATTACAATAGTCTGGTGGTGGTTCTCTGCTGCAGTTCTCTCCCTGCTCCAATTTATTCTCTACCCAGCTGTCAAAGTGACTTTCCTAAAGTTGCATAGGTCTAACCTCTTTCTTTCTTTCTTTCTTTCTTTCTTTCTTTCTTTCTTTCTTTCGTTCTTTCTTTTTCTTTCTTTCTTTCTTTCTTTCTTTCTTTCCTTCTCTCTCTCTCTCTCTCTCTCTCTCTCTCTCTCTCTCTCTCTCTCTCTCTCTCTCTCTCTCTCTCTCTCTCTCTTTTTCTCTCTCACACACATGCACATTCAATAAATTCCAGTGACTCCCTATGACCTCCAGGATCAAATATAAAATCCCATGTTTGGCATTCTAAGAATTCCAAAATCCATCCATCCTCTTCTAGTCGATCTCACCCTACATAATTTGTGAGTGAGTGATATTGATTTTCTTGATGTTCTAACTCCAGGTATTTTTACTGGTTGTTTCCAATGCCAAGAATTCTCTCCTTCTTTTCCTTTATCTCCAGCTAAAATTCCACCTCCTTAATTCTAGTGTTTTTTTATTTGTTATCTGCAATATATCATACACACACACGTAGATAGATAGATAGATAGATAGATAGATAGATAGATAGATAGATAGATAGATAGATAGATAGATAGATAGATAGATTATTGGTATATAGCTATTTGCATGTTATCTCCCCATTACATTGTGAGTTTCACAAGAGCAGGGACCTTTATGTCATCCCCAATGCTTATCATTGTACCTGACATATAGTTGGTACTTAAATGTTTATTGACTTGATGACTAACCTTCATGATAATCTTGGGTATAAGCGTTACTATCATCTCCATTTTATAGACAAAGCAACTGAGGAAGAACTATACTAAGTGATCCAGGACCCCACAGATAGTAAGTGTAAGAGGTAGAATTTGAACTCAGGTCTTTCTGATGTCAGGTCCAACATTCTGCACCATCCAATTGCTTTTTGATAAAATTTTATATGTACATATATTTATTTATATTTATACACACATATAAGTGTGTTAAATATATAATTTATTTACTGTAATATGATATGATTTGTTATAATTCTGCATCATAATTTATATTTTAATATATTTTATGTAACTGTATTATAATATAATATATATGAAATTATTCTGTTATTCTATATTTGAGAAAAGCTCTTTTGCTGTGCAGAGCAGATCAGTAGAATTCAGCAGATAGAAAAAAGAAACTTTTAAGTACTCCAGTGTTGAACCTGCCAATTGACCACGAATAGGAAAAAAAAAATACGGTACACAATATAAAATTGAGGGGTTTCCCATGCCCAGGTACAATAAAAATTATCTGAAAAATAAAATTCAGTTATATGTCTGGGTCCTTGGTGCGCACACACACATGGCATCCCTTTCCTACAACTTCTAGTGATCTCTTCATCATTACTCTCCCCAATCATCTCCACCCCATCAGAAACTTGGACTTCACCCCAAACTCCCTCAGTTCTGATTCATAGGTGAGTTTTTTGCTCAGACCTCCATGAGACTTGTAGCAGTCTCTTCTTTACACTCCCATCTCCGATTAACCCTCCATACCTGCTTTCAAATGTTTCAACATCCCTTATGGGTTGGTTTCCCCCATTCAAATGCAAACTTACTGAGGCTAGGAACTGTTATACTTGCTTGTATTTGGATCTCCAGCATTTACTTAGCACAGTGTCTGATAAATAGTTAATATGTGTGTATCTCTGTGTCTGTGTGTGTATATACACACCTATATCTATGTATGTATATGTACATAGGTATGTATATGTCTATATGTATCCCTATGTAGGTATATAAGTGTATATATAGGTATATAGCTATAAAGTTTTTTTATATATATTATATATATATGCAGATATAGATAAAGATATAGCCTAAGTATAGTTTCAATACAGGGTATCAAACTTCACAACTTTGCAAAATGAGACAGCTATGTATAGTAAGGTAAAAATTAAAGGAGAGAGAATAAAAAGAGGCACATGCATAAAAAAGACATTTTGCTTCCCTTGCCCCATTTCATTTGTACTCTTTCTGCCTCAGTAATTAAGAATCTTTGTCTACCCTGACATGACCTCCTGAAGTTCTCTCATGTAAGGTACTCATTAAGAAAAAGACAATTTAGCCTAAGTATTGCAGTGAAAATACTCCAGAGGAAGTCATGAGAAATCAATATCTTATTTACTAAAGAGAATCGAAGTATAACATTTCCACTCAAATTGGGACACAGTCTGCTATCTGAGAGAGATTTAATGTAATATTGTTATAATATGTTATGATATCAAGTGATTTCATGACAAACCTAAATAACCATTTTTTGGACATAAGTGTCTGACTTAATGAACTCAACTTTCCCTTGGACTCCTTGGATAGGTGAATTTGAAGATGTCGGCTATAAATAGGGGCATCTGATCTCTCAGATGATTTTACCAAAGATACTGCCTATTACTGAAATGGAAATTTGAAAATGATGCTCTGAAGAATTAATAAAACTTTATCAAAGTTGGAATATTAAAAATTAGTAAAATCCCATAAATTTCACAAGAGCACACAAATTATGAGTGGATTTAACTTAGTTTACACTTTAAAAATTCTATTTAAAAAATATTCACTCCAAAATATTGTTTTTGAATATATTATGCATTCTCCTGAAATATGAATAGTATATGGCAAGAAAGATTAGGTTTTTGTAGTTCAAGCTCCACTTGATGGTTTTAGTAGGATGTAGACCAGTAATGTCAATTTCAATAACAATCAATAAACCATACGTGAAGATCTACGTAAGTCAGTAGCATACTGACTTAGAAACCCACACGTTAATATTATCTATGCTCTAATGTAGTTGTATTTATTATGTTTGATACCTCTGATGTAGACTATTGTTTGAAGTGGGCAGCTCCCAAAGAGTCAGGTATGTTCTTTATTCTCTTACTCAGAGAACAGAGGAAAATCCTCTGATTTGGTCCGCAATGACTGGGCTACATTAAATTTGATTGAAAGCTAAAAGTGAAAGTGGGACAAATTCTTGCTGGAGGAACTTCTGCCCTCTGTTGTCAGTTGTAAAGAAGAATGAACTAAGATAAAAAGAATTTCAACCCTGAGTCCCTTTTCTCCTGTTCTGCCTTGAACTCTGAGATTAGAATGCATTAAGATAAAGGGAAAAATTAACAAAATTTCAGCGATGCCCGTCATTTGGAGATGGCAGAAGTTGTGGTGTACGGTTGTGATGCAATACTACTATGCTACATGGAATGATGAGCTCAGTGATCTTAGGAAGGCAGAGATAGACTTGCAAGAAATAATAAAATCAGAATATCCAAGAGAATGTCATATACAGTAACAGCAATATTATTTTAAGCATGTTTTGAATGATTAAGTCATTTTGACTATTATAAATATATAATAAATAATATCCTTATATCTTTAAAAAATAAAGGATATATGAAGAAAAATGCTGTCTACATCCAGAGAAAGAACTGATAAATAGAAGTACATAAAGAATGATTTCATACATATATACCTATTTGTATTTAATGATAGCCGTCTTTAAGGCAGGAGAGGGGAAGGAAAAAAGGAAAAAAATGCATATGATAATTTTGTTGCATATTTGGAGAGAACAGTGTGCTGTACTTGGTAGATTTTCAATTTCACATACAATGATGTACTGTCTTATGGAAATACTTGTTTTTTCTCCTGAATTGAAAATAAATAATTTTTTAAAAAATTTAAAGGTGAAAGGAGGAAGAGATTTCTCTCCTCTCCTTTTGTAGGTCGCTCCACAGCAACAATAGTAACTTACAACAGAAGCACATGTAAATGAGATTCATGTGCTTGTCCAGGCATTCTGGAGGCTAGTTTCTGCAACTCACAAATTCCTAGTTACCTTTTCTATCCTTCTGTTTTCTCTTCTCAACATAGGTCACCCACTGGCAATCCTGAGAAACTGATGACTATAGCCTTGAAGGTTACTTCATGGGTAGTACTGAATTTGGGATCTCCTGAGCTGTAGCAAATTGTACCAAATTCTCAGAAATGATTTCCCTGACTGTATGCTTCTCAGAAGATTAAAGAGTACTCACAGGGAGGTTCTTATAGTCAAAGGATAAAGGCAACGCCATAGATGACCAAGAGATCTGAACTTTAGTGTCCTGCTATAATAATAATTGCTACGAATTGCTTTGGTAGTACAAGTCTGAGGTGAAGGAGAAATATGTGTTCAACATCACCTGAGGGACTGCCTAGAACCCTACGTGTTTAATCCCTTTTTGAAAGCCTCACATATATTTGGGACTCATCTGAGTTTGTCTAAGGTGCCCCTTTGTGCTAGTGTGGGGTGGATCTGGACCTCCACTGGGAATTCCTTATGTTTTACCGAGAAGCACTGAAAGAAATTCAGGGGCCCTTGGGACTTACTCTGGATATTTTTATCCAGATGTCCATTCGGATCTTCACTCTTGCAAAAATACATGTTAAAAATTTATGTAATCCTATGTACTATAGGGACCAAACAGAGTAAACTGCAAGCAGGATAGTTGGTTTCTCACCTAATGGTGAAGCACTGATTTCTAGTCAACTCCGGGTACTAAAGCCCTGTTAGAAATCTCCACTTATCTTGGTTGTTCATCTGAAACCAGACTTTCCCTATGAGCTGAGGGTAGCTCATAGTTTATTTCTGGGGGATAGGGGGGAGAGGGGTTGTATCTTTCTTTTTCTTTATCTTTTTTTTTCTATTTTTAATCATTTGATCTATATTAATTTTATCTCCTACAAAGGACTTTGGGCTCACACAGACCCTGGTCCATCCTGGGGTGCCAGCCTTTACTGAAGATCAGTTTATTTTTCTGATTTTGTCCTGAAAACTAGAACAAAATTTCAAAGAAATCCTTAAAATAAGACTTATGTCTATAATTTCCAAGTATATAGGTAACTGACTCTCTACCCACAAAAATTACTCAATGTACAATTTGATTATCTTTTATGGTGGAGCTTTCTATTTCTCCATCAGACAAAATACCAAAGATACAAAAGATACATAAAGAACTCATGAATATGTGCAGAAGCATAAAATGTTAAAGTAGCCAATTATAGTCATAGAATGTACAGACCCTTTGTGAGATACTTTTTAAAAATATATGTTTTAATCCTCTTACCGCTGCACTTCCCATAGAGGGTCAGCAAGACCCAGATTTTCTGCCCAGGCCTGTCTTTACTCTTTCAGTTACAGGACTCCACCTTTGGTGATCCACTTCTCTGTTATGTAGATTTTCTCCCTAAGAGTACATAATACTTGTCTCTCTTACTCAGGAGCTCTCAAACTAGGGATTATCCATAAAAGCTAGAAATGTCCATTTCTTAGGATCACTCAATTGCTGACCTGTGCTCAGAAGAGGAAACAAAAAGTCCTAAAAGAAGGCACCCAGAAACTCCAGTCTCCAGCTCACCTAGACAAGCACATCTCCCACTGGTATGTGTTTCTTCGATAAGCCATGATTGCTTCTGGAGGAAAGAGGGAGAAACTGGAGGAAAATCCCCTTCATTCTCACCTTGATTAATTCCAGACTCAAAGAAAATTCTAAGGAAAAGTGTCCCAAGGTTGAAACAGCTTTTTCACAGTTCTGTACCTAACCACAGAGGAGTGAGATTGCTCTAGCAAGAGTTGTTAATTGTTATTGGATTTTTCCACCTCTCTCAGTTGCCAATCATCTTTGACGCCACTCAGTCACTTAGGACCAATCAGAAAGGGGGAAACGTGTACTTCTAGCTCTTTGGGTCAGTGTCCCCTTCTAAAACTCTAAAAAACATCTTATTGATCAGAGGATTCATAAGACCAAGTATGGGTTCTTCAAATCATCCCTGCTACAAGAGAAATTGAGTTTTGTTGTGAAATATGTGCTTGGAAAAGGAAGCTGGACAATCATATAAAAAAAGGAGTGAGAGATAAAAGATAGACAGCTCAAAAGTTCCACTGGAAGGGGGGATGAGCCAAGATGGTGGAGTAGAAAGATACACATATGCTAGCTCCTAAGCCACAGCCCATAAAATACGTGTAAAGAAGAACTCCCAACAAATTCTGGAGCAGCAGAAGCCACAGAACAATGGAGTGGAGGAGATTTCTGTTCCAGAGAGACCTGAAAAACCAACACGAAAGGTCCGTCACGCACCGGACCCAGAGCAGAGCCCAGCCTTGCCTTGGCCACATGGCACCGAGGGGAGGAGATCCGAGCAGGCTTCAGGGATGGAATCTCCAGTGGCCACGCAGGTCTCTCCATCCACAGGTGCCAAAGGTCAGTGAGAGAGTCTTTTTGGCTGGCTGAGAGGGGAGCGGGGTGTCCCCATAACTCAGGCCCCCTTGGGAGGCAGCAACAGAGGCAGCAGTGGACAGGGGCTCCCAAAGCAGAGAGGAGCTCAGATCCATTGTTGAAGGTCTCTGCATAAACCCCCTGAGGGAACTGAGCCTTGTGTGGTGGGCTTGCCCCAACCTGAGCACCTGAACTTAATCTCACACTGAATAGCAGCCCCACCCTGCCCGAAGCCCTAAGGCTGGGAAACAGCATTTGAATCTCAGCCCCTAAGCACTAGCTGGGTGGAACTGGAGGCAAGGTGGGTGTGGTGAGGAAACTCAGAAGTCAAGTAACTGGCTGGGAAAATGCCCAGAAAAGGGAAAAAAAAATAAGAAAATAAAAGATTATTTTCTTGGTGAACAGATATCTCCTCCCATCCTTTCAGAAGAGGAAGAACAATGCTTACCATCAGGGAAAGACATAGAAGTCAAGGCTTCTGTATCCCAAACATCCAAAATAAATATTCAATGGGCTCAGGCCATGGAAGAACTCAAAAAGGATTTGGAAAATCAAGTTAGAGGGGTGGAGGAAAAACTGGGAAGAGAAATGAGAGAGATGCAAGAAAAACATGAAAAACGGGTCAACACCTTGCTAAAGGAGACCCAAAAAATGCTGAAGAAAATAACACCTTGAAAAATAGGCTAATTCAATTGGCAAAAGAGGTTCAAAAAGCCAATGGGGAGAAGAATGCTTTCAAAAGCAGAATTAGCCAAATGGAAAAAGAGGTTCAAAAGCTCACTGAAGAGAATAGTTCTCTCAAGATTAGAATGGAACAGATGGAGGCTAATGACTTTATGAGAAACCAGGAAATCACAAAAAAAAACCAAAAGAATGAAAAAATGGAAGAGAATGTGAAATATTTCATTGGAAAAACAGCTGACCTGGAAAATAGATCCAGGAGAGACGATTTAAAAATTATGGGACTACCTGAAAGCCATGATCAAAAAAAGAGCCTACACATCATCTTTCATGAAATTATCAAAGAAAACTGCCCTGATATTCTAGAACCAGCGGGCAAAATAAGTATTCAAGGAATCCACCAATCAGCTCCTGAAAGAGATCCAAAAAGAGAAACTCCTAGGGACATTGTGGCCAAATTCCAGAGTTCCCTGGTCAAGGAGAAAATATTGCAAGCTGCTAGAAAGAAACAATTCCAGTATTGTGGGAATACAATCAGGATAACACAAGATCTAGCAGCTTCTACATTAAGGAATCAAAGGGCATGGAATATGATATTCCAGAAGTCAAAGGAACTAGGACTCAAACCAAGAATCACCTACCCAGCAAAACTGAGTTTTTTGCTGAAACTAATATTTCAGGGGAAAAAATGGTCTTTCAATGAAATAGAGGACTTTCAAGCATTCTTGATGAAAAGACCAGAGCTGAAAAGAAAATGTGACTTTCAAACACAAGAATGAGAAGAAGCATGAAAAGGTAAACAGCAAAGAGAATTCATAAGGGACTTACCAAAGGTGAACTGTTTACATTTCTACATGGAAAGACAATATTTGTAACTCTTGAAACTTTTCAATATCTGGGTAGTTGGTGGGATTACACACACACACACACACACACACACACACACAGAGAGAGACAGAGAGACAGAGAGAGACAGAGAGCACAGACTGAATTGAATAGGATAGGATCATATCTTAAAAAAATGAAATTAAGTGGTGAGAGAGAAATATATTGGGAGGAGAAAGGGAGAAATGGAATGGGGCAAATTATCTCTCATAAAAGAGGCAAGCAAAAGACGTTTCAGTGGGAGGAAAAAGAGGAGAGGTGAGAGAAAAACATGAAGCTTACTCTCATCACATCCGACTAAAGGAAGCAATAAAATGCACACTCATTTTGGTATAAAAACCTATCTTACAATACAGGAAAAGTGGGGGAGAAGGGAATAAGGAGGGTGGGGAGGGGATGATGGAAGGGAGGGTAATGAGAGGAGGGAGCAATTTGAAGTCATCACTCTTGGGGAGGGACAGGATCAAAAGAGAGAATAGAAGAATGGGTGGCAGCATAGGCTGGAGGGTAATTCAGTTAGTTTTACACAACATGACTATTACTGAAGTCATTTGCAAAACTACACAGATAGGGCCTATATTGAATTGCCTGCCTTCCCAAAGGGAACGGGTGGGGAGGGAGGGATGAAGAGAAGTTGGAACTCAAAGTTTTAGAAACAACTGTTGAGTATTGTTCTTGCTACTAGGAAATAAGAAATATAGGTAATGGGGTATAGAAAGTTATCTGACCCTACAGGACAAAAGAGAAGATGGGAACAAGGGAAGGGAGGGATGATAGAAGAGAGGGCAGATTGGTGATAGGGGAAAATTAGAATGCTCAGTGTTTTGGGTTGGGGGGAGGGAACAAATGGGGAGAAAATTTGGAACCCAAAATTTTGTGAAAATGAGTGTTAAAAGTTAAATAAATAAATTTTTAAAAAAGTTCCACTGCAAAAATTGAATTACAAAAAACATGAAAAAAAAAAACCTCTATCATACTGGGCAGATCCTGTATGAAAGATACGGGCAAGATTCGGCCAAGATGGGAAAACAGAGTTAGATTTTGATCTATGCCTTTGGAAAAATCTTACAGAGATGAGATCACAGGTTCATTAAAGTTCAGATTTAAAGTAGGTATTATGTTTGGTTTGGTTTGTTTTTCCCCGAGAAAGAGGGGAGAGGCAAGGAGAGGAGAGGAAGGGCAGGATAGCTCTGTCTTTGGAAAAGAAAGAAACACTGAACAAAAACAAACAGAAACAATATGTGTATGTAACTAATACCTTTGTTCCAATAAACTTGAGATATTAAAGCATGAAAATGTAAATGCCAGTTCCCAAAAAACAATATTTTCTCACTGATGCACTGGTGACCACATTTCTAAGTCCCAGTCCTTAGTATTTCTGTCAGTACAGTTCAGAGCACTTACCAGTGTTATTAGAAGCAACAAAGACCTCTTGGCTTTCTATCTCAGTGTCTGCTTTACTGACATTTTAAGTAGAAAAAAATAGACTATTCAACCATTTTTCCAAAAGATCATGGGACACGTTTTAAAATACCTCCTAATTCTTATGTGCTATTGAAATTACAACTCAAGATTCAGGAATTGTAAAATAAGTGACCATTATGAGTCAGTCTCCTGACATTTGAATTCTTTACCTTGAAAATTGATATTATATCCAAGGAAATTTCTCTCCTGGGTATCATCATAAATGCTAGCTTACAGAAACTTAGCTTCATAACCTTCAGAACCACATGTCGAGCTTAATCTGTTGGCTCAGAAATGGCTTTTTGAAATCCCCAAGTGCTCTTTTGAACTTTTCTTTTACTCATTTAGAAACCTTGTGAGGTAGTTGGGTGAGCCAGGTAGTCAATGATACCCTTATCTTTTTAGCTGTACTGCTCTAAAGCAACAAGAGATGAGGGGCAGGAGGGAATCAGAGACCATGAAAGTTACTGGACCATCATTAACTGTAAATTACTAAATAATACTAGAGTCAATGTACCACTAGTAGTATCTAACTTACTACCAGTTGCAAAAAGAGGATAAAACCACTCCTGTAATATCTTGACTTGGAACATTTCATAGCTGATATCATCTCAAAAATGACTTTGCTCTTTGCAAAATTTAGGCAAATCACAAGCTTCCTTTTGCGGGGTTAACAAGTCAGAAGGAATATATCCTGATTGTACTTCAAAGTTGTAACCACACATTTAAAGAGAAGTGGAAAATTACAGCAATCATTCTAATAATTCATGCCAAAATAACATTACCTGAATTACCTTTAAACAAAAATATCTGGGATTGTGCTTATGTTGCTTGATTACCTGGATTATTGCTTTAATTCTCTACATTGCATGCATAGAATCCACCTAAAAAAAATCTGAACTTTGTATAGTGTTAGCCAGATGAAATGTGTGAATATATGAATATTTTGTAAAGGAATACTCAATTTTCAAGCAAGTTTTCAATATCAATATTTGGAATTCCTGCCACATTTAACTCCCTAAGAGAGGTACCTTAACACAAAGGCATGTTCTAAGGAGAATATTCAAGAATCAACTCCATGTGACCAAATGAAACCATCTTCTTTCAGATAGTTTTCAATAATGAATAAGTCTATAGAGGACTGGAAAAAAAGAAAACAAATTAAATCTCTATATTTAAGGGACAGATATGTAGTCTGAATTTTGTCATCAGAGTATGAGACTGATTACTAAACTGAAGCCCTATGGAGCTGTTGTGGTGACCTCACTGTTCTATACCTGTGAAACATGGAAAGTTTACCAGTGCCATGCCAGGAAACTGAATCACTTCCTTTTGAACTGTCTTAGGGAGATTCTGAGGATCACCTGGGAGGATAAGGTACCAGACACTGAGATCTTTTTTTGAACTAAACTGTCAAGAATTCACACTCTACCACCCAGAGCGCCACTACGATGGGCTGGCCACATCATTTCAATGCAAAACATATGCTTGCCTAAAAGACTATTTTATGGAGAACTCACATAGGGCAAGTACTCACATGGTGGTCAGAAAAGAGATATAAGGACATTCTCAAGGTCCCTCTTAAGAACTTTGGAATTGATTTGTGACATGGGAAACACTGGCATAGAACTGTCCAGGATAGTGTGCCCTCATCAGAGAAGGTGTTGTGCTCTATGAGCAAAGCAGAATTGAATTAACTCAAAAGAAATATGAGATGTGCAAATTTAGAAAATCCACCCAAATGTACATATGGACTATTTCTATAGGATAGATCTTTCCAAGATAGTTTGGGTCTGATCCACTATAGTCAGATGGGCTGTAACTTGACTCTAATATAGTGATATCATTTTCTCTAATATAGTGATGTCCTCTTCAAGAACAAAGTATAACAGCCAATCAACCAATAAAACTTAAAAGATGATCATTACATTTTTTCTCTCTGTTCCAAGGCAAGGAACAAGAGAAGGGAAACTTGAGAGAGTAAAGCTGAATCTTAGAGGAAAAACTAAAGCTAGAAGTGGAAAAAAAAGAAGTCATAGGAGTTAATTTCCTTCTTGCATTCCAGAATGTCCTAAGCTTTCTTTCAATTAGCTCAGGAATAACACTCCACAAAACTACCATTTGTTCAGTAGTTCTCAGTCTGATCTGACTCTGTGACCCTGTTTGAAGTTTTCTTGGCAAAGGTACAAAGGTACTTGCCAAAGTGGTTTGCCATTTCATTCTCCAGATCATTTTATAGATGAGGAAACTGAGGCAAACAGGGTTAAGTGACTTGCCCAGGGTCACAGCTAGTAAATGTCTGAGGTCAGATTTGAACTCAGGAAGATAATTCTTCTTGTCTCTATCCATTACGCCACATAACTGCCCAATGTAATTCAGTGACTTCAGTCTAAAGTCACCTGAAGAACTAAATTTTCTTTTTAATCCCATCTGTCATGTGGGGCTACATTTCATTTTAGTTACCAGTGATTCATGTTTTTGAAACGTGTATTAAGCATTTGGATGGTGACAAACTTTTCAATATAAAAATCTAGTTGTGTTTAAAGAAATCATGAGATGTGGTGGCAAGAACGCTAAATTCATCATAGGACGACTTGGATTTGAATTTCTGGTCTTTGTGATTTCCTACCTCTGTGACCTTGCACAAATATTTTATCTTCCTATATCTCAGTTTTCTCAAAAAGGACAGAGTTGGAACAGATATTCTTTAAGGTTCCTTCACATTCTAAATCTATGATCTTTGTGTGTCAAGAAACCATGGCATTCAATTTCACAGTATGTCACCTGCCAAAAATTTGCTTTTGATCTGAGATAGCCTCAGCGATCCCACCTTTTTACACTGAACTTCATACAGCAATCTGCTGGTCCTGCCGTTGATACCTATATCCACATATGCTCCTTTAGGGAAGGAAATGTTCGTAATTTTAACCTTGTATCCCTAGAGTCAAGCACGATGTCTTGTAGATAGTAAACATTTAATATACGATTTGGGATTTGAATTGAATTTGGAAAGTTTTGCCTTGATAGGTTAAAATGGAAAACTCAATCTGATTTGCGCAGTCATAGCATGACGTGTGTTGGTGTTTATATTCAAAGGTGACAAACCACCACGTGGCTGATGATGTGTGTAAATGTGGCCTCTTGAAAGCCTGAGATGTAGCCAATAAAACAGAGTTAATGTGGAGTTCAATTAATTCATAGTTGTTTGCTTGGGAGTTTATGTTCACTCAGTGAAAATTCAGGTAGCCTGCTAACAAACCTATAGATAACTTTATCATTTGAATTCTAGACCTAAAAGAATTAGAGCTTTCATTGAAGTGACTTGGCTAAGCGCTATTGATATGTCT
The DNA here is from genome assembly GCA_023548195.1 of Bettongia penicillata ogilbyi. Classification (NCBI taxonomy): domain Eukaryota; kingdom Metazoa; phylum Chordata; class Mammalia; order Diprotodontia; family Potoroidae; genus Bettongia; species Bettongia penicillata. The sequence goes on along the minus strand of JAJHZJ010000302.1, from coordinate 3,280,270 downwards.
CTATGTATGTTTATCTGTGATCTTGGGCAAATTAATGATAAGTGAGTAGTAACAAAATGTTGGGGGGAGGAGAGAGGATTCGGGCAGAAAATGTTCATAGGAAATAAAATTTGCCTACTGTTCCATTTTGCCTAAGGATGCCCCTGGGTCTAAAGTTTCACAGCTGTTTCTTTGTCTCAGTAGACCATTTGTTCCTGCTAGATTGCAACTATTAGCTCTTTATATACAAGGGTTATGTCTTATCTCAAGTTCTTTTACCCCAAGTGCCCAGGACAGTGGTCTGTGCATAGCAGATGCTCCCTGGAAATGACATTTAACGTCTTTCAGGCTATTTACTTTATTTTTAATTTATGAAATAAGACAAACATTTCCACAACATAGTACAATAAAAAAATTATGGTTGTACAGGAAACTGCAAATCTATTATGCACAACTTGTTATTCTTTCAAATATACAACAAAATTGTCATGTATTTTTTTCTTCTTTTTTTCTTCCCTCTCCTATTTCTTTACCTTTAAAGTAAGAATAATATGTTATAAGATAATTTTAAGCATCAGGTGAGATAATTTATATTAAGCACTTTGAAATTCTTAAAGCATTAGAGAAATGTCAGTTAATTTGCAAAGAATTGTACTATCTCCTTCACAGTGCTGGTATAAAGATGATACTTGGTAAACTTTTAAAGAGAGATAGGAACTGAAACTGGGATTTCACTGGGATCTCATAGGGAACCCCAGGATAAGAAAATTCCCTCTACTAATGCAGGTTAACACCTTCTCTGCAACTTATAGTCTTGGAGAATTAACTAGAGCACTGAGGGGTTCCATGCCTTGGCCAGAGTTACACAATAGGTATGTGTCAGGGGTGGGTCTTGAATTCAGATCTTCTTGACTCCAAGGTCAATGTTTTGTCTACTATAACATGCTACTCCTCAAAATCCTATATAAATGAGAGCGACAGGGGAGTTGGGGAGTTTTTTGTGTAAGCTTTGTTTTATTTTCCAATGTGAAAACAGCCTAGCAACCAAAGTTGAGTAATTACTAGAGTGTATTGTACAGCCAGAAACTGTATTTGAGTGTGGGGAAGTGAACTTGCATAACAAGTGAAACTCTAAACTAGTCCCAAATACCCCAGTACATACAGGCATAACTGTGTGGATTTGGTTCCAGACCACAACAATAAAGCAAATATTGAAATAAAGCAAATCACACACATTTTTTTATTTCCCACTGCATATAAAAGTTATATTTACACTATACCAGAGTCTACTGTGTGCAATAATGTTATGTCTAAAAAAAACAAGCCTATGTACATGCCTTCATTTCAAAATACTTTATTGCTAAAAAAAAATGCTAACCACCATCTGAGTTTTCAGCAAGATGTAATATTTTTGCTGGGGAAGGACTTTAACTCAGTGTCGATGGCAGCTGGCTGATCAGGATGATGGTTGATGAAGAATGGAGTGGCTATGGCAATTTCTTAAAAAAACACAACAATAAAGTTTGCTACATTGATTAATTCTTCCTTTTGCTTGAACACTTAGAGGCCGTTGTAGGGTTATTAATTAGTGCAATTTCAATATTACTCTGTCTCAGGGAATAGGGAGGCCTGAGGAGAGGAAGAGAGACCAGAGAACAGACAATCAGTAAAACAGTCCAACATACAACACTTTTCAATTAAATTCTGTAATCTTAATGGGATTTAAGATCTTCCCCGCCCATTAAAAAACCTCATGTGGAGTCCATTAAGGGAAACTTGCTTAGGGGAGGCTTGCTTATAGGAAGGCTTTCACATCTTTTGCTAATTTCTAATTAGGGGTTGTGATGCCTTCTGACTCTTAAAAGTGTATACATAGTCTGAGTTGGTATTTTGCTTTGGGGGCTCACTTATAAGAAGGATCTTGTGATTCCCTGGTTGAGATTCTGAGTGGCCGTTATGTTCAGAGCTCCCCTACTGCTTAGATGTAAAGACTCTCCTGATCCAGGGATGTATGTAACTTGTAATGTGTATAGCAATATTGCTTTGAGTCTGGCAGTAGAGCCCTGTCTGTTGGTCTTTATTTCTCTACTTAGGGGGCAGCTAGGTGGTGCAGTGGATAGAGTACCAGTGCAGTAGTCAGGAGGACTTGAGTGCAAATTTCACCTCAGACACTTGACACTCACTAGCTGTGTGACTTTGGGCAAGTCACTTAACCCAATTGCCTCATCCTGGGTCATCTCCAATTCATCCTGATGAATATGTAGTCACTGGATTCAGATGGCTCTGGAGGAGAAGTGAGGCTGGTGACCTGCACAGCCCTTCCTCACTCAAAAAAAAAGTCAAGTGCAAGTCATGCCATTATTTCTCTGATGGCATGGTCTTCTTCGGCAAGGAAGGATAAACACACACATTTCTCTGTTTGCATTTTCTCTGAAGTTCAGGATGCTGGCTTTTCCCCTGAACTAGTAAATGTGATTTAAAAAGATTGTTGATCCCTTAAACAGCTATCTTTCCTAGTAAAGCAGGTTTAAGAACCTGTGCTAGCAGCCATCCTGGGTATGCCAGTGTGGTTGCTTTTACAAGTTCTCAGTCTTATGTGGGCACAATGCATGGCATCACAAAACAATTATAATAGTAGCATTAAAGGTCACAGATCACTGTAACCGATATGATAATAATGAAAATGTTTGAAATATTCCCAGAATTATGGAAATGTGACACAGAGACACCATGTGAGCACCTGCTGTTGAAAAAAATGTGCTAATAGACTTGTTCAACTGAGGGTTGACACAAATCTTCAATTTGTAAAAAATGCAATATCTGTAAAGTGCAATAAATCAAAGAGCAATAAAATGAGTTATGCTTATAATGAGTGAAGAGAAAGTCATAGGTTTAACATGGATGGGAAAAAATTCAAACAAATAAAAGCAAATGTCTTTAATTATAATCTGTCTAATTTTTAATCATCAATGAGTAACGGTCCTACACAAGGTTGTGATGAGTTACAGATTAAATATTCTAACTATCTCAAATTTTTCAAAGAAAATCTTTTAGAGAATCATAAGACTTTTAAACCTTTTTTCCTTTAAATAACCAAAGATTTACTCTTTGGTTATAACTAAAGAATTTCTAGAATCAAAGATTTCTTACGGAATACATCACAAAACTGATGCAGAGATTCTGTGAAAGTTTCCACTTCACCAATGAAGACAAACCTGAAGGATAAACACTTTGATATCTTTTAAAAGAGAATATGGTATCCCTTAAACCAGTTTTGAATGCCAATATAATAAGTACCCAACCAATCCAACCCAAACAAATCAGACACTGGGAGTTTTAATCCTGGCTGGGTATGCCTGGTAAGAGTTTCTTCTTCAGTCCTTGAGGAATATGAGATTCATATCAGATTCCTTCATTGGAGAAATGTTATTATAAAATAATTCTAATACCTTCTTAAATTAATGCATGTTTATGCAACCATATTTTCCATGAAAAAAACTAACAACAACAGTAACTTCTATGGGTCAGGCACTATGTAAGGTAGTGGTGATATAGACAAAAATGGAAAATAGTTCCTGTGCTCGAGAAGCATACATTCTACCTCTTCATAACCTTTAATTCATTGTAATGTGCAGTGCATGTACTTTCTGATTTACTCCCTCAACCTCCACTTGAACTGGAAGGCTGGATGCTCAGAGTGGCTACTATATTGCTCCAATCCCTCCCCAATGTTCTAGAGGTATACTTAAGAAAATGAGGATATTGTTATAATGCTATAGTATTGTGAACTCTACTATTATGCACCCACTATTATCAGTTGATATTAATTAATCAACTAGATTTAATTGGGTTTAGAAAGAGGTATTTATGATGGTGATGTAGTAAGGACTGTTGGTATATAACATTACCCAAGTCTATGACACACTCTCTTACCAGTCCAAGGAAAAGTGGTCTCAAATTTAGAAACTCCATGTGGCAAAGGAACATCTCTCAACTCCTGGTCACTACCCATCTTTTTCTGCCATTTGAAAATACTCACTGAAATTTCCTTGCATGCTAAAGCTTTCTGTTAAGTTCCATATGGAGTCTTGAAGCTAACTTTCCTTCATGCATTTAGCTTGTCCTCAGCTTCCAGTAGACACACTGTCTCTATCTCTCTTACCCTGGAGATCCTGAGAGGAAGCAAATAAAAAGTCCAAATTCTCTGATCTTTGGTCACAAAATCTTCCTCTGTCCAAAAGGAAATGGATGACCAAGGCCAAGACTAGGTTCTCCTCTGGCCCCTACAAGTGATTCCTTCTCAAGCGCTTGGCAGAAAGTCTTCTACCCTATGCTTCCAGATACTCCAATGCTCCTCTTGGTTCTAGTGTGGTATGCTCTTACAGAGAATCCATAGAGCATAATGATCAAGTTCCCCTCAACCAGTCTGCAGCAACACTCCCCTTCATCCAACTGATTTCAAGGACATCAATATCACTAAGGTCTTTTTCCACAGTAAGTCTAAAAATTATGATTGATTAAATTGAGAAGAGTTAATATATCAAGATATCCTGTTAAAATTTTTAGATAATTTAGAATGGGTAAGGTAATTAATTAGCTCTCATTCTTACACTTATATAACTCTTTCCAAAATACGTTCATCTTTACCTCATAGCAAGTATCATAATCCTCATTTTATAAGTCTAACAATTGGAGTGAAGTGGCTTGTGTATGGTCATAGGATCCTAAAATTTAGAGTTGAAGAGCTATCTTTAAAATTATCTAATTTAATCCTCTCATTTCATAGAGCAGGAATTTAAGGACCTGAGAGGTTGTGATATGCCTAAGGTCACAAAGGAAGTAAGTCTCGTCACCAAGATCCAAGCCTAAATCATCTTAGCCTTCTCACAGTCAGAAAATTGTAGAGCTGAAAGTAGAACACAGCTTTTCTGGTTCCCAATCTAGTACTGTTCCACTTCAACAGTGCATTGGAAGGGCAACCAAATGTCTGACATAAGATTATTTTTTTAAAGGTTTGGGGTTTTTTTTTTTTCCTATGGCTTGCATCTTCTATCTGAAATATTATCTTTTTTTCTCTATATGCTCAGAAAATGAGACTTTGTGAGCAATTTAAATTTTTTACCATTCATGAGGTTTTTTAAATTATAAGATAGTGTTGGTTCTCTCTTAGAAATGGAAAGCACTATCAGAGAAAAACTAGCAGAGAACATCTGGTCCAAATATCTCATTTTATCCTTGAAGAAACTGAGACTAAAAGAGGTTAAATGACTTGTCTGAGATCACACAACTAATTAGCAGCAAAGCCATATCTGGAAATCAACACATCTAACATGGAGTCCTGGGTGCTTTTTAAAACATTACACTGTCTCTGTTTTCTCAAGCCATTCCTGGATTTCAAAAGTATAGATTAGGAGATAATTAAAGAGGAATTCCCTTTCTCTGAGAATCTCCTCTGTCTATAGTAACTTGAGAATGCGGCTTGATTTCATTTTAAGTTAATAAGATCAAGGCATTTAAAACAGAGACTTTTCACATTTCCCACTATGTTTATACCCAGATGTTTTCATGAGACACAGTAAAAAGATCTTTAATTATGGAGTCAGAGGAGTGAATTCAAATCCTCTGACTCCTACTACCTGTGTAATTTTGGGCAAGTCATTCTAGATGTGTTTTCTCCACTGTGAAACGAGGGAATTTGACTAGGCCACCTCTGGAGCTCTTTCTGTCTGTAGATATATGATCCTAGAGATTATGTACCATACATCTATTGCCTAAGTGGCAATATTATTTATTTCCTGCTAGGATGTACTAAAGAATGCTAGAACATCTGAATCCATCAGATCTAAAATAGGCAGTATCCTGATGATTTGTTATTATGGTTGTGTCTCCAGCGGTCAAAGATGGGTCTTCAAGGTTGCAGGTTACAAAAGTAAGTGCAGTGGAAAGGACTGTTCATGTTTTATAGAGTACTTACTGACACCTAGTGTCTAGAAAGAATAGTACTTGAAGGATAGTGTTAAAATATCATTCTGCACCTAACTCTCATGCCCCAGTCCTGGGTCTATCACCTTTCACCTAGGACTTTTCTTTTGCCATTTAAAGCAGTCCAAAACAATATGTGAATGCTTTGTCATCATGACCCCCAATACCAGCCCAAGACCTAGAACTCTTAATCAGTCAACAAGGATCTGTCAGTCAATAAGAATTTTCAAGACGCTGTGTTAAGCACTGGGGATACAAAGAAATGCAAAAACATGGTTTCTACCTTCAGGGAGAAACCTAAAAAAATTATAAGGAGGGAAACAACATGTAAATAACTAGGTGAATATAAGATACATATTATATATACATATAATATGCATTTTATAATATGTGTTATATATTATATATATTTGAGAAAGAGTAGGAGAGGGGGGAGTGGAAGAGGGAAGAAAGAGGAGGAAGAGGAGAAGCAGAAGAAGAAGAAGATGATGATGATGAAGGAAATTGATGAAGATAATGTGAACCTTCTCTTGTCGCAAAATTTATCTACCTACTCCCAAAGAGGCAGCCACAAGGCGCATTGACTCAGGAGTTACTCCTATCTCACCACACACACACACACAAACACACACACACACACACACCTATCAAGTTTTGAGTGAAGGATAAGGCAAACATTCCCATATACTTCACCAGAGATGTATATCTGAGCAGCTTCCCACAAATATGTGCGCTGACTTCTGACCCTCACACTGACAGATAATGCACACTAATTCATTAACTAGTACTTGCAATCACGTCCATTCACAGGTCACGTCAAGACATATTTAACGCATGAACCCCATATTTATGTTTTAGAGTTTCTTGAGTTTTCATAAAGCCATTAGCTTGCATCTGTTCCATTCTAATCTTTAAGGAATTATTTTTTTCAGTGAGTTTTTGGATATCCTTTTCCATCTGGCCAATTCTGCTTTCTAGGGCGTTAGTCTCCTCAATGGATTTTTGAATCTCTTTTGTCATTCCGGTTAGTCTATTTTTTAAAGTGTTATTTTCTTCAGCATTTTTGGGGGTCTCCGTCGGCAAGCAGTTGACTCATTTTTCATGATTTTCTTGCATTGCCCTTCTCATTTCTCTTCGAAATTTTTGCTCTGTTTCTCTTACTTGATTTTCAAAATCCTTTTTCAGCTCTTCCAAGGCCTACGACCAATCCATATTTTTCTTGGAGGCTTTGGATGCAGGAGCTTTGACTTTGTTGTCTTCTGTTTGCATATTTTGGTCTTGCTTGTCACCAAAGTAAGATTCTATAGTCTGATTCTTTTTCTGGTTTTTGCTCATTTCCCCAGTCATTTACTTGACTTTTGAGCTCTTTGTTAAGGTAGTTCTCTGCTTCCAGTGGGGGTGGGGAGTGTACTGTCAGGTGCTTGATCCCCCCACAATCTGCAGCCCTAGAGCTCCAGAAACAGTAGCTGCAGCTGTCCCTGCTGCTGCAGGTTCCTCTACCCCCTCCAACCATCCTGGGGCTGGGTGTCTGACCACTCTACTCTCTCACACAGGTCCCACAGAATTTTTCCACTGACCTTCCAATTTGTCCTCAGTATTTTGGGGTCATGAAATCTGGAAACCATCACAGGTGTGAGAGATTCAATCCCACCAAGCCATGCTCAGGTCCCCTCTGGGCCAGTGTGACCCACACTGGACTGTACTCTGCTCTCGGGGTGGTGTGACAGACATTTCCTGGCAACCTTTCAGCTTATCTTGGACTGGATATTTGCTTTGCTCTGTCATTCTGTGGGTTCTGCAGCTCCAGAATTTGTTTAGAGTCATTTTTACAGGTATTTGGCTGGGCTTGAGGGGAGCACTCTAGAAAGTCTGTGCTGTTACTCCACCATCTTGGCTCCTATGCCCCATATTTATGAGATGACACTTCCAACACTATGAACTCTCAACAGTGTTCCCCTCGGGGCCACCTAAAGCCAAGCCATGAAAATCAGCACAAAACAAACTGATGTTTCTCATCTAACCAAAGGGAAGAAGAGAAAATAGAGAAATCACTATGCCACATGCAGCTGTGGGTCTGCTTCAGCTTGCCCACCACTTCAAGCAAGCAACTCTAACACACAGTCCAGGCTAGCTACAGCTGTAGGAAAAGGAACAGCTGCTGAATGTAGTCCTGAAGCAAGCATCCATTGTTTTCTACTTAGCCTGCTCTCTAGACAGAGACCTTTTAAAAATAAGATTGCACTGGTAATTTACCTTTCTATAACCCAATTGATAAACCCAATCAGCACATCTTTCCTTCTCACAAAGGTACCAGAGCTTGTATGTTAGATAAAATTGTGAATGTAGATGTGAACAGAGTATTGGGTTGAATTTATCTTTTTGAGTGATAAGGAAAATGTTATTACACTTGGTATGGTGAAATTTTTAACTTTCTCAGTACTAGGGAGGAGCAGAAATTGGTGATTTTGGTCAGTGAAAATTCAGATCACATGGGTAGATGTGGATAAAGGGCCTTTGGTCAGATAGGTATCTATAGATACTACTAATTGACCATTTGATAATTTTTTTTAACTTTTCAACATGCTAAACATAGGAAACCAAAGTTAGGAGAAATGAGTCACACATCCCACATTGATCATGGGATGAAGAAACAAAATTGGATATGATGGGTGGAAGAAGAAAAGACTCATTAATAGTTTTCTTCTGACCCAAGATGTCAAGTGCCCTGTGTGGTGCAGGGACTGACCCCAAAACGATATTGAAAAGGAACTAGGTAATTAAGCTGACTTGGTAAGTCTGCAAGCTATCCATAATACCATAAGCAGATTTTATGTTACAAATTTTTTATTAGAATCAGAGATCTAAAACAGACTTCACAGACCAATTCCATCATTTTACAGATGAGGAAACTGAGGCTAAATGATACTAAATGGTTTGCCCAATGTCATACATATAGAGAGAACATCAAAAGTGAGATTTGAGGTCTTCTAACTCCAGAGTCACTGCTCTTTCTACTGTGCCACCTTGATGAATTAATTCTTTCCTTATGAAAATATCCCTGGGGAAGGTGGGAATTGGAGGAAGTGGGTTTGGAATGCACTGGGCTCAATATTTATTAGTGTAAGAAAAAAAGAGTAAAGGAGGCAAGAGTCTGGAGTTGCGGCAGCAGTTTGGAATTGAACTACTTACTGATCATTGTAAACCTGTAGGTGCAAGAGTTCTTAATTTGGAGTCATTTTTAGAAAAAAATTAGATAGCTAATTTAATATAATTGGTTTTTTTTGTAATCTTACTGATTTTATGCATTTATAAACATTATTGTGAGGTGTCCATAGGTTTCACCAGACTGCCAAAGAAGTCCACACACACTCAAAAACAAGTTGAGGTCTGAGTATATAGCATTAGTTGTTTTTAATGATGAAACCAGGGCTACAGATATTTAGAAATATTAGGAAGAAAGCAGTAACTGAAACTGGACTTTCCCATTTGAGACAGATCTGTTCTTGAGCTGTGCTGTGGGAAACTCAGATGTCAGAGTAGGGAACCCACATTAGTCATAGGCAATCATAAAACCATGCTGTTAAGGCCGTTCTCGGATTTGCTGTTACCTATAAGAAGCCTCTGCTACTCTAGAAAATCAGATTTAGCTGTTGCTGAATCAAAGTCAATCCCAGTGGGTGGCAGCAGTCTCCCAGAAACAAGTAAAAAGTAAGTAGGGTTAAACATTGGGATATGGGTTAATAGATAGAAAGTCAGAGAAGAGATGACAAGGTCCTAGACCAGTCTTACGACTCCAGCTGAACATAGTGAATTTTTTAAAAAAATGATGGGTAATATTCTAACCTGCCTAAGCACTGAGACCTTTGTACCAGATAGGGGAATGTATTAAATATAGATAACAAATGGTTATATAACCATACCAAGCATGAGAAATTCAATGCTCAGGCAAACCCCTTGTCCAAACAGCCTATGGAGCTATTTCTGATAGCAGCATCGAAGAACATGTCCTCCTGGTTGTTCCACGAGCATTTTAAATTCAACATGTCCAAAATAATACTCATCATCTCTCCCAGTGATGATAAACCCAAACAAATAGGGTTTAGTTCCAAACTTCCCTATTTCTATTGAGGGCACCACCATCCTAGTCACCTGGGTTTATATATAGTCACAACACCATGCTAACCTCTTCCTTCTCTTTCAAATCCCATATATAATCAGTCAGCACATATTGTTATTCTACCTGTATAATAGCCCCAAAAGAGCATCTGTTGCCTTTCGTTCACTCCCCTGGCCACTACCCTCATCTGGACCCTCCTGAACTACGGTGGGATGTTTCTACATTTCCCCAGGGCTACACTGAAGCACATGGAAGTCTGTCCACTCATATGGAGTACTGCAATAGACACTTAAATGGCTCCTCTGCTTCCAGGCTTTCTCCCTCTCCAATGCTCCATCCACCATAAAGTTTTCAAAATAACGTTTGGAAGGCACAGATCTGACAGTGTTACAGCCCTGCTCAAAAGTCTTCAGTGGCTCCCTATTTCTCTAGGAAAAAATGCAAACTTCCTTGCTGACATTTAAGATCCGCCACACTTTGGTTCCAGGCTACCTTTCCAGTATTACTGCATCCAGTATTAGTCTCTTGTGTGTTCTATATTTTGGCCACAATGGACTACTAGTTACAATTTTTCTGCCTTTGGCTTTCCATCTCCTAATTCTGCGCATTGGTAAAAGCTCTTTTCTATGCCTGGAGTGCATGTCCTCATCATCTGTGCCTTTCAGAATCCTTCCAGTCCTTGAAGGAAACTTCAAGGTTGTACCCAGATGTCTCCTCCATGAAGATAGGAGGTTTTTCTTCCATTCAACTCTAGATCTCACTGGGTATTAAGCTTGAAGATTACCTCTGTGTATGTGTGCACATATATGTTTATATTTTCTTCAAGAAAGAAATGAGAGAAAGGAGAGACAGGAAAGAGACAGACAGAGAAAGAGAGACAGAGACAGACAAAGAAAACATCTTTAGATAATGCTGATAGACAGACAGATATAGAAAAAGATAGATAGATAGACTTAAACAAAGTAGTTGAAATATAACCCCTGCACCCTGTCTACTTCCCAGAGTTGTTTAAGGACCTAAATGGATACTCTTGGGGTGGGAATGGGGATAACAATAAAAAAATAGCAATTTCTTAAAATAAAAATCAGGACTGAACTACCGAAAATCAGCCAGTGAAACCAGTATGTTCTATTCTAACTCCTTGAAGGCAAAGACTCTTCTTTTTCTTTTGTATTCTATGATGCCTTGAAGAATGATTCCTTCATGCTTAAGGTTTGTTGATTCAAATTAAACGTCATTTCCCAAAATCAGGAAGTTCTACCAATGTTCCTAACTTCTCCTTATAAGTTCCTCACAGATATTTCATCCACAAAATTAGCTTCCATTTCCATGAAGCCATGTTTATATGACTGTTAAGATTGGTCTTCTACTAAATGCCTCATCTTGGCATTGATGGAGGTCATCGCCCTGTTTTCTCCAAAGCTATGTAAGTGGAGAACAAAGTCCTACCAAGCTTGAAAGCATTCAGATATAGGCAATAACATGTTTTCTAAGGACCAGTCTGGGTTCAGAACAGAAGACTGATTGCTGGGTGATAATTTTTCTCAGCCACAACAACTCATATAGAATACCTATTAATGTATGGAGAGAACTTCCCTCCACCTTAGTAGAAAAGTGTCAATGATGACTATGGATCCTGGAAATACATATATTTTTGTTGGTGATTAAGTAATAATTTCAATCTAAACCTCTGCATTCATTGCAGCCCCAAGGGTAAATTCCCTGCATTGGAGTAGACCAGCTAATCCTCTGGCAATTCATAACCTTGGAGAATTGCCTCAGGGGAGCCAAGATAGTAGAGAAAAGTCAGTGACTACCTGAATTCTCCCAATAACCCCATGGAAAACCTTTAAATAATTCCATAAAACAATTCCTAGAGCTGCAGAACCCACAAAAGGTCAAAGTGGAAAAAATTTTCCAGTCAAAGACAATTTAGAAGATTGACAGGAAAGATCTGTTACACCTGGGTAAGAGTAGAGGACAACAGTCCAGTGCAGGCTGCCCAACATAGATTAGGCCCTAGCAAACCAGGAGTAGCAGGTCTTGGGAGCTACTGAATCAGCAGTCACAGTGGCTGCTTTTGGAGCTCACAGTCCACAAATGTTAAGGAGGTAGAACAACTGGTCAGAAGGTCATTACAGGGGTTTCTTTGCTAGCACTGAGGCAGAACTCTGTTCCTTTGTCCATACCCAGATCTGGGTCATAGTCCTGGGTTCTAATACAAAGAGAAGTTCTAATACAAAGAGAAGCCCTAGCATACCCCAACCTGTGGTTACAGTGGAGCAGAGACCATCATCACAGTTCCAGGGCAGAAAAGAGGGCTTGTGGTCTCTCCTAGACCAGAGAACAGGCCAGGAGAGGAGCAAATATATCTCTCCTTAGATCACACCTACTATAAAATCTGTGGCCCATGGGTCATTTACAGCCTGTCCTTTGCAGAATGTCAAAAGACTTCCTTCTACATACAGAGAATATTTTCCTCTACATTTTTCATGGGCTCACCCTAAATCCTTTGGTGTGCCACATGTGACCTGAGGGTCATAAGCAACCCACAGGCTGCAGGTTATGCAGCCTAACTTAGATCATACCACATCAGAAGAACTGATAATTTACAGATCTCTAGAAATATCTTTGGAAACAGCTACACAAAACATCCAAATCTTGGGACTGTGTGCCTAACAACTTGTAAGCAGAGCCTCCCTTTAACAAAAAAGTTAAAAGTCAAGAAATAGACTGAGAAAATTAATAAACAACAGAAAAACAATTCTGACCATAGAAAGTTACTGTGGTGACAAGGAAGCTCAAAACACACACTCATAAGAAGACAACAAAGTCAAAGCTTTTATATCCAAAGCCTCCAAGAAAAATATGATTCTGCCTTAGACCATGGAAGAGCTCAAAAAGGATTTCAAAAATCAAATGAGAGAAGTAGAAGAAAAATTGAAAAGAGAAATAAGTGATGCAAGAAAATCATGAAAAAAGCGTCAACAGCTCAGCAAAAGAGACACAAAAAGTACTGAAGAAAATAGCACCTTAAAAACCAGACTAGGCCAAATGGTAAAAGACATACAAAAAAGTCAATGAAGAGAAGAATGCCTTAAAAAGCTGAACTGGCCAAATGAAAAAAGAGACACAAACGTTCACTGAAGGGAAAAAACTCCTTAAAAAGTAGAATTGGCCAAATAGAAAAGGAGGTACAAACGCTCACTGAATAAAATAATTCCTTAAAAGTTAGAATTGAGTAAATGGAAGCTAATGACTTTAGGAGAAATCAAGAAACAATGAAACAAAACCAAAAAAATGAAAAAATAATAGAAGGCAATGTGAAATATTTCATTGGAAAAACAATGGACCTGGAAAATAGATCTAGGACAGATAATATAAAAATTATTGGACTACCTGAAAGTCATTATTTAAAAAAAAAAGAGCCTAGATATCATCTTTCAAAAAATTGTCAAGGAAAACTGCCCTGAAACCTGAAACTGCCCTAGAACCAGAGGATAAAATAAAAATTAAAAGAATTCACTGATCTCCTTCTGAATAAGATCCCAAAATGAAAACTCACAGGAATATTATAATCAAATTCCAGACCTCTCAGATCAAGAAGAAAATATAGCAAGCAGCCAGAAAGAAATAATTAAAGTATTGTGGAGCCATAATCAGAATAACCTTAGATTTAGCAACTTCTACAAAAAAGGATCAGAGTGTTTGAAATATGATATTCCAGAGGGCAAAGGAGCTAGGATTGCAACCAAAAATCACTTACCCAGCAAAACTGAGTATAACCCTTCAGGGAATAAAAAAAAAAATGGATATTCAATGAAATAAAGACTTTGAAGTCTTTCTTAATGAAAAGACCAAAGCTGAATAGAAATTCCGATTTTCAAATACAAGACTCAAGAGAAACATACAGGAGGAGCCAAGGTGGTGTAGTAGAAAGACACATATATGCTAGCTCCTAACACACAGCCCATAAAATACCTGTAAAGAAGAACTCCCAACAAATTCTGAAGCAACAGAAGCCACACAGCAATGGAGTGGAGGAGATTTCTGTTCCAAGGAGCCCTGAAAAACCTACACCAAAGGTCCATTGCACACTGGGACTGGAGTAGAGCCCAGCCCTGCCGTGGCCTTGTGACACTGAGAGGAGCAGATCCGAGCAGGCTTCAGGGGCAGAATCTCCAGCAGCAGCACAGGTCCCTCCACCCATATATATAAAAGATCAGTGAGAGAGTCTTTATGGCTAGGCAAGAGGGGAGTGGGGTGTCTCCATAACTCAGGCCCCCAGGGGAGGCAGCAGCAGACTGGGGCTCCCAAAGCAAACAGGAGCTCAGATCCATTGTTGAAGGTCTCTGCATAAACCCCCTGAGGGAACTGAGCCCCTGATGGTGGCCCTGCCCCCACCCAAGCAGCTGAACTTAATCTCACACTGAATAGCAGCCCCACCCCCGCTGAAAGCCCTGAGGCTGGGAAACAGCATTTGAATCTCAGCCCCCAAGCACTAGCTGGGTGGAACTGGAGGCAAGGTGGGTGTGATGAGGAAACTCAGAAGTCAAGTAACTGGCTGGGAAAATGCCCAGAAAAGGGAAAAAAAATAAGACCATAGAAGGCTACTTTCTTGGGGAACAGATATCTCCTCCTTTCCTTTCAGATGAGGAAGAACAATGCTTACCATCAGGGAAAGACAAGAAGTCAAGGCTTCTGTATCCCAAACATCCAAAATAAATATTCAATGGGCTCAGGCCATGGAAGAGCTCAAAAAGGATTTTAAAAATCAAGTTAGAAAGGTGGAGGAAAAACTGGAAAGAGAAATGAGAGAGATGCAAGAAAAGCAAGAAAAGCAGGTCAACATCTTGCTAAAGGAGACCCAAAAAATGCTGAAGAAAATAACACCTTGAAAAATAGGCTCACCCAACTGGAAAAAGAGGTTCAAAAAGCCAATGAGGAGAAGAATGCTTTCAAAAGCAGAATTAGTCAACTGGAAAAAGAGGCTCAAAAGCTCACTGAAGAAAATAGTTCTTTCAAAATTAGAATGGAACAGATGGAGAGTAATGCCTTTATGAGAAGCCAAGAAATCACAAAACAAAATCAAAAGAAAGAAAAAATGGAAGAGAATGTGAAATATCTCACTGGAAAAACAACTGACCTGGAAAATAGATCCAGGAGAGACAGTTTAAAAATTATGGGACTACCTGAAAGCCATGATCAAAAAAAGAGCCTACACATCATCTTTCATGAAATTATCAAGGAAAACTGCCCTGATATCCTAGAACCAGAGGGCAAAATAAGTATTCAAGGAATCCACTGATCTCCACCTGAAAGAGATCCAAAAAGAGAAACTCCTAGGAACATTGTAGCCAAATTCCAGAGTTCTCTGGTCAAGGAGAAAATATTGCAAGCTGCCAGAAAGAAACAATTCCAGTATTGTGGAAATACAATCAGGATAACACAAGATCTAGCAGCTTCTACATTAAGGGATCTAAGGGCATGGAGTATGATATTCCAGAAGTCAAAGGAACTAGGACTCAAACCAAGAATCACCTACCCAGCAAAACTGAGTATAATACTTCAGGGGAAAAAATGGTCTTTCAATGAAATAGAGGACTTTCAAGCATTCTTGATGAAAAGACCAAAGCTGAAAAGAAAATGTGACTCTCAAACACAAGAATGAAGAGAAGCATGAAAAGGTAAACAGCAAAGAGAAGTCATAAGGGTCTTACTAAAGTTGAACTGTTTACATTCCTACATGGAAAGACAATATTTGTAACTCTTGAAACTTTTCAGTATCTGGGTATTTGGTGGGATTACACACACATACACACACACACACATACACATATGTGCACACACACACAGAGACAGAAAGCACAGAGTGAATTGAATAGGATGGAATTATATCTTTAAAAACGAAGTTAAGCGTGGCGAGAGGAATGTATTGGGAGGAGAGAGGGGGAATGGAATGGGGCAAATTATCTCTCATAGAAGAGGCAGGCAGGAGACTTTTAGTGGAGGGAAAAAGAGGGGAGCTGAGAGAAAAACATAAAGTTTACTCTCATCACATTCGACTATAGGAAGGAATAAAATGCACACTCATTTTGGTATGAAAACCTATCTTACAAAACAGGAAAGTGGGGGAGAAGGGGATAAGGAGGGTGGGGGGATGGTGGAAGGGAGGGCAATGGGTGGAGGGAGCAGTTTGAAATCAACACTCTTGGGGAGGGACAGGATCAAAAGAGAGAATAGAAGCAATGGGGGGCAGGAGAGGAAGGAGGGAAATATAGTTAGTCTTACACAACATGACTATCATTGAAGTCATTTGCAAAACTATGCAGATATGGTCTATATTGAATTGCCTGCCTTCCCAAAGGGAATGGGTGGGGAAGGATGGATGGGGAGAAGTAGGAACTCAAAGTTTTAGGAACAACTGTTGAGTGTTGTTCTTGCTACTAGGAAATAAAAAATACAGGTAATGGGAAATAGAAAGTTATCTGACCCTACAGGACAAAAAAGAAGATGGGGACAAGAGAAGGGAGGGATGATAGAAGAGAGGGCAAATTGGTGATAGGGGAAATTAGAATGCTTGGTGTATTGGGGTGGGGGAGGGGACAAATGGGGAGAAAAATTTGGAACCCAAAATTTTGTGAAAATGAATGTAAAAAGTTAAATTAAAAAAGGGGAAAAAAGAGAAACATACAAAAGTAAACAGAAAAGGGGAATCATAAGGGACTTAATAAGGTTAAACTGTTTATATTCCTACATGGGAAGGCAATATTTGTAATTTATAAGAACTTTCTTATTATTAGAGCACTTAGAAGGAATACATATATACAGAGGGCACAGGTGTGAGTTGAATATGAAGGGATGATATCTTTAAAAATAAAATTAAGAGGTAAGAAAGTAACGTACTGAAAGAAAGAGAAAGGGAGAGGTCAAATGGGGTAAATTATCTCACATAAAAGAGGCAAAAAAAAGCTTTTACAGTGGAGGGAAAGATTGGGGAGATAAAGGGGAGTGAGTGAACCTTACTGTCATCAGGATTGGCTCAAAGAGGGAATAACATATGGGTATAGAAATCTATATTACCCTAGAAGAAAGTAGGAGGGGAAGGGGATAGGAGAAGTGGGGGAGGGAATAATAGAAGGGAGGGGAGATTGGAGGAGGTAGTTAGAAACAAAACACTTTTGAGGAGGGAGAAGGTGAAAGGACCAAGAGAAGGGAATAAACGGGGTAGTGGGAAATGGATGGAGAGAAATACAGTTAGAAATATTAACTGTGAAAAAAAAAATTAAAGCACGTTTCTCTGAGAAAGGCTTCATTTCTCAGACATATAGAGAACTGAGTCAAATTTACAAAAATAAGAGCCATTATCTGATAAATGATCAAAAGATATGAACAGTTTTCAGATGAAGTAATCAAATCTATCTATAGCCATATGAAAAAATGCTCTGGCTCATCAATGATTGAAGAAACACAATTCTGAGGTACTACCTCATACCCCTAAGATTGGCTACTAAGTCAGAAAAGGAAAATGAAAAATGCTGGAGGGGATATGGGAAAAAAATGAGACTTTAATTAGTTGTTGTTGGAGTTGTGAACTGCTTCAACCATTCTGTGGAACAATTTGGAACTATGCCCAAAGAGCTATAAAAACTTATAATCTCTTTTACCTAGCAATACTACTGGTAGGTCCATATTCGAAAAAGATTTTTAAAAAGGGAAAAAAAGCTTATTTATATAAAAAAAAATTTATAGCAGTTCTTTTCTGGGGGCAAAGAATTGGAAATTGAGGGGATAGCCATCAGCTGGGGAATGGCTGAACAAATCATGGTATGTGATTATGATGGAATATTATTGTGCTATAAGAAATGATGAGCAGGATGCTCTTAGAAAAATCCAGAAAGATTTACATGAGCTAATACTGTGCACAAAACAAATGGAAGCACTGTAATTTGATCAGCCAGGAATGACTTAGCTTTTATCAGCAATACAATGATCCAAGACAACTTTGAAGGACTTATGATGAAAAATGTTTATATATTTTAGCCAAAAATTCCTCAGTTTTACCTTTAAATTCCTTCAAAACTTTGTAATAGATGTCAGCTAGTACCCACATGATCAATTTGACTATTAAGTCTAGAACATCCTATGTTTGACATTCAAGATGCCATTTTTTTTTTTAGCTTATCTGCTTCCTTTGAGTCCCAATCTATGAATTCATGGGTATGGGGAAAACCCCTTAGCAATAATGATCAATAATTGGTATGTGTGATCTTACAGTTGACTGAGGGCTTGCTGGGACACATAGCCAATGTGTTTCAGATGTAGGACTTGAACCCAGGTCTTCCTGCAATGTAGGCCAGCTCTCTACCCACTATGCAATTCTGCCTCCAACAAGACATACATTGGATATCTTCTCAATAAAGTTGAAGTTGAAAAGGGAAACAGAATAGTACAGGGAAAAGTATGCCGACTCAGAAATGAAAGGAATTCAGTTTGTTCCATCTCTGCTCTCTAAGTCCCACTTCTAAGGTCTTTGTAGTTCTTTCCAGCTAGAGATCTGTGATATTGAGATTCTTTGCTCTTTTTTCCATTCTTCAATACCTACCTATTGGAAATTGACTAACCTCCTTGAACTAGGAACTTCTCAGATAAGAAAATGCCCATAAGGGGGAACACTAATTGTTCTGGGAATTGGCTTCCCAGTATCAGGGTAAAACACATTCCTTTTGAATTTCCTGACTGCCTCACTGAAATTATATATGCACTCAGATTTTGCCACTTGGTTCCCTTTTTTCAGAGGGATACCCCACCTGCCCATCAACCATCTGTTTCCTATAGCACCTATACTATTGATAGTACCTAATTCCTCCAAATCTCTGAGATATGAAATATACGACAGTAGGTTTCTCATTTGCCACCCAACTTTCTAAGTCACAATCTTTTAAGAAGTAATCCCTGGAGCAATGTAGATTGGGGGAAATAAAGTAGTCCCTGGCATGGTCATAGTTATTACACATTTTCAAAAACATTTTGTGCTTATATTCTATATTTTCTTGCCCACAAGAAAGAGAAGACTAACAAAGAATTATGAAACGAATCATAGTCAAAGTGAAAGGAATTAAAAGGATAATATTTTGTTTGTTGCTAAGTTACTTTCTGTAGCAAGTTAACTAAAAGGGAAGTAGTGACTAACCTTGAAATGATAAATTTCAGGTGAAGGAAGAGAAGTTGAAAGACATTCCAAATTAATAACAGATCATTAGTCATTGAACAGTAATGCAGTCCAATAAATTAAACTGGCTTCTAACACTCATGATATAGGACATAAGATGCATAAAAAGAAGTGAAATGATTTGTTGAAGATGTCAGATAAAAAAAGTCATCTTCAGATTTGAAATCTGAAGTTTCTATTTTCTAACTAATTTGGACCTTAAAACCATATCTGTCTCTTAGAATTACTTTGACCTGGGCAAGATCATAAATAAAATGAGGGGATGGGATTAAATGATCTTTACCATGCATAAAAGATCATTTAATTCCCACCCCCTCATATTACAGATGAAGAAACTGAGGCCAAGAAAGTTCAAATGTCTTGATAAAAATCATAGCTAGCAGAGTCAGTATTTAAATTAAGGTCTTCAAGCTTACAATAGCCAGCAAAAGCTAGCATCTGTATAGTACTTTAAGAGTAGCAACGTGCTTTTCAAATATTATCTCATTTTCTTTACACATTTATATTCACAGCAACTCTAGGAAGTGCATACTGAGGCAGTTAAGTGACTTCCATGGGAGGTGCAGTTAGTTTTCATTCATACCCTAATCATTCTAGAGTAAAATTACTTCAAAATCAGAAACATGTAAGTTGGTGGTGGAATGAAACTCTCAGTGGAAAGTGGGGAGAAGTACTACAGTTCCAGAAGGTCATAGGATCATATATTTAAGACTTGAAGGAGCACTAGAGGTCATCTAGTCCAAATCCCAATTTTATAGATTAGAAAATTGAAGATGAGAGGTTAAATGATTAATTCAATTCCATTCAGGTAGTAAATGACAGAACTAGGACTTGAATCCAGGTCTTCTGGCTTCAAAATCTAATGTTCTTCTATTACACAACTGATAAATGGTCAAAGGAAGTGAATAACTGGTTTTCAGAAGAGGAAGAAATCAAAGCTATCAATAACCATAAAAAAGGAACTTTAAATCACTAATACTTAAAGAAATGTAAATTAAAATAATTGTAACCTACTATACTCATCAGATTGGCAAAATTGCCCCCCACAAAAATGGAAAAATCACAGACACTAGAGAGGATGCAAGAAAAGCTACATTAATGCAATGTTGGTGGAGCAATTAACTAGCCCAGTCATGCCAGAAAGCAATTTGGAACTATGTCCTAAAAGCTTTTAAACTATGCATATTCTGTGTTCTGGTGACACTGACTATCCTCCTAAAATGATCAAAGAAAAAGGAAATGGACTCAGGTATGCAAAAATAATTATACCAGTTTGGTTTTTTGTTTTTGGTTTTTGTTGGGTTTTTTTTTTGGTAGTAGCAAAGAATTGGAAATTGAGGAGATAGGCATCAATTGGAGAATGGCTAGGCAAACTGTGGTATAATAATATAATGGCTGTATAAATGTAATAGAATAATAACCTTGTGCTATAAGAAATGATGAAAAATAGTTTCAGAAAAACCTGGGAAGACTTGTATGAACCAATACAGAGAAAATCAGGAGAAGAATTTATATAACACCAATATCATAAAGACAAACAACTTTGAAAGGTTAGGGAACTCTGATCAACACAGTGACCATCCAGACACAATTCCAGAGGACTCCTGATGAAATAGGCTATCCATTTTCAGACAGATAGATGACAGACTCAGAATGTAGATTGAGGGATGTGTGTATGTGCATATGTAATCTGAAGACACATATAGCACATATATTACATGTATTGTGTATGCATATATGCATATTATATAAGATTTGTACAATGCAGAAATTTGTTTCGTTTAACTATATATGTTTGTAAAGGGATTTAGTTTTCTCGCTTTACAAATGAGAAAAGGCTATGGGAAAAGAAGCTGGTGCTTAAAATAAAATTGAATTTTTAAAAAATTATCCATTACTCATGTTTGGCTTTTCAGCAGGCTTTAACTTTCACTTCCAGTTTTTAACCAGGTATAATGGTGTTAAAAGCCCCAGGAGAAAAAGATACTGATACTGTGGATTCTCACCTTCAGCTAAGGGTTGTGGGTAAAAGTTAGGTCCTAGATAGGAGCATTTAGGTTTGTAAAACAAGCTTCCTGAGTGTGCCCTTACAAATTTTGCTTTTTTTTCTATGTGGGACTACCTAGGTTGCTTATGAAAAAGCATGGGGTCACATCCCACAGTTCCAGAACTGCTGACTTGGCCTGGAGGATAAAAAATATATATAACTAAAATTTCAAAGTGCTTTCATATTCATTTTATCAGTTGATAGTCATAACCACTCTACCAAGTATTAGGGGTCTCTTAGCACAATCAGCCTGATTGTGCTCTCTCCTAGAGCTTAGGGACCCCATTGTGCCCTGAGGGTACCCTCTGTCCTTGCTATAAGGAATTCAGAAATTTACTTTGCTGATCCAGAATCTGATCCAACATTCTTATCAGTCACAGGGACACTATAAAAATATGAGTAAGAGTTTCTACAACCTAGACACGGTGGTGTGTTAAACTCACACAGAAACAGAGCCATGTATCTGTACATAAAGATCCCTGCAGGTCACATATGGACTTAGCTTTTACATGTGATATTATCTGTATTTTTATTTTTTATTTATAATATAATATTTTAATATTATGTATTACATAATGTTATATTATATATTTATAATATTTTAATATATGCAATATTATATATTTATACTATTTTAATGTTATATATTTTATGTAATATTATATTATATATTTATAATATTTTTATCTATGAAGTTGTTGTGTTCATTTCCGAAGAAGATCATGCCATCAGAGAAATGATGACATGACTTGCACTTGACTTTGAGTGAGGGAGGGCTGTGCAAGGACACCAGCTTCACTTCTCCTCCAGAGTCATCTGAATCCAGTGACCAGATATTCATCAGGATGACTGGAGATGACTCAGGATGTTGAAAAGGAGAGAAGGAACTCAAGATGGGTGGTTTCTGTTCTCTCAATAAAGTCCAATATTTGTTAAATATTTCCCTATTCCATTTTATCTGTTTTGACAGTACTATGGGATTTTACAAATTGTATGCAGCTAGATACTTCTGACCCAGAACACAGCTCAAACCCCCATCCTTTTCTCCCCTAAAGACACAAAGGTATACATAAGAAACCTACACACACATAAACTGGGGAAAGAAAGGAGATGATATGGTACAACTTAAGAAGCCTTGTTCAAATCCTACCTCTGAAGTTTACTACCTTTGTCCCTTAACCTAGCTGCACCTCAGTTTCTTCATCTATAGAAGGAAGGGCTTGGGCCAGATGGCTTTTGAGGTCCCTTCTAAATCTATGAGCCTTGATTAAATCCCTTCTTCTGATTTACCATGACCATCTCAGGTCACTTCCTCCCCCATCTCCCATTCCATGCCCACACACACATCACAAGGGCTCCTAAACACCTGACACTCCCTCATGCATGCCAAGTTGATTCATTCATGGTACAATTCTTTCTTTTCCTCTCACTCATACTACTACTCACCGCACCTACTCAATCACTCTAAACTTGGGTTCTCGGTTGGCAATGCTTCATCATACCTAAGCGTCAACTGCTGCCACTTCAACTTCTTGCAAACACTAGCACAAGGGATATGTCTGACCACGACTGACAACTGCAAACAGCCGCCTGCAGGAAGTGGTAAGGGTTGCTGAGACAGCTGAGTAGAACTGACCTCCCCAGAAAATGTTTCCTCTCAATGTCTCTGGCAATGTGCTACCCACCTACTCCAGGACTTCCCTAATATCTAAAAGCCCAGGGACGAGTATTATTTCATTTTTTCTCCAACTGTCTGCCCTCCAGTCTATAACTGTAACTATATACAAGTCCTTGATTTAGAATCAGACTTTGATTTGAATTCCACCTCTAACACGTAGTAGTAGTTGCGTAACCATAATCAGGTCATTTAATCTTTCCCAGCCTCATTTTCTCATCTGTAAAACAAGGATAATGATAATTATAGTTCTTATTCAGAGAATTGAGTAAAAGTGAAGCAATATGATCTATGTAAAACACCTTGAAAAGGTTAAAACTTTGAAAATCTTAAAGAGTTGTAGAAATTTTAGATATCATTATTATTGAAATTATCCAGGGTTACTTCTCTAAACATCTACGAGAAGGAAGGAGGAGGAGCCATGTATATCCCCAGATATTTGTGCACCCCAAGGAAAGAAAAAAATGTATAATTCTTACCACAAGACAGTGCTAAAAAATTAACAATATCCTTTAAAAGTAAGGCAATGGTTATTTTGTCACATCAGGAACTTGACATAATACATCATAGGCAAAGGCTATGGTTAAGGTTAAGGCTAACCATAGGCTTTTCTTCCAAAGTAAAACAAGAATGAGGAAGATATGGAGAACACATTAGATTTTGAGTCAAAGAGCCTGGATTTGAATTCCACCTTTGAAACTAATTCTTTTGTGATTTTTGGGTAGGTCACTGAACATCTGTGGGCATCAGTTTCCTTGTTGTTAAAAGGAGATGAGAATAGATGACCTCTGAGATCTTTCCAGCTCTGAATCTATATGATCCCATGGTTTTATGGATAATCTCTTAGTCATTAAGAAGCTATTTCCTATTTTTCTAGCCCACAACTGGTTTAAATAGTTATGAAGAAGCAATGAAAAGGCAACAAGTTTTGAAAAACAATTTTCAAATGCTTATATTTTACGAAACTTGATAAAATTCACACAAACAAGATGGAGGACTAGACATTTTCTTTCATTCCCACAACCTTTTAAATTTCTCCAACCCAAAAATTAAAGCTATTGTTAGGTCTAGGACACCAAGAATCCAGAAGAAGGCTAAAACACACACACACACACACACACACACACACACACGGGAACTAGCACTCATTGACTCTGAGCTCACTGTGCAGCTTTCCCACGTCTCACACTACCCGTATCACAGCAGCGTGAGCAGACCAAGGACAAAACACAGATTTATATCAAAATGCACTAATTTACCTGGTCAACCCTCCTTCTTTCCAGTTCCATAGAGACTCAGTTCCAGAGTGTGGATTGTTTACATCAGACCTCAACAGCCAGCTAAGTCGCAGCCCTTCAAGATCAAAATCCTTGTAGGAGTGGCAACCCAAAAGCACTGATGCTGCAAAGTACTTAACTGCCAGTGCCAAGGAAAACATGTTCTGAACTGCTGGTGCCAGACCAAAGAACTGAGGAACAGAGGGATGGGACAGGGCATCAGGACAGGACGTCATGTGGAAGGTGGGGAAGCTGTGCAGCATTCCAAAAACAGCACAATGTCCAGTTGGGGCCAATACTGACCACCCAAAAATCAACTGGTGAAAAATGAATTGCTTAGTGTGGGAAGAAACTGAGATCCTTTGAGATCTAACCCACAAGGAAACCACCATCAGAGGAAGGAAATTTTAAAAAGTGAATAATAAGGAAAATAGGGAGGCAGGGGGAAGAGAAAGTATCAAAGATCTGAGGAAGAAGAAAACTCAAAAACCTTAAACATAAACGGAAAAATTAACAAGAAAAATAATAACAACAGAAGGAAATATAGCCTCCATATCTAGCAAATAAGTACAGGCATTCATGAAAAAACACTGCAAAAACAAGAGGAAAATAATTCAATATTTGATGAGAAAAAGGACCCCGTGGAAATTAAGGAGAACATAGAACTACAACATGCTATTCCTGAGTGGTTTATTAGGAGGTATTATAAGGAGGACAAATTATAAAGGGATTTATTTATTTTTAATAATATTTTTTCCAATTACACATAAAAACAATTTTTAAAATTTTAAATTCCAAATTCTCCTACTCCTTCCTTCCAATCTCCCTTTCCTTAGATAGCAAGCAATTTGATATGTTACACATATGCAGTTCTGCAAAACATATTTCCTTATTAATGACATTCTGAAAGAAAACACAAGCAAAAAAAAAAAGTCCAAGAAAAATAAAGTAAAAAGAAAAAATTATGATTCAGTCTGCATTTCAAATCCATCATTTCTTTCTCTAGAACTGGGCAGCATTTTTTATCATGAATCCTTTGGAATTGTCTTGAATTATTGTGTTGCTGAAAATAGCTAATTCGTTCACAGTTGATCATCTTTCAATATTACTATTACTATGTACGATGTTCTCCTGGTTCTGCTCAATTCACTTTGCATCAGTTCATGCAAATTCATCCAGGTTTTTTGAAAGTATCCTGATCATCATTTCTTATTGCACAGTAGTATTCCCTCACAATTATATACCACAACTTATTCAACCATTCGCCAATTAATGGGCATCCTCTCAATTTCCAAATCTTTGCCACCACAAAAAGAGCTGCTAAGAGTATTTTTGTACCAATAAGTACTTTCCTTTTTTAAATCTCTTTGGGATACAAACCTAGTAGTGACATTGTGGGTCTAAGGATATAGTCAGATTTATAACCCTTTGGACATACTTCCCAGTTGCTCCCCAGAATGATTGGATCAGCTCACAATTCCTCCAATGATGCACTATTGTCCTAATTTTCCCACATCCTCTCCAGCACTTGTCAGTTTCCTTTTCTGTCATATTGCCCAATCTAATGAAATAGTAACTTAAAGTTGTTTTAATTTGAATTTCTCTAATCAATACTGATTTAGAGCATTTTTTTTCATATGACTATAGATAGCTTTGATTTCATCTTCTGGAAATTGCCTGTTCATATCATTTGATTATTTATCAATTTGTGAATGACTTACGTTCTTATAAATTTGACTCAGTTCTCTACATATCTAAAAAATGAAGCCTTTATCAGAGATACTTGCTGTAACAAAATTTCTATATTTTTCTACTTTCCTTCTAATTTTGGCTGCATTGGTTTTGTTTGTGCTAAAACTATTTTTAATTTAAAATAATCAAAATCATCCTTCTTACATTCCTTCCATAATGAGTTTAGTGCTTGGCTAATAATTTTTCTCTTCTCCCTAACCCCCACTCTTAATACTAAGGGACTTCAACATACATACTGAGAATCCTTCAGATGTCCTAATTTCCCAGTTTCTTAATGTATTCATTTCCCATGAACTATTTTTTTACTTGAACTTAGCTACACAAAGAAGTATTCATACTTATAATTTTACTATCACACATGTTCCATTTCCACCTTCGTGAACTCTAAAATTCTTTTATCTTATAATAATCTATTGTCATCCTATATTTCCCTGTGCCTTATGATCCCTAACCTCATCAATCATTATCGCCTTGACCTCCAGTTGTACCACACTTCAATTCTTTCCCAGGCTATCATCCTTACACTGGCTTCACTATTCTGCCTTTCCATCTTGAACTAGTTCAACTTAACACTATCTTCTCTTAATTTATTGTCCCCTTATTCAATTGTCAGTGTTGCCCTACAAAGCATCATCCTTGAAAAACTCCCTATGTCCTCTGCCTTTGCTTCTATCCATGCTCCTGAATGATGCTTGAGAAAATCTTTAAACTGCGCCAACTATTTTATCGCAAATTTTTATTGCATATTCTCAACTGGATCCCTACCCTATCAAGGCAATTATTTTAAGCCTCCCTATTTGATTCAGTCTCTCCCTCACCACAGCAACTTTTCCAAACCTTTTCATCCCTTCTCAAATCTCTCATGGCTTCCCAACCCCTACCCTCTCAGTTGAGAACCTTACATCATACACCACCAAGGTGTATTGGCAATTTGGCAAGAACTCCCCCTTTCCTCCTCTTCTTTATCTCATATTATTAAGAATTCTTCCCCCTACTGTCTCCACCTTCACCTTTGTCTCACTTGAAAAGCTAGCTCACTCGTCCTTGCTAAGACAAACCCCTCTACAGGCACATGTCATTACATTCCATCAGATCTTCTCCAGAAAACTGCCCTATCCATCAAACCACCCTCTTATTAATCTTCAGTCTCTCCTCCTTACTGGCTGCTTCCCTGCTGCCTACAAACAGGCTGATGTCTCCCCCCACTCTTCAAAAGACCTTACCTGATCCATCCATCCTTTCCTGCTAGCTATCATCCCATATCTCTCCTCCCTTTTGTAGCTAAATACCTTGAAAATGTCATCTGCAACTGATGACTCCACTTCCTTTTTTCTCACTTTCTTCTTAGCTCTCTGTGGTCTGACCTTATCAGACACCATGTGAGACAGAAGTAAAGATGGAGACAGCACAGGAAGAAATTAGTTCCCTTTAATGCAAGTGCCTTCTCTTCAGAGATTACCTTCAAATTATCCTGTCTGTGCATTGTTGTTTGCATTTAGATTGTATGCTTCTTGAGGGCAAGAACTTTTTTTGCCTTTATTTGTATCCACTCACAGCACAGTGACTGTCACATAGTAGACACTTAAAAATGATTGTTGATTTGACATGCTTTTTGTCTTAAAAATCTTGGTATCTGAAACTGAGATACTTGCTCTTGCCAGATAAATCAAAAGTCTAAGTACATAGTAGCTCTCTTTGCTGTAGCAAAAAAACAAACAAACTGGAAATTGCAGGGATGCCAATCAATGCGGAAACAGCTGAACAAGTTGCTGTATATGGTTGTGATGGAATATTATTGCCAAAAGAA
Source organism: Bettongia penicillata ogilbyi (assembly GCA_023548195.1). Lineage (NCBI taxonomy): Eukaryota > Metazoa > Chordata > Mammalia > Diprotodontia > Potoroidae > Bettongia > Bettongia penicillata. The sequence continues at coordinate 3,252,402 of JAJHZJ010000302.1, read as the reverse complement.
TCGATGAACTCCATGATCTTAGAAAAACATGGAAAGATTTGTATGAATTACTAAAGAGTGAAATGAGCAGGATGATAATAATGATATTGTTTTAACAACAACTTTGAGTGAATAATTCATTTTGGTTTTTATAAATGCCCAACTTAACTATAAAGAACATATGAGGAAAGATTCTGTCTATATCCAAAGAAAGAACTGATAAGCGAAAGTATGCATAGAATAATTTTACATATATATTATATATGCATATTTGTATCTAATGGTAGCCATTCTTAAGATGGGGAGAGGGAAGAAAAAAAGGAGTAAAAAGGAAAAAAGAAATTTACATGATAACTTTATTATATATTTAAAAGGAATAGCAAGTTGTACATAACAGATTTGCAGTTTCATGTACAATCATCTTTTTATTATACTATAAAATGGAAATGTTTCTTTCATTCCACAGATTCTGAGGAACAAGTCAAAAGAATGTGAGAGGAAAATATGAGCCTAGCAGGAACAGCATGCTGATATCAGTAGAAGATATCTGCAACCCTATTGCGTTCAAAGCATGAGTTGTCCTTCAACAAGGATACCTTGAAACATCTATGGAATTCCCCTTGGCCATGCTTGCTCCCTATCTATGTGCCCCTCCACACATATGCCCTGGCCACAAGTATTTGTTATGTGTCTCTCCATTTATGCACCCTAGCCATATGTATTCCCTCCTCCCATATGTGTGCTCTGGATACATTATTTTCCCTACATATATGCCTTTCAAGTGTGTTCCTTAAACATGCACACTCTTCCCATGATGCTGTGTGTTATTTGTGGGAGAATGCTCATAAGGTTTATGGAGGAAATTTTTCAATGCTATGTTTCTTATTATGCCATTACACTGATGTCTTTGAATCAAATATGACCTCTGGCTGGTTATTTAAGTTAAACATATTGGTGGATGATTGTGAGCTATGGTTTAGGAGATATAGACCCACACAGCACCTTGATTGTGAGGTGGTGATCTCCTGCGGCAGCCACTCTCCACACTGGGAGGTGACGCCAAGTGCTACATGTCCCTAAAAAACACTCTCTAGTACTGGTCAAAAAAAAGACTAAAAAGTTTAGAGGCTGAAAGACTAGTTAGAAGGCTAGTGGTAACAAGCAAATATTCTAGGCTGTAAAATAGCAACACAGTTTAATGTAATCTTTGACTTTGAAATTTTAGATCTTTTTCATCTGAAATAAATGTTCATAGACTTGTTGGTACTATTTCCTTTTATTTTCCCACTAGTATCTTCTTGGCAAGAACAGAGGATTAGGGGCATTTCTTTTACTGGATTTTCCATAAGACTGTAAATATATTATAAGAAATTGAGCATTATTTCCAGTATGCCTTAACTGGCTCTCTGTGTTTTGCGGAAGAAGGTATAATTATGCTTTTGAAAGAGGAACACAAGCCTTTGAACTTTCTTTTGGTGTGTGCTTGGGGTGGAGGCGGGGGAGGAAAGGTCTAATAAATCCATCTATTCTGAGCATTTTCCCATCATTCCAGTAATTGGGTAATGGAAACAATTTATATAATACGTGTGATCTACAGCTACATGCCAAAAGCAATTGTTTACTTCCATTTCCCTTTTACTATTTCCTACCCTAGGTGAAATGCCCAAATGAAGTTTCAGGATGATTTTGTCTTTAACATGAAACTGAATTTCAATCAAGACTTTCTCATAAGTCATGTGATTTAAAAAAAGAAAGATCAGGTTGAGAACAGCAGTCTTTCCACAGACTCTTACACAGGGAACAAGAAGTTGTTCTAAACTGCCACAGCCTGCTGTGGTGCAAGCGTTTCCTGAGACAGAGTGTGTTTATTTCATTCACTCCTTTCTTTCTATATATATGTCTAGAATATCAAAATCCCAGTCTTATCTGAGACTTCAGAGACCAGACAGTCGCACCCATACATGGCCAAGAATCCCTACCCTTCATGCCAGCAATTAGGGGACAAAATTTCTGGAGAGCTGGACCTGGGGTCCAGCTTAGTAATTTTGTGATCCAAGGCAAGTTGCTTAATTTCTATCTACTTCATTTTCCTCATCTGTAAAATGAAATAATAATAGCACCTACCATTCAGAATTGCTAGTCATTTACAAATCTTAAAGCACCAGAAAAATACTAGCAACTTTATTTTATTCTAACAAGCAACTTGTTCTTAACATAATACCTGGCACATTGTAGATACTTAATAAATGCTTGTTAACTTGACATAACTATCTAGTCTCTGCTTGAAGAGAATCCAGTGTTGAGGAGCCCCTTACTTCCCATTAGCCCATTTGACTTTTGGGTAGTTCTAATTATTATGAAGGTATTTTTTCTCCTTCAAGCAATCAAAATTATGTCTCAAAAGTTTCTACCCTTTGCTCCTCATTCTGTCCTGTGGGGCAAATCCCCATTTTCTTTCCCCTAAGCCTCATAGTTCATAGATTCTAATTCTCATTTCACCTCCTAGTCACTGTTTTTTTTGTCAACACTCTTTCTAAATTGTGGCATCCAGAAGAGAGTATAATTGCTTCTCCTGTGTTCTGACCAGCACAAAAAAGGACATTCTGGACACTATGCTTCTATTAATGGTATCTTATATTATGTGATTATTTGTTAAAGCAAGTACAATAGTTAAAATTGATCCCTACTGAATTTAACATTTAAATTAATTTCATTAATTTAAAATTAACTTCATCAAGCCCCTAATATGTTCCAGGCACTGAGCTAGATGCTACTAAAAGAAAGACAAAAAATAAAAGTCATTATCCTTAAAAATCTTACATTCTATTGCATGAGGGACTGCTTTCATCTTACTTGATTTGTCCTGTCCTTCTACCTTGTCAAGTTTTTAGTGGATCCTTATTTTGCAATCCAACATTTTAGCCAATCCACCCAACTTTAAATCATATGTATCTTACTTAAAGCTTAGATCTCCCCATCTCATCCAGCCTGGAAGTGCAAGAACTACTCATGGGCTTGATCCTACTACTGACTGGCACAGGAACTTTGATCTCCAGTTCAGAACTCCCAAATTTAAGAGGACTACCAACCTCACCCTCTCTAATAAATGTGATTACAGTCATATAGCAACAAGCTTGGTCATATCCAAATTTGATAAATATCTATACCAACAGCTAAGTCACTAACGTCACTGATGAAAATGTTGAGTATCAGAGTACCAAGGACAGCACCATAGAACACTATACAGAGTTTTCTCTAGTTTAACAATGATCTATTATTAATCACTATTTTTTGTCTTTTTATCCAAACCACTATCAATTCACCGGATTCTACTATCATTCAAACTATGTCTCTGCATCAAAGAATTTATAAAAATGACTTATTGAAATCCAGATATTGTTGACATTCCCCTAATCTACCTGACTAGCAATCTATCAAAAATATAAGTGATTTTTGTCTGACATGCCCTCCCTTTTAATAAACTTATATGAAGGAAGGAAGCACTTATTGAGCACATTGCTATGTCCCAGGCACTGCATCTAAAGCTTTACAAATATTCTCTGTTTTGATCCTCACAATGACCCTGAGAGGTAAATGCTATTATAACCCTCATTTTACAGTTGAGGAAACTGAGGCAGACAGAAGTGAAACCCCTTATCCAAAGTGATTAGTTAGGGTTAGGTTCAGAAGTGTTTAATGATCACCACTTCTCTTTTTAACAACTTAGTTTAATAAAGCACTTAAGAATTTTGTCAGAAACAGAAGTCAGGCTCCATGTTCTATCGACTGAACAATCTACAGTCTTCCTCTCTTTGAAAGTCTTGCTTCACTTCTATTCTCTGTGATTTTTCAAAGAAAACCAATAGAAGTTCTGAAATCACATCTAGAAAGCCCTCCCTATTATGACATGTGTAAATAGGTTTATGTGATAGTATACCTGGAGTCTTTTGTTCAAAATGGCGTCCTGAACAGATGCAGGATCCTCAGTTACCTTATACCTACTCCAACAAAAAACTTAAAATTTGTAATGGACCAAATCATAATCAGGAAATCCAATGAGAAACTATAGAACTACAGTAAGTAGCTTTTTCCACCCCTAACTGCCCAAAAAGTCAACCTGAAGCTCTCAGCAATTGGGAAAGAGAGCATAACCAAAGGCTCTGTCATTATTGCTACTATTAAAACACCCTGATATTCCAGTGAGACCAGAAAAGGGCTAAAGATGCATGTAGTTTGCAGGTCTCTTGTCCGGAGTCAATGAGATAGGAAGGCTAACTGAGAAATCCCCAAGGTGATTATAGTCACAGAATTGGTCCCTTGAAAGTTCTAATGAGCTGCAGCATCCAGTAGGGGTACAATTGCCTAATAGAGCACTCCAGGTCATGCTACGTCAGATGCAATAGAGAGAAAGCCCTGAAGATTGAGTACTGTTTACCTCAAAGATCAAGAGGGCCTAATCCTATGAGGAGGTCATTGTAGGAACCCAGGGGATCTAGGGTGAGGCCAACAAAATCAACCATCTACCCAAGCAAGGGAATGGAACCTGGCCCTGACAAAAAGTACCAATTCAGAAACTAAAACTGGAAGTATAAATATTCTAAGGAAGACACTTATCAGTATTAAAAATTATTATAAATATGAGATGCTCCATTTGAAGGGATTCCCTATTTTTTAAAAAATAACATAACTTATAAGCAGAGACTCAAAGGAAGAAATGCACTGTCCACAAGGACTACAAGAATGCCTAGAAGATATGAAGCAAAGTTAAAGGAAAGTGATAAGAGGAAAGAATTTAAAAGGGAATAAGCATATCAGAAGAAAAAGTGATAAATCTTACCCAAAGAATGGATTTCCAGAAAACTAGAATAGACAAAACAGAAGTCAATGACTCCATGAAGCTCTAGAAAATATGAGAACACAATATAAAAAAATATTTTTTTAAGAAAATGTAAGATATTTTGGTGTCAAAAGACAATCTGAAAAAGAAAATAAGGAGAAATTATTTAAGAATCAACAGACCATCTGAAAACCATGATTTTAAAAAATCTGTATACTACATTTCAAGAAATTATAAATGAAAACTGCCCAGATCTATTAGAACCAAAGGGTAATGTGAAAATCGAAATAATCCACTGTTCACCTCTGAAGCAGTTTCCAAAAGCAAAAGTCCCAGAAATATCATAACCAAATTCCATATATATATATATATTAAGGAACCTGTATCATGTACCAAGGAACTACAGTCAGGATTACACAAGACCTGAAAGTTTCCACTAAAAAATGAGAGGAGATCTTGGTATACAATATTCCAAAAGTCAAAAAACAAACAAAATAAATTAATGGCTTACTCTAAGAATAATTTACCCTTCGGAACATTATATAATTTGGCCTGGGGGCAGGGGGAGAAAATAATGTACCTTAAATTGAATAGAAACTTTTCAAGCATTTCTACTAAAAAGACCAGACTGTAGAGGAACTTTGAAATGCAAATAAATAATAAATAAAGTCAAGAGAAACATAAAAAGGTAAATTTATGTGATCAATTTGAAAAGTACATATGATGGTGTGTTCCTAATGCTAACTCTGCCTCTGCTACAACCAAACTAGTTGTACTCACTGAACTACTATCGGTGATCCTTGATAGAAAAGGTAGTATAGGACTGGAGAAAAAATTCTAGATTTTCATAAAAGACAAAAGAATGGCATCTACAAGCTATAGATCTATAGTTTTTGCTACAATTACCAGTAAAATTCTAGAATATTTCCTTAAAGAAATGGTTATGGAAATATAGAAAAGTAATTTGGGAGTACAGAGATAATTTGCTTCATCAGACACAGGCCATGCTATACTAACATTTTTTAACAGGGTTATCAAAATGGTAGGACAAGGAGATGTTGTGGCTATAGTTTAGCTAAATTTACTAAAACATTTCATAAAATTACTCTCACTGATCTTGCAGAAAAGAGGTGAACTAGACAGTAATACAAAAAAAATTAGTTAGATTTGGAACCTATTAAATAACCCAAAAAGTAGTCTTTAATGATGAAATGTCCACTTGGAAGGAGGTCTTCGATGAAGTGTCCCAGGAACCTGTGGAAGGCACTGTGCTTTTCAACATTTTCTATCAGTGACTTGAATAAAGGTTTAAAAAGCATGCTTTTCACATCTGTATGACACAGAGATATGAGGGATAGCTAATATGCTGAATGACTGAGTCAGGATTCCATAAGAGTTGGATAGGTGGAAATGTTGGTCCAATTTAAATAAGATGAAGTTCAATTTTAAATTAAAATTCAAATTTAAAGTGGTACAGCCCAGTGGGAAGAGACCAAGAATCAGAAAGACCTAGGTTAGAGGCTTAGTTCTGACACATAGTAACGGTACAATTAGGGGGTTGTAATCTAAACCCTGAGTGCCCCTATACAACTCTCTAAGGCAATGAGTTACAGAGGGCTTGTACTGGTGGAGAAAATCTCCATACAAGGAGTTCCCAACACTAATGAAATTACAGACTGAGGGAGAAAAAGCAAATAAAACCAAAATCTGAGTTCCAAAAATAAACTTTTATTCTACTATGGTATGGAAACGCTTGTTTTATTTCATAAATTAAAAATAAACAATTACTTTTAAAAAGAATCAAGTCAGTCAACACTTTTATAAGGCAACACTTCCAAGAGGCATTTAGCTAATTAATCATTGAACTTGAAGAAAAAATAGAAGAATCATTCCCAAGTTTACTCCTTGTTTTTCACTGGTACTGATATAATAATATCAGATAATAATAAAAGCTGCCATCTAAATTGTAATTCACATAATATAAATTTTATTTGATCCTTCCACCTACTGTGAGGCACAGAGTAGACATATTATCACCTCCATCTTACAGATGAGGAAACTGAGGCTTAGAAAAATAAAGTTAGTTGACCAAGATCACATTATTAATAAAGATAGAGAGGGGATTTAACCCAAGTTTTCTGTGTCCACTTTCCTCTGGACCACTGCTGCCTCTTTCTTATCTTTAAGAAACATAAAGAACACTATTTCCTTTTCCACGAAAAGAGATCCTTGGAGGAATTATAATCTTTCTGTCATTAAAAGTAAGTCATTTCCTTCAAGACCCTTTTGGTGTCATTAACATCGAACAATAGGAATTTCCTCAAGCACAAAACCAAAAGTATATATACACTTGCACACAATCTAGACACAGAAAAAGGAACTTTTCCCCCAAGAGTATGTTTTGGTCTTTCCCCTAACCCTACATTTTGTCAATGACTACCTAAGAAATAAATCCTCTTGGTGCCAGTGACTACTGATGAGAGAGAGAGAGAGAGAGAGAGGATACCATTAGTGTTGTGCAGGATAGGGAAGAGGAAATTGAATCATTTTAAGTCCTGCTGTTTTGAAACTTTTCACCGTGTGCTTCTGTTTTAAAGAAAACAGTTAAACACCAGCCTGAGATTTCTAGAACCACCCACCCCCACTCAAAGATTCCACTTTCTTTAGTCTTGAACTACTACAGTTGGGCCATCCTCCTTCTCTGGAGACCATTGAAAGAAAAGGGCTTTCTACACTTTTCTTCTCCTGACAGAAAGATAACCTAAAGAAATGGGTAAGTGTGAATATGAATAACTTCGAGGGGAATGCATTTTATATTGTCAGCTATTTGGGTTGGACAAAAGGGGTAGGTCAAAAGGTGCAGGGTACTTAAATGGAACAACATGCAAAAGTAAGTGATGTAGGAAGGACATTGAAATTCTTATTGGAAAGATCTAAATAGTATCAATGAGGCTGGTTAGTTTTATAGAAATAATGTATTCCCAATAATGAAAACATCGTTACCTGAGCTCTGATCCTTATTTTTCCATTTCTTGCCTGTGTGACCTTAGGATGTTTTACTTCTCTAGGCCTTGATTTCCAGATCTGTAAAATGAGACAGATCAGATCTCTGGAATTCTTGCATCTGTTCCACCTCAAATCCATGATCCTGTGATCTCATATTTGTGATGAGGCAGAATAACGCAGCAGAATAAGCACTGAACTTGCAGTGACAGGACCTGAGTTCAAATCTAGCTTTTGCTACTTATTATATATTTGTGAGGTGCCTGAACTTGTTTAGCCATTCAGTCCTCTCCAACTACTCATCACCCCACAGACCACATCATCCATGAAATTTTCTTAGCAAAGGCACTGGAATGATTTGCATTTCCTTCTCCCATGGATTAAGGGAAATAGAGGTTGAGTGACTTGCACCTGGTCATACAGCTATAGTGAGCATCTGAGGCTGCATTTGAACTCAGTTTTTCCTGACTTTAGACCCAGTGCTCTATCCACTGAACCACCTAGTTGCTTCCAGTACATGATTCTATGATAATTATTACATATCATCTCTTCTTAGTACTGATGACAATATTGCTATCTGTGTTTTATGCTTTTATATTGAGAAATCCATTGGGAAAACTTGGATATTCCTAGAAAGGGCTGGGAATATCGTAAATTGATAGATCTACAGCCAGAATGAAGCTCAGACACAAGTAAGATGTCTTATGTGCAGAGAGTGCAATATTTCATGGTGAGACCTCATCCAGTGCCTAGAAGAACTTGGCAGAACTTTGCATGCTTCCTTGTTCCTACCAGTGCCAAAGCATTTGTTGACAGTTTCTAAAAGGGCTGAAAACTTTCTCCAGCTCCTGAAGGAAGCCTTCCAATGTTGTCTAAGAGATGCTTATCTTCTGTGAGATAGTGTTTTATAGCAAGCAGACTCCTCCAGTAGACAGATTACAATAAATGTCTGATGTCTGAGGAGTCCCTAGGACTGGAGGTATATGAATATTTTGTAGCATCAGGAACTGACATCCTTTATCTTACTGGTGAAATAATCTAGGGGAGACCCTATATGCTGCCAATAAACTTAAAGTGTTGACTATGTGCAACCCACATGTTTGCTGACCACTGGATTACAAATGTTTCAAATTCTCCTTAGAATTCTGTCCCAGTTGTGGTGCTGAGGTCTCTGGGACCTATGCTGTGGGGTTTGCAAGACAGCAAGTGTCCTGACAGCTCAGGGTCTGAGCTTCAGACATTGGTAGTGGAGATTGAAGTGGCTTTAGAGGGTGCTGTCAGATACTCTGAAAGGGGCCCACATATAACAGCAATGATGAAGGAAGGAAGGAAGGAAGGAAGGAAGGAAGGAAGGAAGGAAGGAAGGAAGGAAGGAAGGAAGGAAGGAAGGAAGGAAGGAAGGAAGGAAGGAAGGAAGGAAGGAAGGAAGGAAGGAAAACAAAGAAAGCCTATATTGACAATGAAAGTGAGAGCATAAATCAGAGGTCAAGACCCACAATTTCTCAGAAGGAACACATTCCAAAGAGCTGAGACAGAGGAGGAAGACATGAATAATGCAGAGATTTCAAGCTAGAGGAGTCTTAAAGAAGACGGTATACTCATGCTACAATGAACATCACCAAAATTATAATTTTGTCCACGCCGTCTTTTCCTGGATGCAGATGAAAGTTTCCAGATTTCCTCTGAGCCATTGCTGTAGTCAGTAGTCATCCAGTGATGCCATAGTATCGGAGAGTAGAAGGAAAGAAGTCTCAACAAGGGGAAATTGGGGCCAGTGAGGTTTGCCGGTTTGCAGTAGGAGGCCAGTACAAGACATCTGACCAGGACTGTGCCAGACAGTCTAAAGTCGTGGAGGCAGAGGGAGAACTGATTTCGTAACTTTGTATAGGCTGGCTGAGTTCTGCCTATCTGGTGCTATCAAAAGGTTAGGTCTCAAAGCATTGAATAGGGGTGTCACCTCCTCAAAGACTAATGTACCCATGAGTACCTTAGTCCCAACTGACAAGGCAAAGTAAGTTACATTTTATCCCTTGCCCAGAGTTCTCCAGTGCTTAAAGGAGATTGGGGGTGTACACTTTCTCTGCCCAATATTGGCCCCAGTCCCAACTGATGGTGTTCTCCAAGTTGAAACTGTACTCAGTTTCATTCAACCACTTAACAGATTAGCTTTTACAAAGGAATATTTATTTCAAAGGCATAACAAGAAGAAACAAGCAAATATCCCTCCCAATACCTGAAAAGGGAGATACATAATTTCCCCCTGTATCACTTCAGTCTCTGGGAAGGTATCCATCTCAGACCTTATTTAATGGGCTGCAGCAACATCCCCCTAAAATCCAGACTCCAAGGTCAATCGTTTCTTGATCCTAGTTCCAGGGATTCCTCTGCCTATGCCTAAAACTGAAAATGAGAAACAAAACAGAAAAAAAAAACAAAACCCTCCAACTCTGTTTCTCGGGACCTAAAAAGGAGAGGAAAGAAGGCAGCCTTTCCCTTTGTAGCCAGGTCAGTTCATGGAGCCTGTGTAGCAGGTGAACTTGGGTCTTTACCCTTTCTGGATGCCAAAACACAAAAATTCAGCCTATTCTGGTTATGGGAGTAGCCTCTCACCCACATGGTAGGAGAATGCAGAATGTATTCCTGAAGCAGGTCCTTGCTGTCTCCCATGTGACTGCCTCCATGTCAGGTTATCTGGGCATGCTCCAAAATCTGTTACAATGTTAGATATAAAACTCCTAATTGCACCACCCAGAAAACAACTACAGCTTCTGCACCAACTTCTGTTGCAAAATATAAATAGAAAACTTCTCCTATGAGAGCTGAGCAGGTTACATTCACATTTGGTGACTGTCCCAGGTGCTAAAGTAGCAATAGCTCCCTGGTCTGACTGGTGTCTTCTCCCCAGCTCCCTGGTCTGACTGGTGTCTTCTCCCCAGCTAGCCTGCAGAAAACAGAAGTATTCATTCGATGTTCAACAGGGGGCGTAATGTAAACTTTATCCACTAGGTGGCTCTATTCTCAAGCCACCAACAAGGTGATTTTTCTCAAAAGTTATCCAGTGCACAACTGTGTGCTTTCTCACAATATCTCCACAGTTCAACAAAAACACTCATCTACAACTCTTAGACTATTCATCCTACTACGATGGGCAAGGCTGAGCAACCTTAATTGCTCTCACTGGTCGGTTTTGAAACTTACTCTAGGGGGTATGAAATGGAATATTACTCCATACAGAATTATGGGAAAATCTCGATTAGTTTCCTTAAGGGCTTTTCATCCACCCTGCATCTGGGGAATCTGCTAGCAACTAACCAACCTCATTTTATGATTTACATGTTTGAGTTTTCAGTGTCCACATTGTTTATTAAGACATATTATAGTGGAAACTTACGTAGGAATTGTCACATAGCAAAAATGTGGAGCCCTTATTGCCTCTCCCCATCACATCACCCCCATGACCCTACTACTCCCATTCCCACACCAAACCTAGAGATTAGCTCTGAAAACAGAGTAAATAGGGGGAGTGACAGGGTATTAGGATCTGTCTCTCTCTTACCATCCTGGGTCTCATCTCCATTCCACTATTGCAGCTGTCCAGGATTTGTTCCAACTTATCCTTTGCCACATCCAGCTTGAGCTTCAGCAGCAGTAGAATCATTTTCAAGTAGAAAAGGGAGAGCAGCAAACAGCCAGCAGGGCTGCCCACCCCATAGGCAGCATGGAAAGAATGGAGTGATGCCTTAGACTCAGGGATGTGCTGAAGCCAGCTCAAACATGTTCTCAAGAGCTAATTATGAAATTTTCAGGATGAACTTTTGTACCTCAGAAATTGAAAAATGTTACATATCAGTGCTAGATTTATTTTTCTGATTTATTTTGATCATTTTTGTTTTATTATTTTGTTGATTTCTAGGCTAAAAAATGTGTTGGAGAAAATATTAATAGTGAGATTAAGTTTTAAAGTATATTTTGAATTCATTCCCACTCACCCAGTCCAGAGAGAGTTGTTAAATATTTACCACTACATCATTGCCTAGGAGTACATTCAAGGGCAAAGTAACAGGAAACTTGATGAGCTGAGGAGTCTTTGTATCCACATGTAGCTTGGATTTTCTTCCCTGGAGTACCACCAATCTGTTTCCCCAACAGTACACCCAAGAGGGAAAGGGGACCAATAAAGCAAAATAACACCTACCCATAAGGAACTTCTAGTGGAGAAAGATGCAAGACATAAAAGAAGCTGAAGAGAAGGGGAAGGGGAGGAGGAAGAAGGAAGGTACCCACGGAGGGAAACAGTGGGGAAATTCAGAGAGTGAAGCAGGGTGTTTCTTTTAAATGGAAGTTCTAGGAAGACTCAGCAAAGAAAATCTTTCATGCCAAGTGCTTTCTGAGGCTGACTGCTCAAGTTTCATTTTTTAATGGTCTTCTACATCCATCTATAAGGAATTTGTCTATAAGTTCATTTCACTGAAACATCTTAAAATTTCTCAGTCCTCTACTCACTTGTTCCCTAGAGCTAAGGGAAATGTATTTAACCACCAGATGGCACTTAGACGATCCTGTCCAGAAAATGATTCTGAGTTCAAGATTCTGCACTAACCTTGACAATTTATACATCCCTTGAGGGTGGAGGTGCTGAGTGAATTCCAAGCTCTTGTTTTCAGAGAGCAGATGATCTTTATCCCTTAATTCTATCTCTCTGTGCAAGGTAGTAGCAATTCCTAGTAAAGGTTTTGTAGGGACTTGTGGAATTAGCCAATCAGAAACAGGCACTTAAGCCTATGCTTATTGGAGAACTTGTCCTCCTCTCCATCTTGTTATATAGTTCCTTGGTCTGTGGAAATGTGATCTTTTGCATAATGAATTTAAACTTCCATTGGTTGCTGTCGTTCAGTCTTTCAATTGTGTCCACATTCTTTATGACCTCATGGACCGTAGCATGCCAATACTACTCATGGGATTTTCTTAGCAAAGATGGTGAAGTGGTTTGCCATTTCTTTCTCCAGTAAAATCCAGTGAATCTTCACAGAAGCAGACAACTATGCTTAGATACTGAATATAATTGCTTTTACCCAGCACAGAATTGTTAAGCAAATAAACAGCATCTACTGTGTTTTAAACGTAAATGCTGTTCTGCTCAGATCTGCAGGTTTCCAACCCAAGATCCAACATTTCTGGTCATGGCATATTGGTTATGCTATGGGCTTCCTTTCTTCCTTCCTTTGTTTCTTTTTTTTTTTAATGAGGGGTGGAGATGGAGATTGAAAATTAGAAAGTAAATAATGATGATTTTTAATTTTTTAAAATAAATTACAGGGATATAAATACAAAAGAAATCAATAAAGATAAAATTTTAAGAAAAAAACCTAGAAGTTCCCAATAAGAGGATCAAGATGAACCAGGAGTTCTAGTAAATGAACCATTCAAGTCCTCCTTTGACTGTATAAAAGAGTATGAACAACACAATTTTCACAGAATAATTGACTCATGCTTCCAACAAGCCCAATCCTCAGATGCCCAGTGCAGAAATTGGATCTAGGATTCATGGAACAGGAAAGGAACTTGGGACCTCAGTGGATTCAGAAGAAGACAAAGGCTTTTCTCAGTCTGGTCTGCCCTCTTGCTGTCAATGACCTCTGATCTTTTCTAGTTACTCATTGTCCATTGCTCCTGGAGCAGGCTAGGAGAACCCAACTTGACGTAATCTATCATGTGACCATTTTCCCTCTCCCTCATTCCCATGAAGCCAATGTGAAAGGTAGCAGTTTCACTCCACTAGCTAATCACTGCCTAGAATGTAAGTCAAGAACCTATTTTGAGAAAAGAAACAAGTGTCCATTTACGCATGAATTAATCAGTTCCTATCTAAAAAACTAAATAAAGAAATATAGATTCCAACTCCCTGTTCACTTGTCACTATGTTATTTATAATTTGCCCTTGGGTGAAGCTTATTGGGCTCTCCACTATCATGCAGTCTGAGTATAGAGCGAGCACTCTAAATTTATAAACCAGTTTGGAGATCAGTGGCCATAAATAGAACATGGCAACCAGGTTTTGTCCTAGGGTGCTGAAAAGGGAGAAATGGGGCAGAGAAAGGCCTGATTCCCTCTGTGGCAGTTGGGCAGGATGGCCCCAGGCCAGTAGAGAATATTTTCCTCTTTCAGGTCCTGAGAGAGTTAAGGTTAGGACGGCATAAATACACTATTAGAAAAAGAATGGAAAGAGGCAATATACCCATGTCCCTGGTGGTTTTGCTTTATTTTTCTTTGTAGGGAATGGGGGCAGGGGTTCATATCTCTGATTTCACTGATGTAGGGAACTCCCAGTGAGGGGGATGACTCTACCAGCTCACATTTGTACTTGTTCTGTGATTTATTAACTGAAGTTAGAGAGCTACCTGGGAGACACTGAGTGGTTAAGGGAGTTGCCAGTGATCAAATAGTCTACATGAGTCCAAAGTGGAACTGGAAGCCAGGTTTTACTGTCTCCCAGGCTGGTTCTTTATCTGTCAAACTATACTGGGCAATTAGCCAGCAATAATAATGTTTCACAGGTATAAATATGGTAGGACTCTCATATTTCCAAAGTATTGTAGGTACATAAGCTCCTTGAGGGAAGGGATAGTTTTGCTATTTCTTTGCATTCTCAGCACTTAGCACACAGTCTGGGATACAAGAGGGACAAAAACTGGTCTTATGATTTCATTGGTGTATATGGAATTGTCAAGTGAAGAGAAGCCCCCCACCAAAGCAAGTCAGCACCTTCTCTGTTCATCAATCAATTTTTGATTAATTGACTAGATGTTAGAGAAATATCTTCATTTTACAAATGAGGATACAGAAGTTCAGAGGTCAAATTACTTTTCCAGGCTCATGTACTCCACATAGATCTGGCATATTAATTACTTTGTTTGGAAGAACCACATACCATGCTGCCTCTCTGGGCTAAAGATAAGGAAGACACCTAAAAATTTTAACATGGGAGCCTGATGCCCTTTACATAGTTGCTTGCATGTTGTTTTCCCCATTAAATTTTGAATTCCTTGAGGAACAGTTCTGTTTTTTGCCTTTCTTTGTATTCCAAATGTTTAGCATTATGCCTGGAACATAAGAAGCACTTAATAAATGTTTGTTGACTCAATTTGAATTTTGGACTTGACTTTACATATAAGTAATTTCTTCTAAAAATAAAAGTTTCACCATCACAAAAACTGACATGACCCATTTGTTTTCAGAGCTGGCAATATGGAACAGGTAGACCTTATTCCTTTGGTATTTTCATTATTCTTCAGTGTGGGTAGAGATTTTCATGGGGCAGTGAGTTGGTGCAATGGGTAAAATGCCAGACTTGGAGTCAGGAAGACACTAGCCTCAGATACTTACCAACTGTATGGCCTTGGGCAAGTCATTTAACCCCTGTCTACCTATGCTTTCTCACCCTATCCCCCAAGGACACTGTGCGGATCCAATGAGATAATATTTGTAAATACTTTGCCAGTCTTAGAGTACTATATAAATGCTAACTAATAAGGTAAATGTGAACAAGATATTCATCTCATGTCAGGTGATGAGCCTACCTGAGTTTACCTGGGCACACCTTCAAATAATAATTGGTTCCCCATATTTGATGCCTTTACAATTTGAAAAAATCTGCTACTGGAACAATGATCCAGAACCAGTCACCTTCATGCCATGATGAAGTATCAAAGTTGATTTTTGATCTAAGACAGCCACATTTTCTTTTTGTATTTTATTTGTATTTTCTTTTTGTCTTGTAGTACCACTCCCACAAATGTGCTGCGCTTCAGACTAAGGGCCAGACAAAGAGCAGTTTGCAATAAAGGTAACAAGTTAGCAGAGGATTCTGAATCCTTCGATGTCTTATGTTTGCTTGCCTTTAACTGTATTGACACAGGGAGCTGGGAGGGGAAGGGGCGGGGAGGGGGCAGACAGCAGAGAGAGGCAGAGGTTTCTGTTGATAAAAAAGTAAGGATGTGAGCCCTAATGGAAAAGTGGAAGAGGGAAAGATGTATTGTATCCCAGTTCTCTTCTAGTGGTCTATGTGCATTCAAATTCTTCTCCCCCCTCTCAAGTTTGGAAAGCAGTGCTAGGTTAGGGGGAACCCCTAGGGGGCAGGCCAACTTCAGCTGTGAGATAGGAACAAGAAGGCTTTAGTAAAGGAGGTACACTAAATGATGCATTTGTTATGATAAGGTATGATGTGACCTCAGTTTCATAAATTAGCAACATGATCTAAAACATTTCAGTTTAATAGCAGAATATGGTTCTGTCTAAAGATTGCAAATGTATTTATTTTCAACATATAACTCTGTGAAGTAACCTAATTCAAGAAATAACACATAACTAGTCACTAACAGGTGGTAAAATGCTTTTAAAGAGCTTTATTAATAAAGCATCACTGATATTTAATAGCTTGTAGCATTATATACTGCATTATATATTTATACAAATATGTATATAGCATTATAATATAAAAGTTATCCTATAGCATATTTATATATAAAATGTATGTTTGTATAATATATAGTATCATATTAAAATATGTAATTATACTATACAATATCACATGGTATTACAATATAAATTATAATTTTTTACTTATAACAATACCATAGATCCTGTTTTGCCAGTATATTTCCTTTTTTCTTCCACCTTTTAAAAGTTTTATTTATTTATTTGATATATATTTATTACCTCTCCCTTTCACTTCCCCTCCCTAGTTGAACAATGGGGAAAAATTAAATAAAATCTTCATGACAAATATGCATAATCCAGCAAACAAATTCCCACAATATCCATGGCTAAAAGCATGTCCAGAATTCTGCATTTTAAGGCCATCTCCTGCTTGGCAGGAGGTATGTAGTGTGGTTTCATCTTCAGTTCTTTGCTATCATTTGCCAATGACTTACAGTTGAAATAGAAGTTCCCTGAAGATACTGATATTGGGGATAGTAATATTATATCATATGTCTCAAAGGGTTGTTGTGAAGAAAATACTTCATCAACTTTAAAGAACCTCTATGTTCTAAA
Source organism: Bettongia penicillata ogilbyi (assembly GCA_023548195.1). NCBI lineage: Eukaryota > Metazoa > Chordata > Mammalia > Diprotodontia > Potoroidae > Bettongia > Bettongia penicillata. Next base: position 3,235,532 of record JAJHZJ010000302.1, on the reverse strand, counting down.
ATATTTATAGCAGCTCTCTTCATGATGGCAAAGTGGAAATTGCTGGGATGCCCATCAATTGGGAATGGCTGCAAAAGTTGTAATATATCACTGTGATGGAATACTCCTGTGCTATAAGAAATGATGAGCTCAATGATCTTAGAAAACATGGAAAGACTTGCATGAAATAATGAAGAATGAAATGAGCAGAACCCAGAGAACACTGCATATAGTAATAGTAATTTTGTTTTAAGAACAACTTTGAGCGAGTAAGTCTTTTTGTCTATTATAAATACCCAAATTAACTACCAAAGACATATGAGGAACGGTGCTATCTGCATCTAGAGAAAGAACCGATAAATAGAAGAATGTGTAGAATGATTTTATGTATGTTTATGTGTATATTTATAAATATATGTATACATTTTTGTGTTTAACAGTAGTCATCTCTAGAGCAAGGAGAGGGGGAAAAGGGGGGGAAATTTACATAACTTTATTATTTTATATTTAAAAGGAATAGCAAGTTGTACATAAAAGATTTGAAGTTTCATTGCAATGTCTTTTGTGAATTACACTGCTATAGGTGAAAGGAAATCACATAGGTACAAAGTATAAAAATCAGGATTTGAACTCAGATCCTCTCATTCTAGAACCAGGACTCTTTCCATTGTACTAGGATGCATCTATATATAAAATATAGACAGGAAACAAAGGCATAGTATGAATAAATTTTCAGTACAGCGCAGGTCCCCCTCAACATTAAAACTACTTCCTATCCAAGATTCAGTGTAGAATATTTGGAGCTATCATAATCACACACAATTAGGCAGGGAACTTGGACTGCTTCTTAAGCTAACAAAATCCTCCTTCTTGGAAAGAGCTCCTGACTAACCATTAGAATATTTTAGAAAGGATTTTGAATTAGAATGGAAGATTGGTCTAAATGTCCTCTGAGGTGCCTTAAAGGTGGCTAGGAGGCACTATGGATAGAGCACTGGGTTCAAATCAAGTCCCAGTCACTTCCTAGTTATGTGATCCTAGCCAAGTCATTTAACCTTTGTCTCCCTCTGTTTCATAGACTGTAAAATGGGGATCACAATAGCACCTACCTCTTAGGGTTGTCATGAAGATGACATGAGCTATTTGTAATGTGCTTAGTACAGAGCCTGACGCATAGCAGGAGTTTAATAAATGCTCATTTCCTTTCTCTTGACTCTCGCTATGATCCTATGACTATGTATAAGGCATTTTTCTAAGTGCCATGAAAATGCAAACGTGGTGTCATCTCTACCTTCAAAAGAGTTACACTATAACAGAGAAGGCAAGAACCTGATTGAGGCAAATTCTCCAGCAACGAGCATCCAAGGCAGGATGCAAAGCTCCTCTAGGCTGGTACGAGACCAAATTCTCAGGTTCCTTTGTCATCAGCTTCTGTGAAAACAGGCTTCTTTCTTTCTTCTGCATGTGAATTCCTTGATTTGAGAAAAGCATTTCCCTGGACTTCAGCCCAAGCCTCCCACCCCTACCCCACCAGACTGCTCTCACCTAAAGTCAAAGGCAGATTATTTGTGTCATCTTCTGTTTTCAAAGGCTATGCCATGACTGCTCTGGATGCTCCCACTAAATTTCTGATCTTGTCCCTAGATTTCAACTCCCCTTCAGAACTGAGATGAGGCCTCCAAACCCAACGAATATGCATGCATTGGCAAAAGTACAAAATCAGGAGTTCAAGTCATTGCCCTTTAGCTTACTATGTGGTCTTGGGTACATTGCTTAAAGTCTCTGAGTTCCCTTTTATTTGTATAAAAACTGAGGAGGGAAGAAGATGAATTTTGATTCTATCTCACTATCCCTCAGTTGATCAGCTTTTCCTAACTTCCTCAGGGTATGAGTTTTCCCTAAAAATTTTTGTTTTTCATCTTATCATCATCTCCTCTTACCAACTTCAGGCTATCTCAGAATTCATTCTGGCAGATGAGAAGACGGGTCCATTAGGATACTCTACCTCCTTTGCTCCTTTCCTTCATGGAGTTGTTTGCTCACAGGGCTTGGAAGAGATGGGAAACAAGAAGTCCATTCCCTTTGATGACTGGGGGAGCATCAGGCATTGCCAACTACCCTACTTCTGTACCCTGCAGTCCTCTGACACTGTCACATATATACTTGCATAATCTAAGGACTTTGGAACCTCCACATATGCCCCATCATTATATCCTTAGAATTTAGGGGCCTTTTCATCCTTCTTGCAACTTTTATTTGTTGTCTCCCTAAATTAGAGCATGAGCAATTTTCCTTTTCTATTTTTATCCCAAGTGCTTAGCATAGTATTTGTCACATAGTGTTTAATAAATACTTTTTTATTCTTTCTTTTACACACATGCACACACACACACACACACACACACACACACACACACACACACACACACACACACATTGCTTTCCCATCACCCAGGGAGAGATTTTCCAGAATCCTCTGATTAAAATTTTATAAAGCCAAGAAAGCACAAAAGAGAGGACAACAGTCTTTGTCAATAGTAAAGATGATTTGAGGGAAAAAGTCTACATTGAGCAATATAGCCAGGATGTGATTAACTAGGACACCATTCTCAAAAGAGAAGAAAAGACAGTAAATGATTAAATTAAATCTATTCAGTTTAAGAAAAAGTGACCTATAGAGTCCAGTGGGTAAATGCTGAAATGATAAGAGACGCTGAAAAAGTATCGTTCCCTGCCTTTGCACAAGGGGTTAATGAGAACTAATGAGGGTCATGCCAACCCTAAACTGCCTTCCTGTTGTCATGCTTGTCCTTCCTTCTTGAAGAGGACCATGATATCAAGATGATGACACGACTTGCGGTTGACTTTGATTTGAGTGAGAGAGAGCTGTGTGAGATCACTGGCCTCACTTTCTTCTCCTGAGTCTTGTGGGTCCAGTGGCCTGATATTCATCAGGACAGCCAGAGATGGCCCAGGATGCCATGTGAGACCCTAACCCTTTCAGGCTAAGGTCTTATGGCATTCTCACTTTGAGTGAGATACACCCATTCAATGAATAGACTTCTTCAAGTAGTTGCTTAAGGGATGGCCCCTTTAATCCAAAAAGAAAAAAGTCAAACTGGGAGAGGAAGACCCTCAGGGTTCCTGGGTAAAAGAGAAGCAATTACTATTTAGTAATTACATTCACTCAGTGCTAGGTGGTGGATGGGGCTTCTTGTCCAGTCTACAGGCTCCAGAGTGAATTGGGTTTAAGGCTTGATCTTTGAACAAGATATGTAACAAGTAAACCCAGAGGAAAAAAGACAGATTTTGGGCATGAGTGTACCTTTCCTGGGCAGAACACCAAGGTGTGTGTGTGGGGGGGGGGGGGAGGCAGTGGAGGAGGAGGAGAGCTGCTACTCACTGACAGGTTGTGTTTGTCCTTTGTTCTCAAAGAAGACCATGACATCAAGTTGATGACATTACTGCAGTTGACTTTGATTTGAACGAGGGAAGACTAAAACTGCTTGTCTAGATCAGGCAAAAATACATATCTTAAATTCATTTGGTTTTAAAAACTTGAAAAGGCCCCTGGGACCTCTCATTTAGTTCTTCCCAATGGAAACTATACTAAGGATCAATAAGGTGTCTAAATCTTGTATAGAGAAGAAAGCTCTGACCCTCCACAGCAGGGTGGAGAGCTTCCTGTGACTCAGAGGACAAAGATAGGGAGCCAGAGAGAAGGAAATAGGGCAAGGGAGGAGGAAAGGGAGCCAATCAGAGGAAGAAGGAGGAGTCTACTTCATAAGTTTAAAGGTCTTAAAAAGGGAGGTAAAATGTTACAGTAGGCTAGCCATTAGGAACCCTCTTAGGTTAACCAGTTCCTATTAGAGATGAGGTTTAGTGGACCGCTCAGGCTGAGAGCAGAGCAAGCTAGAGGCAGAAGGAGCAAGAGCCAATGACAATTTTGCCAAATCCTCATCATCCACATGCCTCTCAGGCTATCATGTTTCCTTCATCCATGGTCCATGACACAACTAGAGTTACTGATGGCTAATAGATTCCTGATGAAATCATTTTGCCTGTGTTGTCTCTTAGTTATTATAACCCTATTATAAGTAAGGGGACAGCTAGGTGGTGCAGTGGACAGAGAGTGGGGTTTAGAGTCAGGAAGACTTGAGTTCAGATATGATCTCTAGCTGTCTAGCTGTGTGACCCTGGGCAAGTCACTTGACTCTGTTTGCCTCTGTTTCCTCTTCTGCAAAATGAGCTAGAGAAGGAAATGGCAACCACCCCAGTTTCCTTGCTAAGAAAACCCCAAATGGAGTCACAGAGTCAGACACACCTGAAAAATGACTGAAAAAGGTTTCTGAAGCATTAGACAAATATCTATTAGTGCCTCTGGGGTTCATTGCCATTCTTCCTGGCCTATATCTTGCCACTGGACTCTGATGAATCTGGAAGAGAGAGTGAGACTGATGGCTTTGCTCAACTCTGCCTCAATAAAATCCAATTCACTTGCAAGTCAAGACATCACCCTCCAGTTATCATTTTTCCTCTTTGAGAAGGAAGTAGGATCATTAGTGTTCTCCATAACAATAGAGAGAGAGCCCTAAATTCCCTTGGAAGCAGTCAGGCTAACAAAATACACATGGAAAGAAAGAAAGAGAGAGAGAGAGAGATAGAAAGAAGGAAGGAAGGAAGGAAGGAAGGAAGGAAGGAAGGAAGGAAGGAAGGAAGGAAGGAAGGAAGGAAAGAAAGAAAGAAAGAAAGAAAGAAAGAAAGAAAGAAAGAAAAGAAAGAAAGAAAGAAAGAAAGAAAGAGAAAGAAAGAAAGAAAGAAAGAAAGAAAGAAAGAAAGAAAGAAAGAAAGAAAGAAAGAAAAGCAGGATCTTTTGCTGGTTTTGTTTTCGCATAAGCAACTCTGATTGAATAATGTGATTAAAGAAGATCTTCCCCACACATTAATGGTCCTGGGAAGATTTGTAGGAAGGCCCACACTTTTTGTTAAGTTTCTAATGAGGCACTAGTTCTCAAGGGCTGTGATGCCCTCTGACTCTAAAAAAAAATGTATAAATACTCTGAGGGTGAGGTTTTACTTTGGGACTTAGTTTTTAGATGAAACTTTGCATGCCAGATGAGACTCTGGGAAGCCACTAAGCAACCCCCTGGCTTTGAAAACCCAGATGTTGGTGCTTCTCTCTTTGGTAACTAGGTATGTATGTAATGGTTGGATAATTGGATCTGTCAGTTGATCTATGATGTATGTACTGCTTATGTCAGATGGTTGGCAGTCATATCTGTTGATTTTGATTTCTCTGTATTTTCTCTGAAGTTCAGGGTGCTGACTTTTTTCCCTAAACTAAATGAGTCATACATGGGCTTGATTAAAGTGATTGTTGACCCCTCAGAAGTTGCCTTTCCTTTTAGAAAAGCAGATCAAAGAACTTGTAATAGCTGGTGTACATCAGGTTGCTTGCTGTTACACCATATGGTCCCCTGAAGCACATAGATGCCTTGGAAAGCCAAGGTTTCCTTCCAAGGAACCAAGGCAAGTGTGGGTCTGAAAAGTTCTTCACAGTCTGGCCTCCTAAATTTCATGTCCCTCCTTCAGACTCCCTTTTAAAAGGCATAGCCAAAGTTCCTGACTATGAATCAATCAATCATCCTCAAAGTTGTATAAACTCAGCTCAAAACCAGAAATTCTTACCATAATGAGAAGAAATTATCAATGCCAAGACAAAATCCTTGCCAGTGGACAATGAGGACTTTTGTACCTTATACAAAGAAAGATCAAGAGTAACACACAAAGAAAAATACTTAATAGAGACAAGGAGTATGATAAACCAATCAAAAAAACTTAACCTACTACAATCAAGTTAATGGCACATTGTGAATATTTGATATGATGACTATTACCCTACCCCATCACCAAAGAGAATTTAATAGATAACATATTAATGAGATTTAATTGACAAATATGACCTGGCAGTAGATGTTATAATAACAAATCTTTTGCAAACGGTTATGTTTCTATACTCCAGTTGCTTTTCTTCCACCTGGAAAGAAAGTTCTGTTGCCAAGGAATACTGAGAGAAGATTTGTTGTAACCAAGGAAATAAAGCATTGTGCATGAGGACTTCAAATAGCTTTGTTATATAGAACTGTAATTTCAGAAGCTCATGGGATCGTAGGGATAGAAAAGATCTTGGTAATTATCTAATCAAACTGCTTCATATGACAAATGAAGACACTGAAGCCTGTTAAAGTGAAATGATGTCAAGGGTCACAAAGCCAAACATCTAGTCAACATTCCCTGACTCTAAGTCCAAGGCTTTTTGCATTCTCATCACAAATTTGCCATTTTATTTGTTATAATGGAGTTATACCTATAGCTTCTGGATAAAGTGCAGCTAGGTAGAGCGGGTAGAGTTATGGACCTGAAGATCTGAGTTCAAATCCTACCTCAAACACTATTTGTGTGAACCTGGGAAAGTCACTTAATCTCTATTTGCTTTCTGCAAGCTGCACTGGAACCCCTGCATTCCTGTTTTCTTACCTGCAAAATGAGGATAATTATAGCATCTACCTTCCAGGGTTATTGTGAGGATAAAATGAGATGTTATTTGTAAAGTGCTTTGTAAACCTAAAAGTATTATGCAAATACTTGTTTTTCCTGTATGTAAAAATTTAGCTTTATAAAAATTCTAAATTAGAGAGTGACTACCCACTTTATAAAATTCTTCACATTATAAAGATTTTCACCATAGAATTCCTTTAAAATAATGGACTCTCATAAATACACAATCAAATGAATTCTACCAGCTCATTAAGTTGCTTGGTTTCTCCAGATGTCTTTCCAGAAGTGTTATAAACCTTCCTTTCTTTTGTCTAGACATCATGAAGCTATATGTGGGCATGATTTTCCACCAGCTATCTCTCACTCTCACCCATCATCAGGCCACTTCCTCCTGCCACAGAATCCCTTGGAGACATTCTTTACTCCTGGTCTTGAGAGTTCCTTATTGGTCACAAAACACATACTGCTCCCACCTACTATATACTTTTACATTGCCCTTTGTGTGGTGCATAGTTCATAGTTCTTTAGCTCTTCAGAAGAAATAGTGTTCCAAGTCTCACTGCCATACAGCAACATTAGTAAATATACATATATATATATATATATATATATATATATATATATATATATATATATATATATATATATTTCATTGCTATCCTGGGAAGATTGGGGTCAGAAAAATTAAAAAGGCTTTGCATTCTCCCAGTGCAATTTACCCTGTTCTCTTTTTCAACTGTGTGCCCAGCTCACTATCCATTTGTATTAATGTATGTATACACATATATTCATATACATATATTCATATCCATAAATATGTATTTATGTGTGTGCATATATGTATGTGTATGTATATGTATAAATATGTATTTACGTGTGTATATATGTATGTATATATATTATATATATATTATATATACATACACAATCTGTGTAATCCCTGTAAGGTACCCATTCAAATGTACATTGAAATCAGCAATGGACATCCTCCATCCATTTGTTCTTCCCTGTGTAAGCAGGCCAGATTCATTTGAGTGACAATGATGAAGATGATAATGGTGATGATGACAATGATTACTATTTTGGTCCCAATGTGTTTTAACTCAACAAATATTCATTACTGCTTACTCTGAAAGGGACTGCATAGTAAACCAATACTACATGAAGGTTGGAGAACTGTCTTTCAATTCTCTAGACTAAAAAATTCTATTTATTCCTTTTCTCACTGGAACCCACGCATCTCCCATATAACTGTCAGTTTTTCATATGTAAATGTTTTCCTTGGTTTCTGTGGAAAAGGGACCACCTTGGACAATAGAGATCAAAACAAAGCAGTCCCTGAGCTCAAGTAGCTCATGTTCCATTGGTGGAATACAACATGTCCTCAGAAAACCCATAGTGGAAGAAAACTAAGGAGGGGAATTACAGTAGAAACTCAACTGAGCAAAGAAGGCTAACCATAAGAGGTGGAACCTGAGCTGAGCCCTGAAGGGATACAAAAATTTCCAAAATGAAAGCCTCTGCTTCTACACCTAATTCGGAAAACTAGATGAATAAACTATGAGGGGATCATCCTACTGGCTCTCAGAATTCTGCCCTAATTTTAGTTGTCTTGCCCCAGTGCACCAAATTTAGACTTTTTTTCCTTCTCCGTTCCCCAGAGAAAGCAGACATGTAAGGAGATCAAAGACTCTGTGGGATTGGAGCAGTCACAGTTTTAATTATCAATGTTAGTTCTGCCCAGAAAGGAAGATCTCTGTGCTTCAGGGCCCTGTCAAACAGGCCTTCCTCTTCTAGAAAAAGATAGAACTAGAGCTTCCTTGAAGAGTCTACTTAGAGTCAGTTCTGATAAAGAGCACCACAAAGGTTACAGCCAAGCCCAGCTTCCCTAAGAAACTCCCCAGTAAATATTTAAAAGGGCACCAATGAATCAATGATTAGTAAAACAAAAGAGAATCACCAGCAAGCTTCTCTATTCAGCCTACAACTGTCACGAAAAGTTCACCACAAGCCAGTGCCTAGAGTTAGTACAATCTGTAGTAAAAGGGAACCAAATAGACAATGGGATATGTGTTCTAGCCTGCTGGAGACATATTAGCGGATAAAGTATACCCTAAAGGCCACTGTCAAAATAGACAGATGAGTCTGTCCCAGCAGATGAGTCTGTCCCAAGCAGTGCAGAGAAAGAGTTTAGACAAAGGGAAGGCCCTCCAAGAGACCTGAAGTTAGAACAATCCAATCTCCGATATTCTGTGGAAGCCAAAACAAGGGACAAAATCAACTCCTGTTCAAAGAAACATGTAGACAGGTCAGCCCACAGGCAGCACATGCCCAGGGCCCTTCCAAGAGTCCTGGAACCAGTGTGATCTCCAGATTAGAACCATAGCAGAGGACAGAGCCAAATCCTAGTGGTCAAGTTGAAAGAGAGGAAACAGAACCATATCAGACCCTAATGTAACAGAGGTAAATGAAGTTGGGCTCCTCTTCTTTTAATTGATGACCATCTCCCCACTGTTTGGGAAGGGACCCTAGACATGCTTCTGTCTCAACTCTCTGCAGATTCCATTTCTTTCTCTTCCCCAACCACAGTGCCTTAGGATACTCCTCTGATACACAGTGTTTAATAAATGCATTATCTATCTATCTGTCTGTCTGTCTATCTCTAAGGCCTCATCCAAATTCAGACCCAGCTCCATATCCAAGTACAGGACCATGGATGGGGTCCAAGGCAGGAAGGGAGACCAAGAACTACTCATCCAATCTAGAATGGTGGTAGGGGAGCAGACTGATGATGAATAGAATAAATCAGGCCCTGCTTGCCCTATCTAACTGAAGTCTGTCTTTAGCACAAAGTTTCAAGGAAGTAACTGAAGGTCAAGATAGAACTAAGCAGAAGAAAAATCTAAATACAATGAAGAACTACTATAGGTTAAACAAAGGCCACTAAACTAATCTGGAATAAGACAGTATCACTACAAATAAGTCAAAGTAGAGTCCTAGAAAAAAGAAAATGAACCACTTGACCAAAAGTACTCCAAAGGTTGATGAAAGAAGTAAAGAGAGACAAAAAAATTAAATTAGATTTCTTAGATTATTTGGGTTTCCACCCCCCCATTGTCTTTTCCTTGGGCTAATTTAGAAATAAAAATCAATGTTATATTAATTAAGTTTACCCTGACAAGAATTTTAATTTTAAAATTTTAATGACACCCATTTTTAAATTGTGTAAGTCTTAGGTTGAACAATGAGCGACTAGGACTTGATAGAATTCAATCTCTATTCCTTCATTACTGATATAGCTTACTATCTTTGGGGCAACTAGGTGGTTCAGTGGATAGAGCACCAGTACGGAAGTCAGGAGGACCTGTGTTCAAATCTCACCTCAGATACTTGGCACTCACTAGCTGTGTGACCTTGGGCAAGTCACTTAACCCCACTTGCCTCATCCTGGGTCATCTCCAGTCATCCTGATGAGTATCTGGTCACTGGATTCAGATGGTTCTGGAGGAGAAGTGAGGCTGGTGACCTGCATAGCCCTCCCTCACTCTAAGTGAAGTTTAAGTCATGTCATTATTTCTCTGATGGAATGGTCTTCTTCAGCAATGAAGGATAAACACACATGCAGCTTGCTATCTTTGAAGAAAGAATGTATATTATATGAAAAATATTATTATAAAACAATCTCATTAGTTCTGTAAGAAAATCAGTCAATTCACTCAGACCTGACCAGGTCTATTAGGGCAGTCACAACCACTAATCCCCAAATTCTCTGTCATCTTTAGATGCAAGATCACTGACATTGATAAAAATACACCTTAACAGATTGCAAACTGCTAACTCAGATCTCTCCTTAAAAATTTTGGCTTGCATTAAACACACAAGAGTAAAATGCATGCTATTGGAGGGAAGTATGAATTCCATTCTTGCTGAATATGATGAAAATGAATTTAGATCATATGTCTCTCCAAAGTTCTTGTGTTTGAGGTCCATAGACCTACAATTTCCAAGACTGTGAACCAACAATTTAAAGGCTTGACTGAGGTCTACATCCACTAGCTGCTCTATGCATATCACCCCCGGAAAGAAAAATAAAAAGAGGAAAAATGTGTACCTATCTTTAAATTCTTCCATATGTGTAAAATTTAAGTAACCCTATGTCAGTTTCCAGCTTACCTCAGTTTCCACTTTATGTCAGTTTCAAGACTATAAGTTTTCATTCTAGCCCTTAATTTTATTAAAGTCACACACACATATTATATTTTAATACAGTACCACTGCCCTATCTTGTTATCTCATAATGTTAACAAAATAGGGAGAAAGAGTATATGTCCAACTTCGTTACTTTACCTTCTTTCCCTATGCCTTTGTTATAAGGTCTAATTCTTTCTTGAGGCTAGAAAGATGAGATTATATTTTTCATATATATATATACATATATATGTATATATACACACATATATACATATATATGTATATATACACACATATATACATATATATACACACACATATATGTGTAGGTATATATACATATATTCACACATATTTATACATATATGTGTATATATACATATATACATATGTGTGTGTCTATATATGTATGTATGTTCCCATGCTATTTTTATGATCAAGCTTGCTGAGATCAAAAACAGCTTCCTCCAGTGTCTTCAAAAAACATTCTCTTCAGTCTAATCACCCTGTCTGCCTAAGTATCTCATTTCCTAAGACATCTACTCAGCCAGATACTATTATTCATAAGTGGCCCAATAAGTAGGCTGAATACAAGAGGGGAAGGCTGCAGGGTAAACATAATGAGTTCAGTTTCAAACAAATTGTACCTCATTTGGCTACAGAACATTCAGTTTGAAATATCCAATAGAAAGTTGGAGATGAGAGACTAGAGTTTGAGAGAGGTTGGAGCAGGATAAATAGATCTCAAAACCATTAGCAAAAAGATTATATTTAAACGCATGGTAGCCAATGAAATCACTAATTGAAAGAAGGGGGAAAGAAGAGGGCTCATGAAAAGAGCTTTGGGGGAACATCCTCATTTACTAAGAATGACCTAGAAGGAGAATGAGGGAGATGTAGACTGGTATGAGGACATCCAGGAGGAAACAGTTTCATGAAAATGAAGAGAAAAGAGAATATGTTTTGATTGAAGGGTTGGAGAAGGGAATTGACATTGTAAAAGGCAGTAAAGAAGGATGCAAATTGAGAAAAGACTAATTGATTTGTAGATCAGGAGATTAATGGCAATTTAGGAGAAAGTAGTTTAAATTGAATGATGAATTTGCAAGACAGAATGTAGAGAGTTAAGAGAATGAGAGGAAAGGGAGCACAAGCATTAATTGTAGATGGCCTTCTCAAAGAGTTTAACCATGAAAGGTGGGACAGGTATGAGAGACAGTTAAAGGGGACTGACAGAGCAAGAGAGGCTTTTTGGAGATGAAAATGTTTGTAGGCTGTACAGAAATAGTCAAGAAACAGAGAAATAGAAAATTAGTGAGAAAATGAGGTGGAGGGGATTTGGGGGAGAGGATCTATTAAACCAGAAGACAGAGTGGAATGGCATCCTTCTATATGGATAGGAGTTTGTTTTGCTCAAGAGAAGGGAAATCTCTTTTGTTCTCTTTTTTTTAAAAATGTAATTAATTTACTTGTTTTCAGTTTTCAACAATCACTTCCATAAGTCTTAATTTTCTCCCACTACCTCTCCCCTCCCTCCCTGAGATGACATACAATCTTAAATGGGTTATACATATATATTCTTATTAAATAGATTTTCACATTAGTCATGTTGTGTAGAAGAATTAAAATGAATGAGAGAAATCATGAGAAAAAACAAAAACAGAACACAAGAGAAAATAGTCTGCTTTGTTCTACATTCTGATTCCATGGTTCTTTATCCGGATGTAGATGGCATTTTGCCTCAAGAATCCTTTGGGGATGTTTTAGGTCCTTGCATTGCTGTAAAGGGGTTAGTCTGTCAGAAACAATCCTTGCACACTTTGGCTGTTATTGCGTATAATTTTCTTCTGGTTCTGCTCATTTCACTAAGCATCAGTTCATAGAAGTCTTTCCAAGTTTTTCTGAAGTTCAGTTGTTTGGACTTCTTTTCTTTTGGACTTCATTTCTTATAGTGCAATAGTATTCCATTACATTCATATATCACAATTTATTCGGCCATTCCCCAATTGATGGTCATTCCCTTGATTTCCAGTTCTTGGCCACCACAAAAAGAGCTGCTATAAATATTTTTTTACATATGGCATCTTTTCCCATTTTTGTGATCTCTTTGGGATACAGCCCTAAAAGTGATATTGCAGGGTCAAAGGATTAGCACAATTTCTTCATGATAGACAGGGATAAAAGAGGATATAGTGGGGTAGTCATAGAAAAAGATAGATAATACCTGCTTTCAATGGGCTTAACTCTAGTTAGGGAGAGAGAGAGCACATACAGCAAAGCTCAGTTGTAGGGCAAATAGAAAGGTCCAGAATTCTTTAGATTACTTAAATAATTAAGATAACAGTACTGGGAGACTGAAAGGAAGGATACAGAGACAAGGAAGATGATAAAATCTGAAGGATATTAGGAAGTAGGGACAGAAGAGATGGTAAGACATGGAGATCCTGCATCTCATTAGAAGGAATGGAGTTCTGGACTTCCATTTCATTCAAATTGTCATGAGCAAACAACCCAGGTGAGGTGGAAAGGTCTTGTTCCTGTGCAGCTGGATTCCTGTACAATTGGGTTCAGGGCAGGAGAGGGACAGAAGTAAGAAAAGAGCATGACCTGGCTGAAGTTACTCTAACCTTTTCCAGACAGTTTCCATGTATTCTGGGAATGCTTGGGAACTGAGGGAGAGGGGAGTGGGGAACAAAAGTGGGGTTAGGTCTACCTCTGGTGGTGGCACCTCTAGAAACTTCATGGGTTCAGAACACTTATAAGTGTCCTCACTAAATCATTGCATCCAGAACTAAACACAACTCATTAAATGTGGTCTAACAAGGGTAAGGACAGTATAACTAATATCTACTTGTTCGTGAAGTTTATGCCTGAGGGGGGCCATCTGCATGATCAGGAGACAATTTAGATCAATTAGATCAGATCAGTTAACTTTCTTGATAATCAGATCATACTGTGTTTATAATCCATTAAACCCCTGGAGCTCTGTCAGATAATCTGC